>JAUMJK010000032.1:1662500-2228725 GCA_033558105.1 Coccyzus lansbergi | reverse complement strand
GCTCGCGTCACGGGTTTCGGCGGAGCGGAGCGGCGAGGCGGAGCTTTCGGTTGGCAGCAGGAGCGGCCGCCGGCGCCTGACGGGATTCCCTCCCCCACCCCCGTCTCCCCTCCCCTTCTCCGGTGCCCAGCGCCGCGCGGGGGCCTCCCCGGCTCCCTCGGTGCCGCCGCCGCGCCCCGGGGGGGGCAGCTGTCCGGAACCCTGGCCGCTCCCCCCGCGCCGCCTGCCCCGCCGGGCCCGCCCGGCCTCCGCTCCGGCACAGGTCGGTCCCGGGGGCCGCGTAGAAGGGGCCGCGGGGGTGCCGGGCGGGTTTCCGAGCCTCTCAGGCATCTCCCCGGCGCCGGGAGCTGCGGCCGGGGCCGCGGGGCGCTGCGCGCTGCCGGCAGCGGGTATGTAGGTCAGAGCCTGCCGGGGGCTTCTCGGGGGGAAGGAGCCAAGGTTAGATTATTCGTTTCCATTATTGCTGTCGAGGTGCATTGCAGCACCCACGAGGTCGGGATTTTTTATTTTTTTTTTTTTTTCTGGCGTTCTCCCTCGCTTCATAAATCTGGTTTTATAGTTGTTTTCTTTTTTGGCTGCGGAATTACTGAAGATCGAAGCGTTAAATAAGCTGAGCGCTTCTAAGCTGTATTGTGTCACCAACTGTCCTCTAAGAGGGTGGTGAGAGATAATAGAAACCTGCCTTGAAATTAAGAGGAAGATGTTCTTCCATTCGGAAAATGTTTCTCAGCTGTAACATTTCTTTGCTTTAAACAATGCAGCACGTTGCGGAGTGTTGGAGGCCTTCAGAAATGTGTTGCTAGGTCTGTGGCAGAGAGGGATTTGCAGAATGGACGTCTGCGTGCTTGTCTTGCACATATTGGATTTTTCTCGTGGCGTAGTGCTCCTTAGCAGAAAACCCCAGGAAGTGTCATTCCTATGGAGTTCCCTTATGGATGGTTTTAAAGGAATGGGTAGCAGTAAGCTAGTAATTGTGCTACACTGAAAAAAACCTTGGAAGAATTTCCCTGATGTCTTTTTTTTTCCCCCCTATCTTATGGCTAAACTCTTCACTGTCATTTGAAAATGACACAAGTTCTGTATGAGTTAATTTTGCTTTCTTGTATGCCATTGCTTACAGCAGCTCTTTAAATAGTTCCTTTCCTCAGAAATATACTAAAAAATGAGAACTTACTGTAATTCCTTTTTTTTTTTTTACACTTTGTGTTCCATCATGATTGCCGCTGAAATGTGTTGAACCTGACTATTGATTCAGATAATGAGACTGAGTCAATATAAAATGAATTTGATTTTTGTTACCCCTCCAAGGTTTTATTGTATTTTAATAAAGTAGAATATCAAGGTAATGTTTGTCAAATTTGACTCACTGCTAGAGAAAAATCTGTGTACAATTTGCCTTGATGAACTCTGTGCCAGTGGTTTACTTGACATTAATGGAAGACTACAGTGATTTACTTATCTTGGCTTGCTAAGATTTCTAAACTGCTAGAGGAAACTTTTTCTAAGATAGCTGTGGTGTTTGGTAATCCTGAGAGCTTTTATAGTATATGTGAGTGTGCAGGTATCTGCGACAGGTAGAACTTATCAGTATAGAATAATAAACCTTATTTTGTTTTTTAGTATCATGGTAGGGAAGGTCATGCTTTTGTTCTTTATATTGATAAAACTAAAGGTAATTATGGTAAAAATAATTTTTCTTTCAAATTTAGTCATAGATTGTCAATTGTTCTTTGTCTTTGTTTTAAAGTTGATTTAGGCTAGATGCAGAAGACCCCATTGTTTTATTACACAGATACTATTTTCTTCTGGAGAAGGCAAGAAAGTTGCTAATAGTGTAAATTTAATTCACATTTATGATTTTTACTTGGCTTTTTATTCTTACAGTTTTCTAAAATACAGTCTTAATGTTTTGGCAGAAAACGTAATTATTGTGTTTTTGTGAACCTTGTTATTGCTAATAGGTATATATGGAGAACTTATTGAAAAAAGCTTTGTATATTAGCTATCTTAAGTTTCTTTTTTTCCCCTTTCGTCTATATGATCTTTATTGCAGACTTACTTTTTACATCAGCAATCTACATCAAAAGTAATGAATAACATGTGATTTATTTTTATGATTCTCTAACTGAGCGTTCTCTGAAATAAAAGTAATGTTTTCTTATAAAATGCTACCTCAGAACGATTGTAGAGTGATTTACTTCACTGATTTCCCCTCATGCATCAAACATACAGCCAAAGGTGTTCTAATCTATCAAGGGTTATGCATTTGGTCTGGAGTAATAAACTTGTTTTCTAATATTTTTTCTTTAGATCTTTGATGTTAGCATTGTCCTATGTTTAGACTGGTATTTGGAGAAAAATGAATGAATGATGAAAATATGACTGGTCAACATCATTAAATACGTACTGTTACCTTTGCAGAGCTTATTTCCATATCCGTGACAAACTAATGTAAATATGTATATTAACTAGTGACTCTATCTAGGTTTATACAATTAGCAAACAATTGTTTGCTGTCCTGAAAGCTTAATTTCTAAATTTAAGCTTTTAGAACTCTGAAATATAACCATCACAGTATTGAATTTTAAACTAAGAATTTACAAAAATCTAGTGAATTCTATTAACTACATGCTTTTCTATGGAGGGAGGGAAAAAGTTTTTTTTAAAAAAACTGAGTAAATACTGCATTTGTTATTTTACTATTTTGACGTTTTGTAGTGCTATGGAGTAGGTAAAAATAGATCATCCATCCTATAATTGCACATATTTTGCAAAGTAACATTGTAAACCTGTAATTGGGCAGTGGGAAGATGTTCCAACTGCAGTGCTAGTCATGATTCTCCTGGATCTTAGCGCAAGATCTTGATTTAGTTAATACAGTAATGATTACACATGCAGCTTATGGCTTCTGTAATTCGGTAGACTAAGTGTGCTTGTTTGCAGGTTTTTCTGAGGTGTTTTTAATATCTTCATCTTGAGAAGCTGCAGAAGTTTGGTGACAATTAGTGCAGGCAAGATGTAGTTCTGTTAAGGAATTGCACTGATTTCTGGCTGTGGGAACTACTGCTCTAGAGACACTTGACCCACAAATACACACATGGCATAGTTTAGAGCCCAGCTTAATGAGGTCATTTCAAGTTGGACATGCTTTAGCAAGGCCAGTGCAGGGGTATCTGAAGTGCACTTTAAGATTTGGGGTCAAGGACTGGTAATGAAAGGAGGCGTGTGGAGACGTGTCTTTTTCCTCTCCATTTGGGAAGTCTTTTAGCTTTGTTTACAGATGTATCTCAAATTATTGCATATCTTTGTAACTGTACTGGTAAACTGTAACTTAGTTTTTCACATGAGAGGAAAATATTTTTCTTTAGGCTAAAGTTTTTTTTTCGTTGTAGTTCTGTTTTCGGCCATTTTTTCCTTTGAATCTTTCACTTTTTTCCCCCCTCGCTTGCTCCTACTTCTCTATTTCCATTCAGTTATTTGCCTGTTTCTATGAATTGTCTGCAGTAGTAAAATATGTTGCTTTTGTGTTCCTGAGATGGTTTGTGCGAAGTACGCTAGCAGTCTGACAACAGCAGCGCAATAAAATTCAAATGTTTGAGATGTTTTTGTGGCAAAGACTGTAGTTTTGAAGCTCAGGTATGGGAATGCAGTTCTTGTTTGGATTAAGAAATGATCAGTGTGTACAAAGGGAAGGGGATTTCATGAGGCCAGTCCTTACTCTGAGGCAGAAGCAAATGCTCATGAAATCGTGTCTGACAGATATTTATCTGATATGTTCTTAAAAATACTCTAGAAGAGGGGAATACCGCACCTCTTCACTTGTCTATTTATAGCTAGTACATAACTATAGTAATAGGAGTTTTTTCTTAGTATTTAACTGTCTTGATGCTAGTTAACCCAATACTTGTCCAATGATTATTACTCATGCAGGATACTGATTTCTCCACTCTTTGTACCAACTGCTTGCTTAAGTGAAGACTCTTTCTCTCCTGTTCTTTCAGACTTCTCTTTGCTAAACTGTGCAAACAGGCCTTTTTTCACAGGTTATGTTTTCTTAGGGTTTTTATTGTTGTTGTTAACTCTCACTGGACTGTGTGATTTGTCTGTATCTTTTTCAAAGTCCCCCAGACAGAGTCTTAAAGCAAGAGTAATTAATGTTGCTGCAGTAGTAACAAGGCAGCCTTACTAAATGTCATTCTAGGATGTGTGCGTGCAAGGATGGTTGGGGTGGGGTGTGTGTTTGTTATTTTCTGCCAAAACCACCAGGTTCTTGGCACCTGCATTTGTTAACACAGGAGCTTGTATTAGTGTTTGCTGTATCATGTACCTCTTTCTTAATATATATCAGAGTTATCTTTTCAAAGAATAGGACCTTATAGTGTATTGCATTATATCTTTATTTCACTTTAGTTTTCTTGTATTAAGCATTTCTAGAGTCAACAGGATCACTGTTCAATAAGTTATTTTACAGGAAAGTGTAGAGTTTCTGCTCTTCCACATCTATTTCCAAGCACATATAGTCCCTGTGGCTTTTGAATGTAAGCCTGTTCTACAACAGGGAACTTGATTGAGAACAAGTTCTCATAGGGTTAGATGTAGCTTCTAGTGGCAAAAATGCGTCTCTTTATACATGTAGTGTCTTTGAAATAAGTTGGATTGCTACAGTAACTCTCTTCAGTGTAACAGTACCTGAACAAGCTGCTTCTCATTTGGAGATGTCATACAGTCATATTGTAGAAGAAACTTTTATCCTATAGGAGTGCTTTATTGGAAGAATTGTAGAACTGTAAGAAACACATGTGTTCGTGATGTTCTCTGGCTTTACTCCATTTTATTTGGCTTATATAAATGATTTTATCCATAATTTTTGAGGCTAGATCATAGATGGGACAAATTGTGCAATTCAGCAGTGCTTCCTGCACAAAAACCAAAACAGACACTAGTAATAATTATTAAGAAGACCTTTAGTCTTGCAGGAAGAAGTATTCAAGTAGGCAGTGCCGCTTACCTCTTACTTATCAACATTATTTTAAAATAACTTAGACAGGAGTTTTGTAAATGCCAACAGTTTGAATGCCATCTTACTGAAACGATAACAAATCAGACAAATGGTGATCCAATTTTAGAGAGGAGGGAAGTGGCCTCTTCTCCCAAGTAACAGGGGACAGGACAAGAGGATATGGCCCCAAGCTCTGCCAGGGGAGATTTAGACTGGACATTAGGAAAAAATTCTTCACAGAAAGGGTCATTGGGCACTGGAACAGGCTGGCCAGGGAGGTGGTTGATTCACCTTCCCTGGAGGTGTTTAAGGCATGAGTGGACAAGGTGCTGAGGGACATGGTTTAGTGTTTGTTAGGAGTGGTTGGACTCGATGATCCAATGGGTCTCTTCCAACCTGATTATTCTATGATTCTATGAATATTATTGCTCCAGTGGTAAGCATGAATGAGTGATTATGGAAGAGTGAGAATAGGGCAAGCATACTTAGCCTGAATATTCTTTCTATCCCTAGCTATTTTCACTAAAGGTCTATTCTTGATCTGATATAGGTTTTTGTGTAGCTAGCAACCTTTGAATTTTTATCCTCAAACTTGGCCAGTCTATTTTTCACATGCAGCTGTCTGGCATCCAATTACCCTTTGTTAAGAATACCTGTAGGTATGCTACTTGTTTTGTTAACATCTCTCTCTGTTTGGTTTTGTTTGTTTGTTTTGGTAGCTTAGCTTTCATTTGTTTCCTTTGGTACCACATTTCTTTTGGAAGAGAGAGAGCAGTTATCTCTGACAAATAATCAGTCTCTCTGTTCCTCATATGCTTTTGCAGCCTTTTATTGCTTTTGCCCTCTACCCAAGTATTTCTGAAGCCAGAGAGACCCTACTTGCCTATTTGTTCTTCTGCTGTAGAACCCATTCTGGGCTTTTGATCGTGATTTTTGCTCTTCTCTGAAACAACTGTGTACTTCTGCATCCTCTTCTGGAGCTGAAGACCCCAGGACTGCTAGTGATATTCAGGATGGGCAGACAGTGATCTGGTTTGGACTGATTTCTTTGATAATAGTTCTTAACATTGGCTTTAATTTCTTGAGTGCTGGCAGTATTCAGTGCAAAGCCCATTTAGTTTGTTGTGTCCAGAGTTAGAACTGCTGCTCTTCTTCTGTCCCACACCTTACACCACTTTTGGTCATTATTCGGATGATATTATTTGCTTTATTGCTCAGTCCCTTTGTCTGATTAAGACCACCACCTCTACTGTAGTTAGTGCTTTCATTTTTCTCCTGAATAACAAAGTATTGATAGGCACAGTAGCAAACTTTTCACCATGATCTTGTTTCTTGGATAATTTATAATGTATTGAACTACCCAGATTCTTGTGGAGCCCTACTGGTATCCACCTTCCTCCTGGGAACTTAAACTATGTCTATCCTAAGTTGTCTCTTTTTCAGCAACTTATTTATGCAGGATCTTTTTTCTTATGCTGTGCCTGCAACAAAGCCTTTGATGAGAGTTTTACAGCCCTACAAATCCATGTAGAGCATGGTAGTGACTGAGTTCCACTCTTTCTATGCAAGTTTGAAGTTTCCAAGAGAATCAAAAGTGAGACTGTTTTGGAACAGCCATATCTACTCTTCCATGCTCTGTCATAATTATCTACATGTCCATTATTTCTGGTTTATTTGTTATAGGTCACACTTAACTGTGTGTAATTTCCTGGAATCCCTTCATTACATATACTCTATTCTTTAAAAAGAACTTTTAAAAAGATCCAGATCTGTGCAGTGGCCTAGAGGGCTGGTTCCAGAATGAGCTTTTGCTCTTCTCTTTGTGTTAGTATTGGTGCTGTGAAAGTGTGAAATGGGTTAGATAGGTTGGTGGTTAATGAAAATGCAAAACAAATATTTTCAGATGGATCTTCTGTTTGTTGTAGATCTCCTGCTTTTCTTTGAGGTTCAGCTGGAAAGCAGCAGTTACTGTAGACAAGCAGGACTACTCCCTTGACAGAAATGCAACCATAGCAGTGGAACTGTAGTCTTAAAGATGATGAGTAGGTACTTTTGAGTCCGTAGTTAGTTTACCTTCTTAACTGTATTTGTGAAGGTTCTTAAATTTTGATCACTTGAAGGAAAAGTATAATTACATAGCATCATAAATGTCATTGGAATGATTTGGCACCTGCTGCTGAGGGGTATGCTGTGGGAAATGCAAGAAGGAAACCTTATAAGGATACCTGGCTTCCTGTCCTTGCTACTGTTTTGATAAAGCTAGTGTTCTATTGTTACATTTTGGTTTAAATATTGTTGAGAGGTATTGATATGAATTACCTTTTTTCTTGTTTTCTTCTGGTTCCCAGGAAGCTCAAGATTGCTGCCAAAGCATGAAGTGTAAAAGAGCTTGTTTACTTGATAGCTTAGCAGTATCTTAACGTGTTGGCCTATGTGGGTCATCCAGTTTTGAAACATATGTAATATGGATAAAAACTCAAAAGTTTCTCAGTTTAGACCTGCTTAAAGAGACCTGCTAGCTGCAGAAATGATACACATTCATATGTGTGGTAAAAAAAAAAACAAACACCTTTGAATATTGCTTATCACTAACAGAATATTGAAGGTTTATGAGATTATTTTTTATTTCCTGTTCTTATTATTTATGATAGAAGTAGTGGAAGGAATGTACGGAGTTAATTTGTGTTACAATAGGAAGAAAGCCTGTGGGGTATTGAACTATAAAGATTAGAGTGTGAGCCAGGAAAGGCATTTTAAGGCAGAAGCTCCAAGTGATGATATGTTAATGTAGTGGGAAAAACTTTGTGGCAAGGTAGTGGAAGACAATGAGAAAAAATGTAGTTAGGTTATCATACTCTGGATTTCTTCCTTGTATTGGTGCCTTATGCAATGTGCTGGAATAGCAGTGCAGTGAGAAATGCCTGTGCTTCAAGGGATGGTGAGATGGTGTATAGCAAAGGCAGTTCTGTGAGGATTTCTCCTTGATTTGTTGTGAAGTTTGGAAACTGTGTAGAAAATGAGGCTGAGATGTCTTCACAGTGAGGACATGAAAATGTCCCTAGAGACTTAGAGTCTGTCCTTGCTGATGTCCCAGCAAAGTATCAGGTAGATCATATTAATCGGAAAGGTTCATGTGTATTATGTTCATATTTTTGGTACTTTATTTGAAATGGTAATTTCAGCCATGATTAAAACTCTGTTGCAACTGTGAAATTGGCACATTCAGCACTGAAGGGAAGGTGCTGTCAAATGTGGTGGCTATATTGAAGAAAAGCAAAGTTTATCAATATTAGCACCTGAAGACAGGTGTTAAAACAGGTGTAGAAATGGAGACTGGGTTTATTACTCTGGCTTGTTCCCCAGATGGTTGTTTTTCAAGCCATCATGGTCATAGAACTGAAAGATGAACTGAAAAAAGATAGAACTAGTTACTGGAGTTTAAAGATGTACTTTCTTCTGTTTGTTCTCAAAAGCAAAATCTGACTGAGTAATGTGTAATTGCTTTCATACTCTAATTGAAATGCTCCATTTGTTTACAATACTGAATTTCAGTTGGAAGTATGCTTTTTATCTCATGTTCTTTATTTTTGCTTAAAGAGTAAAGTTCATAATTATGAGTGGTTTTGTGGTAGATTTTCTTTTATAATGAACAGTTACTCTTAGAATTCATCTGTCTGTCACTGGTTGTAGCATGGTCTTCCATTCATGGAGGCCTGCAGGAATCATCAATACTAGTGGTGCTGGTAAGAGTAAGTTTGCTTACCATGTAGGTTTAGTTCTTTGGCTTAGTTGATCTTAAAGCAAAAGGAAGAGAAGGTACCCTATATTCTTTTAAGGTATATGCTGTGAACTCTGTGATACAAAACCCAAGTTTTCCTCTTGTAGGATCTGGGCCAGGGGACATGCAGTTAGGTTTGTGGTGGGGAATGGCTTTCAACCCTTCACAAGGGTTTTATCTTGCCAGTCTTAAGTTTGGAGTAAAACTGACACTGATGCCACTCGTGATGCCTTCAGCAGAAGACCCATAAATGACAGCACAGGTGCAGAGCCTAGAGCACTGCTGAGATATTTAGAAGGATAAACAGAAACACCTATGCCCGATCATGACACTCACTGTAGTGCATGTTTTGTGGGATTGTGTGGATTAAAATTTCATATGCCTGTTTTCTGAGAAGCCTTTTGTGGGGCTATGCAATTCACATAAGATAGCAAATTAGGAAAAATGTTACAAACATCACAGAAGTGTTTTACTCTGTGTGTTTGTGGGCGCTGAGTATTATCTTAATGTACTGAGTAATCCTTAAACATGAATAGCATTAATCAGTTAATGCTCAGTTGCACATAGCTTAGTTAATGGTAAGGAGTTGGTTCTTCATGTTGTGATGCTTCAGGGCTTTTCTCCACAGTGATGGTGATAAATTTCCAGGATGCCAGAGTGATTTAGAGGCAGCCATGCAGTTGTTTGTAGCCCAGTGAACTGTGTCTATTACTTCTTAAGATGCTTTTGTGAGAAAATTAGGTCTCTGATAAGAGTTAGAGGAATATGAGCAGTCCATTTCTAGCCAGTATGTTCTGTTGCAAGATTGGCAACAATAAAATATTGTGCAAAGTGTCAGTGTGGCATCTGTCCAAGTTTCAGCTGTTGTGACCCTTCCTCAATTTAAAATGCGTATGTTTGTTTCGTAGTAGGTTTTTTTTTTTTCCTTGAAATCATGAATAAGTCTGAAGAAAACATCGTGACTTTCAAGGCAGATTTGCTTGATATATCAGGAAAGTCATCCTTCAGTTAGGTTGAGAAATGAGCTGTCGAGTGCTTAGGCTGCTGCTGAGGCAATAACAGATACAGGAAGTGGAGAAGTTCTGTAAAACTTGAATTAGATGAAGAAAGAGATCTTGTTGAGGAGAGTAGATGCTTTCCTGTTTGAGACAAATTACAGTCTTATCTTTTTTGTGTACTTGAAGTGGAGTGGGCTTATGAAGGGTTAGCCAGGAGAGGCTCTTGATACCATTTGGAAAGAAGAGGTTCATTCAAAGCAGGAAATGCATTTAAGTGCCTCAACACACTCTAAATATGCTTATCTATCCCTATCACTGTTAAGGAAGTGTAGGGAGATTAGCTTTCCTAGACTACAGTTACTTTTTGTGAATATTGCTGTAAGTGTTATTTATCTCAAAAGCATAATTTTGCCATAAACTCATCTCGAACTAAATTGTCTGCTGCTTTGCATTTTTATGAGAATAATCCTTAAAAACCTTGCAGTCTCAAGCCTTCCAGTATGTTTTACCTTTTTTGAGTCAAGATCATTGTTCATCAAGCTGATAAATGATATATGAATGTGTCAAATTACAGTTATAGAACAGCAGGAAATGAAGATTTAATTTGAGTAGGATGAAGTTTTCTTTTTGTCACTGAACATGTTGGATCTTCCTGTTCATTCTGAAGTCTGTTTCTCAAAACCCTTTGACAGATGAACTGCCTTTGTGGTGGTAGAACTGACAGTACTGCTTTTTGAGCTTTTATTTTCCCTGTGACTGGGAGGGCACCATCCATAAGTAGAAACTGTATTTTATGCAAGTCTGTTTTTTCTTTTCTTTCTTTATTCTTTTTTTTTTTTTCTTGAGGTGTGGAAGGAGTACAGCTCATAACCATTCTTTTCAGAAAATAAATGCTAAATCACATTTGTAGCTGTACAGATGAGGTAAGGCTTTGTGGTCTTGTGTGCAAAATTAGACCTAAAATCACTTATTTTTCTGCTTGCCAGAAAGATTTTAAGTCTTCAATTTAAGCGTTTTCAAGTCTGCACTTTGTGCAGATACGTGATACATCTATATCACCGATAAAGGCACTGATGCTTCAGCCATCCCACACTTGCTGTCTGCAGTCATTCTGATTTTCTGCACTGAGTGGTGCGTCTTTAGGTTGTGTACAGAGGCAAGATGGCTTCTGCATACACTGCATTTTTATATACACAAGGATTTGCATTATCCCTCTTTAGTTTTGTATTGCATTTATGTCAGTGCATAATCAGTTATACGTTATGATTTAATAATTCTTCTGAATTGTCACTTGCTAAGTCTTACAGCTGCAACTTTTTTTCTCATGTCTGAAATGGTGACCTTTATATCACAATGCATTCAATGCAAAACCATTATTGAATAATCATAAAAGAACACAGTTTTTAGACTTAAATAAAATACAGCTTCAAATTATAGGTGGTGCCCTCATGGATACAGGGAAGACAGATGTTTAAAAAGCAGTTTTAGCACCATAAATGCAGCTCATTCCTTGAAAAATATACTAAGCACAATAAAAATTAATATTAGATGGGGGAAAATCACAATAAATTATTATATGTATTTAAAGTACTTAACTGTATTTAAATATATTTTGTTGGACCTTGATTTTCTTTAAACATGATACATGCCACTTGTGTAAGCCATAACTTGTGTGTCTAATTGTACCTACCTGGACATTGCTGCTATATATGGGGTTGCAGTAGGAATCATGTTCATGGATGTTTTCTGCTATGTAGGAATATGGATCTTGAAATATTTTATTTTAGTCTATTGACTGAGCTTCCTGTTAGTTGAGACTTTAAAGCAAATAATTAAAATGTTATGTGGTATTTAGCCAAATATGTTGGAAAAACCTAAGTAGGTTAATACTGTAGTTAGTTCTGTTAACGAATCTGTAGTCATTTCTAGAAACCGATTTTGCTTGGCACTAATAGTAATCTTTGATAACCAGGCTTTTACTGTGTTTTTTATTTTAAATCCATGGTAGAAATGAAGCTAATTCTTAAGTTATTTTACTCTCAATTCATGTTGAGGCAAATAATTGGCAGCTCTTAGAGTCTTTCCTTTATCCTTCTCATTTATTCAATACTTATAATCTAGAATATTTTTGTTTTCCAGGTGTTTTCAAATATTTGCAAAAAAAAGGTCCAGAAAACTGATTTTGTCAGGAGACTTAGACTCTTTAAAGATCCAAGGATTTATAAATGTTTGTTATGAAGTATATTACAAATAGTACATTGTACCTCGTTGTTGTTAATGGTGAAATTTCTGTTCTAGTAACACTGGGCTGTGGTTTGGATACATCCTCTTGATTTTTTTCAAAACCAGAACAAAAATTGAATACAGGCTATAGTTTTGAGTTTTATGAGTTTTATGACCACTTGCTGTTTCACTGTCTAAATTCAGTAAAAAAACACCTATCTGGGTTTTTTTTTTTTCTCCCTTAATGTGTTCTTATTTTAAAAAAAATCTTTTACTGAGTTGGGTGCTATTGTTCTATGAAGCCCATTATACTGTTGGATACAGTTGGCTCATGGTACTGTGTTTAAGGTTGCTTGGTTTCTGTAAAATAGGTTAAAGTGGCTTGGGGTTCTGAATAAACTGATGTAATTATGAGAGAGAAAATCAGGGCAATGTTGAGAAGTACACTGACTAAGCTACATACATACAATTGGTACAAGACTTATAATGTTCTGAAAAATAAACCCAAGTGCTTTTGCAGGATATAAACCAGAAATGCCGTTTTTGCAAGGGAGAGTTTGGTGTGTGCGTGTTTCTTATTTGGTCAAACAGGCATTCTGGTGGTAAAAGTGTGTAGTTTAGCTGTCTGAGATAAAATTGTTAAATGGTGGTATCTATGGAAAAGCAAGCAGTAAGGGAAAGGAAGAGGGGAATACAGTTTCTATCTGGTGCTGAGTCCAGGAGGGGTAGTCAGTCCTGAATTACCACTCTGGACTTGTGAGGTGGTTGAGAGATGCTGCACTAGATTGTGCCTCTTTTTCTTACTCTGAGGCATCAGCAAGGATGTTTTGCCAGTCTTTCTGGACGCTGTCAGTGTATCCTGTCAGGTGCAATTAATCTCACTATGGAGGTAAATTAAGGGGAGAAGAAAGTGTTTCTGAATAGAATGAGGCACATGGCAGAGGAAGAGCTAAGGAGAGGAGAATATTACTGCTCTGTGGCTGATGCCCTTACTGGTGTGCTGTTTGGTAGGCAAGGTCTCTCCGTGCCAGCTTTCAGACCTTAAGGTCCATTAATTCCTTTTCATTTTAAAAGAACTAATAGTGAATATTACTGTTGTTTTATTCACCAGTTAAACTTAATTCCTAATGTTCCAGATTTGATCCAGGGTCCGTCCTTCTCTCCCAAATGTTACTTTAATTTATTGATGTGTCAATGGCATTTGATTTAGCTTGATTTGATCTTTCTCTCCCTTTACTACTTTCTGTGCGAACACCTTCTCTTATGTATCATTACAGTGTGTTAAAGATCTGAATTTTTTAAAACTGAATTCACATCTGATATGTTATTGTTGAACAGACCTTAATTAACAGGCCTTTCTGTTACCTGCTTAGATATTTTTCTTATGACTTGTGCTTCTTGTTTGTCCTACACGATTTTATACTATTACTGGTGCTTTCATATGTTTTGAAAAGGGTAGCTTTTTGTCCAGTGTTCATTTGTGTGTATGGACATACCAAATCTTTCCCTTTATGTATGCATCTGTGGAGTTACCTTTTTAGGTGTCATCTATTGTCTTGAAACAATGGTGAGTTTTCTTCTATGCTTGCCATTAACAAGTTAGTTCCTGTCATTTATGTCAACAGTCGATTTGAGCTTTCAGAAATTCTGCTGTAGAAATTCAGATTTGAGTGTTGCTGCTTGCTGTCTTGTTCACATACACTGTTTTATTTGGTTTTAAATTAAAAAAATCATGACAAGCATGCTGTGCAGTATGTTGGTTAAAGGTGTTAAGTAGGTGTCTTTGGCTAGGTGATCACTTGAGGTTTTTGTCCGTGTTGCTTATTGTGATTTATAAGAGGTTGTTTGTGTGAAAACAAACACTTGATTGTCTAGAAGTAACATTTCTGAGGTAAAACCATTGTGTCTGGATCATTCTTGCTATGAAGTTTTTTATAAAGTCTTACTTTATATTCTGGTTATCTATTGTACAGTCTGAAAGATCACCTGCAACTGCTCACTCTTCAAGTTTATCAGGGTCTTTGTATCATCTATTTTTTTGTAGATAAGTGTGTCTCTGAATAGCTGTGCTGACAGATTTTGATTACTTCTCATTTTGGTTTAACTTGTTTATGCCTAATATAGTATAAGCTCCAATTTAATCTTTACCTGTGATTACAATAATTATAGTGTATCTTTCCTCTTTTAGGTTCATACTCTGTCATTTTACTTTGTTGCAAGAATAGGGAACTATATATCCTCAGAAAAAACTGTGGGGAAGTAATAGCCTTGATGTCCCTCCCCCACTGTTGGGACAAATTTGGACTACAAAGATGTAAGGCGCTTCTTGACTTAGGCAAAATGTTGTTGTAGAAGTCTGATTTCCTTATAAAATTAGGTTAAAACAGATTGCTTGCTTCACTGTGTTGGTGTTGTTTTTTGTTTTATTGGGGTTTTTTTTGCTTGATTTTTGACATAGAGCACAGCATGAAAGCTGGGTTATGTTCTTGAGTGTTTATATATTTCCTTTACTGTTCTCATATGATTAGGGCTCCAATGACAGCATAAACTACTGTTATTAACTTGGATGCTGTAGATAACATTTAATTTCTGCATATTACATATATCCATATTCCACAGAATTAAACCACTCCTGCTACTCACTTAAGTATTCATCTCCTGTAGCTTTTTACTTTCTTGCTCTACTATATGAGAGTAAAGTTTGGGTTTTCCCCCCTAGTCTACAAGTTTTTGAATGTGACCGAGCCAGTCACGAGAGAGACTGTAGTCTGTATGCTGGTGTTCATGTACTTTTATTTCTCAGTAGCTGAGAGGCAGCTTAACCTTGTTGCATTTATTACAGGAAAAATGTATGCATATGGACAATTAGCACAGTGTTTGAATACTCAGGTTATCATCTGTATGACTTACTTGCCCTCAGGCTTGGTTTCATTTAGCTAGAGAAAGCAAAAACAATTTCCAAGAGCCACCAGTATATTTTCTTTCTTCAGTGGCTTCCTTAGATGCTGAAAGACTTCCAGGCGCTGTGGAAGGTGGCTGATAGGAAGTGAATCATGAATATGAATCAGTATCTCTCCACCCTTGCATCCAAAATGCTGTTGCTAGGATATTCTTCCCTGTTTGCTGCTTTTATTCCATCAACACCTTCTTGAAATTCACTCTTTGTCATCCTTTCTTTGATTACATTCAAATACAAGCTGCTTGTGTTTCTCTGCGAGACCTTGAAATAATCTTATTCTACATTTGCACCTGCTGTTGTATTGTGCTGTCTTTGCTTCTCCTGAACCTTTGAGTTCTACTTTTCCCTGTTCTGCTTCTTTTTTTGTCCTGAATTGTCATCTACTGTATGTGTTTTGTTAATGTTACTTTGTAATCAAGGATTAGAGTGTGCTTTTTTCACTGTCCACTGACTGTATTGTTTTGTTGTTTAAAAAACGTTGATTTTTGTCATCTTTTTATTCTCTCACCACCCTGTTATATTCATTGTGAAAATCAGCAGTTAAAACTGTAAGTGTTTTCTCAGTTCCCAAAGATGAAGTCTTAATAAAGTTTTATCTGGGTCACCTGTTTAATTGACATTTTAATGTTGTTTGCTTATTTTTGAAGTTGCACTGAATGCTAATGAAAATACTTTTAAAGTGGTCAGTTTGTGATAAATTATACTTGATAGTGGAACTGAAATAATTTCAGTTAGAAGGAGTAATAAGGCAAGAAATCCATAAGTTATTCAGAGAAATTGAAATTTTCTAGGTTTTTCTTTCCTTTCTATAAGGAATAAGAAGGAAGTGGAAGAGAAAATATAAATGTCTGCTCACTCATGAGCTTATGTTCTTCTAATGAGAAGTGTCAGAGAGAAATGCTGAAGAATTAATTGCTGTAATGGAGGAACGTGCAGAAGATATTTCTTTTTCTTCAGCTTGCCTGCCCTGTATGAGCCGTGTAGCTCAAATATCTTGAGCTTCTAAGTTTGGTTATCTCAGCTAGGTTGAAGAAGAACATTTAGGTTATTTGTGTTTAGAAGTATAACTTATTCTTGTTTTCTTGAAGTGTGACAGAAGATTTAAAGTGTCTCATAGAGCTTTTATATTTCTTTTGAAATGTTTACAAGGAGGTGTTGCAAAACTACTTTGTCCGAAGTCATGAAACACATTTTTATGTTTAATGTATTAGATGGCTAATTAAATCGGACATATATGGAAATGACATTAGCTCTCATTTTAAGACAGTTGGATTAAATACAGAATTAAAAAACTCTTGTAAGCACATGGTGAATAAGTATTTTGAGGATCCCTCAGGGCTGCTGCTGATGTAAAAAATGTGTTGTAGGAAATATCTGCACGTATGTTCTGGTTTGCTTTTTTGACTTTTAGAGATGCAAAAGATGCCATGAATCAGACATGAGGGAAACGTTAGTTGTGTTGTTTAAGGCTGTTAAAGTAGACCCAGTTAACCAAGTAACATGAATTTTCTGGTGTCTTGTGTAAAGAAAAAGGCCCAAAGGTTGCCCTCACTTTGAGTGATCTTGGCTACTATCCTTTGGCAAATAAATGAAAATCCAGCCCCTGTTTTCAGCTCTGAAAATTACAACAAATCCTTTTCTTTTGTGTGTTCATGGTTTTCATTTTCTGTTGTGGAGCAACAGAAGCTTCTTTTTGTTTTTTTCCCTGCACAGAGGTGATGGCATCAAGGGGCTGGACCCCATGTTAGTAATAACAGTTCAGGATGTGTTTTGAGATCACAGGTAGCCCAGCTCACACTTCTGTAGGCTTCAATACTTTACAAAGCATTAGATGGGAGGTTTTTTTCCCCTACAGCACTTGGAAGCTGTTTTAGATACTATTTTGAGACTGTCTATAGTCTTGGGAGTATGTAACCCTGGATATTTTTGAACTGTATTTTCTGCTTTATTTTAGTTCTAATGCACACTCTCTCTTGAACTGATTTCAGGTTGTAGAGTGAAGAAGGAACCTCTGGATCTTCGTCAAAAGCTTGATCTCATCTTTTTTATCATGGAGCTTTAGATAGACAATAGTAGATGAGTCAATCAGATGTAGATAAAAAGAAGAGTGTAGCAGAGAGCTTTGTCTGCCTGTTAAGTCTTAATTTTTTTCTGAAAAGTATATCAGAAGTGCTTGAAGCTTTCTAGTTCCACTGGTGAAGTGAGTGCTACTTATAAAGGCTATTTTCTTGAAATGAGTATGTAAGGGAGGGCACCAGAAACTCTTATGTCTGACTGAAGATGCTCAGAAATCCTTTGTAAAACTAATTAACTTATTGCTAGCTAGAAAATTCCCCAAATAGTCAGCAGGGAAGTCTGACTGGCTAGTACCGAAAGAGCTGGCCCACCTCTCCTCTGTTCTCAGCCCTGTGCTCACACAGGTGGTCCTTTGCTGTCATCAAGGGTTGTTTGTCCCCGCTAAGGAACTGAACTGTGGGAAAACAGATTCTGTTAATTTGTAATTTTGTTATTAAGGAAGAGTAATTTTCTGTTAGCATAGTTCCCTGACTGAGCTTGCAGGGAAATGCATCTGTTTTTAATCTGAGAGGGGTAGATCTTGTGGCTATGTGCAGAAGGATGATGGTCTACTGTAGCCAAGTAAAAGGAAGAAGGAATAGTCTCTCCCAACTAGGTGGCAGTGACTGCTTTAGAAGTTAGAGAGTTTTCTTCTATTAACTTGCATTAAAAAATCTGAATTCTTCCTGTGTTGTTGTCTGCTTAGGGATATGTCTTTTTTACTATCAAGCTCCAAAATAGCATCTTCTAGAAAGATGTTTTAATCTGTCATTAGTTTTTTTTTTTTTTTCAATTGGCTGGTGTTCAGCATAATAGAGTTTATTTATGAATGCATCCCCTCTATTTCTGCTTTTCTTAGTAACTTGTATATTATGTACGAAGGCTTAATAACTGCTGTCTTCCAGAGACATTTGCTTTCAGGCGTGTTGTGGGATATCTGTGTGATGTTCTTGAATTATGATGAAAAACACTTATCAACTGAATTTTTCTAGTGTATATTACTAGATATATATCTAGTAGGTATTGGTGCCTCCTGATTGTGCTGTGAATTTGATGTATATAAACCATATACGTGTACATCTGAAAACAGAACTTGGAACATCAGATACAGGACCCTGATGAAATAGAACAGGTTCTTAATCTAGATTAGTGAATATCCCATCAGTAGAGTGATTTGACTAAATAAGCTCCTAAGCATCATTTGGGGGCATAGAGAGATACTAAAATCAACTTCACACTATCAGAATATTTAATTTGGACTTTGGGTCTTGTGAGAGTCTATGTATGTCACTTGGAGTCTAGTGACACTTTGGGGGAATACACATTTTCTCCGCATCATTGCTGCAAGTGCAATCTTATATGTCGTTTATATGGATATTTGATAGGTAGAATATGCCTGTAAACTATGAAGAGTTGCCTATTCTACATAGCTTTGACAACTTCAGTAATTGTGGTTTTATGGGTTTCCATTTTAGGAAATAAAATCATGCTAGAGAAGCAACCATTTTCCTGAAGTTCAGGTTTTCAGCTTCACTGCCATTATGGGTAAGTCTTGTGTCTAATGTGTATAACAATTTAACTCAGAAACTTTTCATTTCTGTTGAAGACAAAAAAACATTCATCTAACTGTTTCTAGAAAATGGGTGCTTTGACTGTGTAACTCAATGTAAGATCTACATGAAAGGCAATGTTCAGCTGCTTTGCCAGTACTCAAACTGCTCTCCTCTCCTTTTTTTATTTTCCCTCATATATTGGAATACAGCATCTTTCCCTTGCTATGTGGTAATTTAAAAATCCAAATACAGAAAATTGAAATGTGTTGTGTTAGGCTACTGAGCAATATCTACTGCATTCTGAATGGTAATGGCCATTGGGGGAAAAAAACCCACAAAGTATGTAGTTTATCGTATTGACTTGTGTCACTGCAGTGCAAACCAGGATTGCGTAGATGCTCTAACTGTTTTTCTAAATGTGTAGCACATTTGTGTTACTTAAATTTGATGTCTGTTTTTCAAGTTGTACATGCTTTTTAATTAGTTGACTATGTCAATCTTGTCATCACTTAAAGTAAAAAAAAAAAAACCAACTCTTAGAAAATCTCACTCCAAAACAATAAACCAAACCAACCACAAAAACAAAGCAGGCACTTTTTAAATAGTATTTATGTTCTGTTATGCTAGTTTTTGCCTAACCATGCTTAATAATGAAGTAGTTGAACCTGGGAACACAGCGCTGTATGTTTGTGATAATCTTCAGCATTTTGTGTGAGAGAGATGACCATTGAACCATATTGGATATTCAGTAAACTTCAGACTCTTTGTTGCGATACTTTAATTTCCTTTATATGAAATATGCTTCCCTGGTGAATGATGGGAGTAAACTCTCTCCATCCAATTGATAAAGTTTATTTTGTTCTTACTGAGCACTAGAATAGGCTACAACACAATGATATAATTTAACGTTTTTAATTGTGACAAGTTTTGAAGTGTGTTTTAGTGTGAGAAAGGAATAACTGTGAGTTACCTTCATTCTGTCATTAAATATTGCTTGTAAAACTAGCTGATATAGATTTGTGTGTATTGGTAGAGTTATGAATAATGACAGCATGACTGATGATCAGATTTACTTATTTTCAGACCAGCTTTCTTATCTCTTGGGAACCTGTTAGGCAAGAACACTGAAATAACACAACTTCCTGATTTACCCAGTGTATTTGTTTATATTTTAATAGAGTGTGAAGGAATTCTCATAATTCCTGAATACCTGGAATGCTTGCTGGTTTATTTTAATGTTGAGTTCTTCTAAGGTCTGTGTTCTTTGTAAGTCAAAGCATTTAGCTATGAATTCTTCAACGAATGTATCCATTGTGGACTTGTGTGAAGGCATAGCATCAACATCTTTGTACATAAATCTCGTTATTTCATAGAATCATAGAATAACCAGGTTGGAAGAGACCACCGGATCATCGAGTACAACCATTCCTATCAAACATTAAAACATGTCCCAGAGCACCTCGTCCACCCATAACTTAGACACCTCAAGGGAAGTTGAATCAACCACCTCCCTGGGCAGCCTCTGACAGTGCCCAATGACCCTTTCTGTGAAAATTTTTTTCCTAATGTCCAGCGTGAACCTCCCCTGGTGGAGATTGAGGCCATTCCCTCTTGTGCTGTTCCACTGTCACTTGGAAGAAGAGGCCAGCTCCTTTCAGGTAGTTATAGAGAGCAATGAGGTCTCCCCTCAGCCTCCTCTTCTCCAGGCTGAACAACCCCAGCTCTCTCAGCCATTCCTCATAGGGTCTGTTCTCCAGCCCCTTCACCAGCTTTTTCGCTCTTCTCTGGACTCACTCCAGAGCCTCAGCATCCTTCTTGTGGTGAGAGGCCCAGAACTGAACACAGGATTCAAGGAGCGGTCTCACCAGTGCTGAGTACAGAGGGAGAATAACCTTCCTGGATCTGCTGGTCACACCGTTTCTGATACAAGCCAGGATGCTATTGGCCTTCTTGGCCACCTGGG
Source organism: Coccyzus lansbergi (assembly GCA_033558105.1). Classification (NCBI taxonomy): domain Eukaryota; kingdom Metazoa; phylum Chordata; class Aves; order Cuculiformes; family Coccyzidae; genus Coccyzus; species Coccyzus lansbergi. The sequence continues at coordinate 2,208,197 of JAUMJK010000032.1, read as the reverse complement.
CCACTGCTGGCTCATGTTCAGTCGCTGTCAACCAACACCCCCAGATCCTTTTCCTCCTGGCAGCTTTCTAGACAGACTTCTCCTAATCTGTAGCTGCACAGGTTTGTTGTGCCCCAAGTGCAGGACCTGGCATTTGGCCTTGTTAAACCTCATGCTGTTGGTCTCAGCCCAGCGATCCAGCCTGTTCAGATTCCTTTGCAGAGCCTCCCTACCCTCCAGCAGATCGACACTTCTACCCAGCTAAGTGTCATCTACAAACTTGCTAAGGGTGCATTTGATGCCTTCATCCAGTGAAGTGTCATCTTCAGATGAAGACACTGAACAGGGCTGGACACAGCAGTGAACCACTTGTAACCAGCAGAACACCAATTGTAACTGGCCTCCAGCTGGGTTTAACACCATTTACCACCGCTCTCTGGGCCCGACCATCCAACCAGTTTTCCACCCAGGAGAGTGTGCGCCTGTCCAGGCCAGAGGCTGACAGTTTCTGTAGCAGAATACTGTGAGAAACTCTTTCGAAGGCTTTAGTGAAGTCCAAGAAGACCTCATCCACAGCCTTTCCCTCATCCAGTAGCTGAGTCACTTTATTATAGAAGGTGATCAGGTTAGTTATTTGGTGTTCTAGATACAAGCTGAGTCTAGTGTCGTTACTGTGGCAAGGATTGAATATAAAATACCAGTGACAGATAAATTTCCCTTAGTGGTGGATGTACAGGCTTTTGAGGTCTGAACTGCTTTCTTGTCTTAAAAAACATCCCAGTTGCAAGGCAAACCTTGACTAGCATGGCCTCAGGACTTCATAGCTGCAGCATATCGTCAGGATTTAGGATTGTGTGTGAGCGCGAAGTCTCATATGTGTAGCTCTCTTACCCCTAGATTATCCTCTGGTTTCACTGCTTCTGTTTCTCCTCATGAATTATTCCTGTAAGCCATACAAAACCCTACATTTGCAATCCTGGGAAAGTTCTGTGGCATTTTGGTTTGTTTTTATTGTTTTTGTTTTTTAATAACTCTGTGGGCTGTCAGTAGGTGCTTAATCAGTGGAGATGTTCCCCTAGGAGTTGGTGTGTTGTTCCTATGTGCATTACGATGTATGTTTAGGACAGAGGAAAAATTATTCAAAAGTACTTGCTTTTCCTTTTTTTCTTTTGACTTGTTTGAGTTGGAGGGGGTAGTATTATTTCTAGTTAACATTTCATCAGTAGATATTATTTCACAAAATCACTAGGTTGGAAAAGATCCCCAGGATCATAGAGTCCAACCATTCCTATCAAACACTGAACCATGTCCCTCAGCACCTCATCTACCCGTCTTTTAAATGCTTCCAGGGTGAATCAACCACCTCCCTGGGCAGCCTGTTCCAGTGACCCTTGCTGTGAAAAATTTTTTCCTAATGTCATGTCTGAACTTTCCCTGGCGGAGCTTGAGGCCATTCCCTCTTGTCCTGTCCCAGTTATACTCCAGTTCTACGATAGATAAAACTTTTTCCACACTTCTCTTATTAATGCAGCCTGCAGTTCTTTAAGAGTTGTCAATCTTTATGACCTCAGCTAAGTATATTTAGTGGTTAAGCTTTTTACTTCTTTAAGCGCTGTTAATGATAAGTAAAATAAAAATGTCTGCAATGTGGCAGTAATTTTTTTTAATTTGACAATTATATATTGAAGTGTAACTTGGACTTATGGATTTTAGAATCATGCCTACCTAATTGTGAAATGAGGTAGTAATGTGCTTCAAATGTAATGGTTACTTTTTTTTTTCCCGGAGCAGATGAGCAGCAAGCTTTAAATTCAATCATGCAGGATTTGGCTGTGCTTCATAAGGCCAGTCGTCCTGCATTGCCTCAGCAAGAAACAGGAAAACCAAAGTCATCTTCACCTAAAAAACAGGTAATCTTTCATATGCTTACAATTCTTACATGTAAGAATAGAATTAAAAAGAATGTATTGACTTGTAGGAGCATTTGTTGTATTTCAGAATAATTATTTTGTGTATTTTCCACACTTTAGGTGTCTGTCAGATACCTCAGCAGAATTAGTTTGTTAATATACTTGGTGTATCAGAAGGGACAGAAAAGAGATATGTAATGCCTGAGGATTTTATTTCTGGCGTAGGATTATTGAATAGAATTTCATGGTCTTTATTAAAGCACGTAGTAAGAAACTAATAGTGGTTCCTTTATCTCTCTTTTTACAGAATGATGTTAGAGTCAAATTTGAACATCGAGGTGAAAAAAGGTAAGGTGGGAACGCAGAAAACAGTCTTGTGTTTTCATTATTTATAGAATTTTGTTGAAATCCTGTCAAAGTTTCCAATTGTTCAAAGTGTTACAGATATCTGAGTGTATGTGATTTGAGCTTAAACCTAATTTTTATAAGAACACCATTCAAGGAGCATTAATACATCTAAAAGGTGGGCTCTAAATTTATATAAATGCAGAATTATCTTACCATAAGTATGTCCCATGTAATATCAAGATCACTAGCGTTAATATTTAATGAGTAGACCACCAAATATTTTTTATGCTACATCATAAGTGCATGATAATATACTGTTACAGTAACACTTAGAGGAAGAAGCTTATATCTTAAAGCTCAACATCAGATTGTACTTTGGAAGAAGCTGTCTGAGAACTGCAGTAAGAAAATTTATTAGAATTTGTAGTTAGATCGTTTTCACTGACAGTTTTGAATAATCGGTTAAAAAACTTATTTTGTGTACAAGAAATGATTGATTTATATGCTTAGAGTCTGCAGACATCTCTCTATATATCTGCCCTGATGACTGCTCTAAAACTCTTACAGAAATGAATCTACAGTTACATGCAGAACTGGTTTGTGGACAACTAGTTTTGCCTATTTATCTCTTTCTGAAAGCATAAACTTTCATTGTGCCTATAGAGAAATGGTTATAGAATAAGATAAGGATAAGAGTAAGATTTGAAAATACTTGGTGAAGAAGGAAATAATATCCTGGTCAGGCTGTTTGCAATAGAAATGGTAAATGCTTTAAGTAATGATTGGATCTGAATGAAACCTATGCTACTCCTTGGCAGTCTTTAGTCTGATGGCAATAGATCAGAGCGTATCCCTGCTGATTATGTGCCCTCTCTTTACATGGGGTAGCAAAACAGCAGTCATTTCCCTAGGGTTTAACATTCTTCAGCTTCTTTCTGTCACTTATCTGAATATCACACGTAACAGTGCATCAATAATGTCTGAGTGCTGCAAGTAATTTGGAAAAAGTGTTTTCAGAAGCTTAGAAAATTGAGGACTCTTTACCTAGCAATTTCTTGTGAAATAAGCGGAAGCATGAATTTAAAATGGAGAACTGTTTTCCTACTGCCAGTGCATTTTTTGTAATCTTATCTTAATTCACTTTCTGAGTGAACTAAGTTAATCAGTTCAGTATGAATACATGCATCAAGTAAGTGCGTGGACAGAAAACCTTTCCCCGGCTTTTTATGCTGATGGTCCTAGCCTTGGTTTGGACTCTTCGGAGTAACTTGAGCCCGCTTGCCCAGGGGTACTGGGCAGCCCCAGCTTGTTGCTCAGCATGAGCTATAATACTTCTTTTGCCTTAGCACGTAGTTTTAAACATAAAATAATGAAATGATGCAAGAAAAATAAGTTAAGCAATGGCTTTCTCACTAGTTTTTTGAAAAGGGAAGTGGAAAAGAGAAGTGATTCCAGAATTTTTTTTCAATAGTGAATGGCACAGTCTGTACCAAGGAATGTGCATGGTGATGGGCAGAGTTCCAGATTTGCTAAACAAACTGTTAGCTGAAGGGAGAACTGGTGGTGTTTTGGCTCTTTTTAAGGTTTTATTTTGTCAAAATAATTTTTAGTTGGAAGTGACCTAGCTTCTAACCTCGTTTCATTGACAATACCTGTGCTGTTATCCTTTGCTAATTGTTCTGCTTTAAAAATTTGAGTGCTATTTCGTTTTTGAACGTGGAACGAACATATCTCAGCAGGTTAGCCACTTCTAGAAAATTTTGGGTTTTAATAGCGTTGTATGTCAAGTAACAGTAGTTTTCTGTAGCAAAAGATCAGTTACAGGCATTTGGGGCCATTCGAGTTGATAAGACGTGGTTAAAGGACAATCTGAGGCATTGATCTACACAGTTCTTATGGGAGTGTGCTGGAAGTGCAGTTAGAGATGGCTGTTTGTGTGATTCATTGTGATAAAAATGGTTGCCTTCCTCAGATGAGACAGTCTTCTGGATTTCCAAAAATGGGGACAGTAGGTGTAATTCCTTTCTGATGTTTACGCTTGTTGGGCTATAGTACTCAATTATCTCAGTTGGGCTATAGTACTCAATTATCTTAGTTTTACAAGCAGAAAACTTGTGTCTGAGAATTCTTCTCTGGAGTGGAGGCATGCAAAGCTTTTGGTGAAGAAGGAAGCCATATGCAAGTAGAATAGTCATAATGAGATCTAATTTTATATGTGATTATGCCTTAGAACTTTTCCACATTTTTTCTGTCTTTTTTTAAATGCCTCAGGATATGGAGAACAGTGAATAAAGCATAGCCTCTTATGGTCTTTTTAGCAATAAATCGAATTCTAAGGTGATTCTTGATTAATGAATTTTCAGATTGTCATCAGTAGTGGACAAAAATTCATTAACATAAATTGTGTTTCAGAATCCTACAATTACCAAGGCCTGTTAAACTTGAAGATCTTGCAGCTAAAGCTAAAGTTGCTTTTGGACAGACTATGGATTTACATTACAGCAATAATGAGGTAATATTCTGTGGTTTCTACGTTCTTAGTGACTTGCATATTCATTATTTTAAGGATGAAATTCACTTTCTTAAGCAGTGAGAAGCACTCCTGTGACAAAATTTAATCCCATGACAAACCCCCAGATTTCTAATGTGTGTGTTCTCCAATATGTAAGGCTTTTGTCTGAATTTGGATAGGCAGGAGATGCATGGCTTATGGTGTGAGTCATATCTTAATGAATCACGTCTCATACTTGATTTAGAATGGTTAAATTGTCTTCTGGCTCTGCCAGAGTCCTGTTGTGTGACCTTGGGGAAGTCATTACCTCTTTGAGCTTTGTTGTGTTTCTAAATTTGAAATAATATGCACTTTTTCCCTTTAAGGATTAATCTTGTTAGGTAATTGCTGGAATGTTGTATTTAGTAATGTTTGGGTTGGAGAACTAGGCTTAACTGTTGTTCCTGTTAAAATGACTGATGCGCAGAGATTTCTTGGGAACAGTGCTGGTGCTGATAAGCCACTTACACCTGATCCAGATTACTTCCGTCTTTCCTTTAGAAGTAGAGGTGGAATTATTAATAGGAAATACATATACAGATGCATGATCCATTCTTAGGAGTTACTTCTGGTTTTTGCCTTGAGTCAGCGAAGTGCATGGAAAATTATTGGTGTGCTTGCTTATGCACAACATAATTGCTGTATCAATCTGAATCTTTGCAAAAGAAAATGCCTGTTACTGCTGTTTGGTTACTCACTATCTGACCAGGTGATTCTTTGAAACTGATCCCCAAAAGCAGAATTTCCTGCAGAAGGCTTTTGGAGATTAGAAAGGTTAGAAGGAAGGGCCGTTCATGATGCTTTAGCCTCAGCTCCTTTCTCTGACAGATCTTTAGACGTTTGAGCAAGTTTTCTGCTTGTCATCTTCTGTACTAGTTGCAAATCATCACATCACTTCTCAGAAATGAGGTGGCAATAAACTGTCATTAACATTGAAATGACAACTTAAAATGAAGACTATGCTTATTTGTTACAAAGACCTTCATCCATATTCTCATTTCTATTTGTATAAAAGTACTATACATCACCTGTTGTTGTATGTGATTATCACCGACTGAGACTGTTTACAAGCAGAATAATTTTTTTAAAAAATCTATATAGCGCTGTTCCTTTATTACAAGCAGAAGCTGTAATTCGCACTTCTGAAATGTAAGCTTAATTTTAGTCATTACGGAACTCAAATCTCAAGTGTACTTTAATTGCATATCATTTTCTGTTCTAAAAATATAGACTGTATGCTGAGTTAATTCTAATTAATTAGATCAAAGGAGATTCTAGAGAAACCATAGTTGTCTCATGTGGACAACATGTCTGACAAATTCCTTAATGAATTCTGTTATTCAGTGGAGAAAGTCAACTTCAAATAATACAGTAGTAATACTGTGAGACAGAAAATGTTTTATGTTCTATAAAATAGGATGGTTTTAGTTATCTTATGGGCTTGTATGGATACTAAGTTTGTACACATGTAAAAGGTTGCTTCTTCATTGTGAAGGCTTGTTCCACCATGCTGTATCTGTAGAATACATCTGATGGAAGATTTAAGGTTGAACTTCAGACATTTTGGTGGTAACTGGAGGCATAATTTAATAAATTTTATTTTCAAGTTGTTTGGAATGAAAGGAAAGATGGTTTCAGCTTGTGTTTCTCTGCACTTGACTTCCTTGTTTTTCTTGTGTCCTCTTTAAGGAATGCTTTTTATTTTTTCTCCTCCCTTTTTGTAGCTCGTAATTCCATTAACCACACAGGATGACCTAGACAAAGCTATTGAACTGCTTGACCGTAGTGTTCACATGAAGAGTCTCAAGATATTACTTGTAATACATGGAAATACACAGGTATAAGTTGATATGCTAAAAGTCTTTCTTCAGGTTTTATAGTGAAGTATAATTCGTATCTTTTCTTCAAGATGACATTTTCCCTGTTGAAAATATTACTGCTTACTACTTCAGTTTAGTTTAAGCATATATTTGTCTTTTGACTTCACTTTGTATTGACTTCACTTTAACTTTTTCCTAGATGCTTTTCTTCTCTCTTTTTATGCTTTCCCTACTGTGCAAGAAAAGTGTTTTTTAATAGGGTGATGTGATACAAACTTGAAAAACACATAGAATTTTAAGTAACTGCAGCTGTTTGAAACTGTTCTTTATGTCCTATGCTGATGACAGTCCTTTGTGGGAAGTCAAATGTTGTAGCAAGCAGTAACAGCAGACTATAGGCTAAATACTGAGTTATTTTGATGTTTTCTATCATACACACCGTGGTATTGATAGGTTTCTATACTAGTATGTATCAAAAATTATTTTAAAGTATTAAGAATGAGCTACCAAAATAGATAAATTTTGATATAAAATGACAAGCTTCTTTTCAACTGCTTGAAAAAAAGGAATGCATTGCACAAAGCCTATAAAGATTTGCAAAGTATTTTCATTGTGAGGAATAAAATAACAATTAGTTTGTAAAATGTACTCATTTTCAGTCACCCAGTGTAAATAACGTGGAACCCTTGCCCTCGCTGGAAGATTTAGATAATACAGTGTTTGGTGTGACAGACAGGAAAAGGCGTCTGTCTGTAGTAGGTAAGCTGTGTATTTCAATAGCTTTAGTTGGAAAAACCTTGCTTCTCTAATATTCTCTTAATGAAGATCTTGTTTTCAACGCAGACTGTTTGAATTTCTGTTACTCATCAGTGACTCATCCTATAGAGTTTGCAGTCATGGGAGTGGATTTTGATTTTTAAGTCAAAGGTTGTTTATATAGTACAGAAAACTGACCAAAAATATTGCAATTGAATAAAAGTATGTAGAATTATCTGAGTTAATTGATGCTTATCCTAAAAAGTTGATATTGGTACTTCTTTATTTTCAGATACAGAAATGAATTACTGAAAAATCTGTTTGTTTATATGACAGTGAGTTTCCTTGCTCAATTGAGAGCTCCCATATTTTTTAATCTTAATGTGCGAACATTTAAGGTACTTACTGTGGCATTGCTATAACCTTTTTTGCCTGTTCTTGTATTAAAGTTCATGTGATGCTAACTTCCAAATTTAATTAAGAAACTAGAGAATTTAGTGAATTATTTTTCAGACTGTTTAATTGATTTATGTCCATTATGAATTCATGTTCTTGCAGACCTAATATTCTACAAATTAAAAATGAATATCAAGAATTGGAAAGGATTAGTTGGCATGGGTGGAAGGATTTGGATTTTTGTTTAATTTCAAAAGAAGGAATTTACCCAGCTACATCTGCAGGCGAATTATATCACTGTTCTTATATAATGAAAATTCTTGAATGCCTTTGAGGCAAGCCTGCCCCAAATTTTTCATAATTCCTGGGTTACAGATTTTAAATGCTCTACTGAAGTCTTGTATTGCATAGGTGTTTGGGAAATTTCAAAAGCAAGAAGTTATCCAGACAGACTTAGTGCCTATGAAGTATTTGAGTACAGTTTCTTACTAGCCCTCTTCTTTCCAAAGGTTCTAACACTCATGACAGGAGTTCACCTCCCCCAGGATACATTCCAGATGAGCTGCATCAGGTGGCCCGAAATGGGTCCTTCACCAGTATCAATAGTGAGGGTGAATTCATTCCAGAAAGTATGGATCAGGTATGTGTGATTTATTAAAACTGAAGTTTTTATTAGATGGATTTATGTGTAATAGTGCTGTTCAAGAAGGATATGGAATTGTTAGAAGAACAGCTGAAAAAAATTATGACAACCTTGGAAAACACGATCTGTGAGAGAAGGTTAAAATAATTGTGGTTATTTAGTCTTGTAGAACCTGTTTTTTTTCTCTGTAAGTCACTTCAATTGTTTAAATATATTGCTACCAGGAGAAATATCATATTCTTAATTTCCATGATAGTTGAGTTGAGGGTGGTGATAGATATAAATTCCAGCAACAGAGGTCTACATTAGAAAGCACCAGCCCCTTTATTTTAATGAGAAGGATATACAAGCAAGACTTGTTTTGCAACTTTCTCAGGTAGTCAAAGGAGGTTTTAAAGAAAACTTTGAATCTGTCAGAATTATTTGTACTTGGTTGGGGTACAGGCAAGGGGATGGCAGTGGGCCTGGTATAAATAAGCTTTGAAATACCCTCCACAATCACGTTGGTGGCGGTGGGGGTGACAAAGGTATGTTATTTTGTTATCCTTATTTACCTGCATTATTGGTGTGGAATATCAACACACCTAGCATGAATTAAAAATCCTGCTCTCTGAATATCAAAGTTGCCCTTAAAAACAGTGGGAAAAGATGTAGGAATGTAATGGTTCATTGGCAGTGGAGAAAGATATTGTAAGGAGGAAAAAACAAATAATGCAGTGTCCGTGAATCAGTTTAAGTTTTTGTTGACATTGGCACTGTATTCACAAATGGCAAAAGGCAATGGGTTTTATTAGCTGACTAAATAAGAGACAGATGATAGAGTAAAAATAGAGGCAAAGAAATTGTGCAATTTGTTGCACAATTTCAATGACTGAACTGGGAATAGAGACTAAATCTCCTAATTTCCACACCAGGTTGCTATTCATTATCATAGCCATGTGGTCAGATCCAGCCCAGGCCTGGATTCATTCAGTGAAATTATTACTTTTGGCCTGGGCAAAGTAATTTTTGGACGCTAACTAGTCAAACAGACAGATGATCTCTTATGCCCAGGATATCCTTTCACTCCAGAGTATTCAAGAAACATGTTGCCTGTCATGTATGCATTGCTGTGTCGACTGTTGGCAGGGTTTAAATATAGGAATTTTACTTTCATAGGAAGCCAAGTTAGTTCAACACAAGCAACCTCCAGGGCCAAACTATGGAGTTGAGATCTTACAGCCTCTCTTTACTGCCTTCCCCTAAGTTGCCACATGACCTTGGCAAGTGTCAACCATGCTGCCAACATCTGTCACAGCCTGTCCCCCAAAGACGAGGGAATTTGAGAGTGGAGGGCTTTGCTCTACTCTCCTGTTGATCTACCTGAGCCCAGCCATTCTGACAGCAGACCCCATGCTGTCTCCTCAGAAGACGTGATGGGTAGGACAGAAGTGGGCTATGGTCTGCCAGTTGGACTGTACTGTGTTAAGCTATACAGGTTATTCATCCGGCAGCAGGTGGACTTTTCCCCCCATCCTTTCAGGACCTACTGTTCAGCACGAGAGAAGAGGAAAATAATTGTTGAACCTGTGTTAAATGTTGTCCTCCCCAATACAGAGTTCATTTAAGTGTCTGAGTTCATGAAGTGCAAACTCACTTTCTGGACACTATTTCTTTACTTAGTTCTTGGTTGGTGCTCAGCAAAGTGTGTGCCCAGGACCTTTAAAATGCAGCACAGACTATGAAGATTTGGAGAGGCAACTGCATAATTTACAGTGAAAGACTGGTGTCCAATTCATAGAAAATAATAGATGTTATATAATGTACCAAAACAAACTTTATTTTAGGAAGGAGCTAATTTTAAGGCAACAGGATGAGTTTTTTTACACTTTTTTTGAGAGGCTAGTAAAATTGTTACATCAACCAATTCAAAATTTAGATTCTGTTTTCACTTCTGCAAAATAAATCTGTAAAACATTATGGATGGCCTTACTGCGAAAGGGAAGGGAGTGATGGTTGTGTCATTAAACTTAGGACTTCAAGGATGGTAGTGCAAGATAAAATGAATGTTAGCCAACAGAAATAGCCGATAATCAAGAGGATGCTCTTGATTATCAACCCATTTCTCTTTTCCTTGATTAGCATTCAAGAAACAGAGAAAGTGTTGATGATTGTTTTTATTGCGTAATTGACCTGGCCTAGATTGTCAGTTTTACAATTTCTTTAAACTGATACGTGGCAGATTTCACACAGCTTATGAGCATCTATTACTAGGTCATCAGTAGTGTTTTTGAGGATAAAAAAAAAATATTTCTTGGGTGGAAAGGGTCAGTGTTTGCACACTGTATGCATTCTCCTTCCCTTACATTTTCTCTTCACTTCTCTATAAAAATCTACAGAAATCTCTCTGAGTTCTACCTAGAGATAAATGCATAATTATTTTAGTGTGTGATTTCAGCTGTTTTCTGTGACTGCTGGTTAGTCAAACTTAAGCTACTACAGAGGTTAAGTAAATTGTGTTCATCACGATCTGTGTCATATTTCAGATTTTTTTCTTTGATGATGACAACAAAATCCATGGATTTTTTTTTCAAAATTGTGCCAGCTTTTTATTCTTTGGAGGTCATATTTATTCTGTTAAGCTAATTTCATGCAGATATTGCTGTAGTAATAACAGACAGTGGCATGTACAAGAAGAATGCAGCAATACAGCTTATGTACAAAGCAAGATAGAGGATTAAATACTTTTAACTATAATCTAGTTAGATGCAAGAAAAATGATGGGAGTCCTTTCAGGACTGCAGGATGCAGTGCAGATTCAACTATGGCAGCTAACTTTTCTAGTAATTAATATTTCTGGTTTGGTTTGTTTTTTTATTAGGTATTTCAAAGCAGAAACATTCATGTATTTAAAATCTTAAAAAAAAAAAAAAAAAAAAGCCAAACGCACAAACTTGAACTTGTTGATCTTTCTCTGTTTGTTATTTGTTAGATGCTGGATCCATTGTCTTTGAGCAGTCCTGAAAACTCTGGCTCGGGAAGCTGTCCCTCACTTGACAGCCCTTTAGATGGGTAAAACTTACTTACATTCATTATTTATCTTTATTAGGTTGCGTAATGTATCAGTTATAACATAAAAACTCTCTAGCATCAGCTATTGTTGAACATCTTCCAGAAGTTCTACTCTAAGTAACAGAACAGTTATAAAACTTATTGAAATTTAATTTCTAATGCATGGAAGACAAAGTAGTTTTCTTTATTTTTTTTATTACTTGCATTTGAAATTTTCAAAAATTTACACCTCAGATCTTACACACTTACTTAAGATTTTTAGGGAATTTTGCCAGTGAGCAGTGCCACCAAATTTAAATTTCGTAGGTACTGCTGTCTGAAGTAAATGTCCCTTTTCCATGATTGTACCCAGTTGAAGAAAGAGTGCTGAATCATTTAAAGATGTTGACGTCTTTCCTCCTTTTCTCTGCAAATACTGACCACTCCTCTTCCCTTGTTCCCACTGCAGACTTTTTGCTTGTTTTTTTTTCGTTTAAACCTGTTGATTAGTGCAAGAAGCAGTGTATACTGTAGTGGGATGGAGAGCTGTTTTGATTGACCTGTTAGGAGATTCCTGCATTTTGAGAGGGTCACTGTCCCTTTTGTCAGTTACCAAGTAACCAAATAGAACATATTCCTTGTTTGGCTTATGACTGGTCAGGCAAATAATCTTGGGTCATGTATTGTACAGATTGAGTATTCGGAAACTGCTATACAAATAATACTGCGAATTAAATACTTCATGTAATTGGTAGAAAGGTAAGAAGTTTGAAATCATTGCTTGTAGCAATCGATCAGAGCCATAGTATTCCACAATGCTATTTCATTTGAGAATATGTGACTAGAGGACACAAGCATGTTTTGTCTAACAAAGTTTTCAGTTAAATAACGAGTATCATTCACAAGCAAGAAAACAGCAGACTTGAAGATTATTTTGTGGTTGGAGTGGGATAGATTATACAGTATTTAATATAGCTTCGTAGGGCAGAAATTCTACCAAATTACCAAAATTGTAGGGTTTTGTGGGGTATGGGTGAGTGGAAGGAGGGGAAACAAAGTGATCTTAATTTGACTCATAGTGTTTCTTCTTCAAAGCTTCTTTTGCTTTTTTTTTTTTTTTTAAATTACTTGTCACCTCTACTTAGTTTGTTTTCCTTTTTGTTTTTTTTTTTCCTTCATTCCAATATTTCCTACAAAGATGTAGGTTTTGTGTCTCCATTTAGCTTCTGTTACCCATTAGAGAAATTCTTACCAGAAAAAGGAGGACATTGTTTTGGTATGTTTATGGAAATGTACTGTAATCGATTGCTCTGACTGGCAATCCCATCCATTCCTTTTGGTGGCTGGGAGTTACATACCAACAGTAGGTAAGAAACAATGTGATTGTGTAAAAGAAAAAAAAAATTCTTTGTCAGTCTATAAGTCAATAAAATTACTCTTTTAATCCTGTGACTTTCATGGAGAGAAGAGGAAATACTTCGCGACGTTAAAAGCCTCTGCATTTCTTTGGTTACATTTCCTCAAGTGTTTTTGTAGGCTGTATATGAGAGTTTGCCAGTCTATAAACTTTTGTATGAAACGTAACAGTGTTCCTTTGTGGCTTTACTTATAATAGTTCATGTTTTTACTAATATTATAGCTCATTAACAGAATCTGTTGCTTTCTGACTGAAATAAACTTGATAAGCAAGCTTTTCCATTGCTGTTGATCTTAAATTGTTATTGATAACAGATTTTGAAAATTGGGTTCCATATTTGTAAAACAGTGCAGCAAGTTATGTAGTGATCAATACCATTCCATCAGAATTGTAAGACAGTAAGATTTAATGTGTGTTAGATGAACGGCAGTTTTTTAGAGGCTATATTTTTTCATACTTACAGAGACAACTACCCCAAATCTCGGATGCCGAGAGCACAGAGCTATCCAGATAACCATCAGGAATTCTCAGGTATGCAAAAATCAATGAATATCTTAGCTTTCTGGAACTATTCCTCTTGTATAGATAAAACTTAAAAGGGAAGCTCACGTTGAGAGTTATTATATTACGCATGGTAGGAGAAAACTAAGCAACAGAATCTGATCCAAATATGCACGATAAAAGATACTGATGTATAAGATCTTCCAGGTGTTTTTTTCTAGATTGTATGTACCACCAGTGTTGGTGTGTGTGATGTATCTCTTCTGCTTCTCTGAAAAGAACACATGCTGCAGTGCATAAAGGCACACATTGGTGTATTACACTGGACTGCTCACACCGGTCCATCTAAATTGGTGCATGACCTTGGTTAATTTATTTTATGTTGGGGTGTTGTGGTTTAACACCAGTAGGCAGTCAAGAGTGACACAGCCGCTTGCTCGCTGCCCCAGTAGGATGGGGGAGAGAATTGGAAGGGTAAAAGTGAGAATTGTTATTTGACACAGAAGACAGTGTAATAAGTAAAGCAAAAGCTGCACGTGCAAGCAAAACAGTGTAAGGAATTGCACAGCTTCGTATGGTATGGGATTTCCCTTTGGTCGTCTGGGGTTAGCTGCCCTGGCTCTGTCCTTTCCATTCTTCCTGTGCAGCCCAGCCTACTCGTTGGCAGGGCAGTGTGGGAAACAGAAAGCCTTGATGTTGTGTCAACACCGTTCAGCAATAATGAAAACATCTCTTTGTTATCAACACTGTTTTAGTTACAAATCCAAAACATAGCACCAGGGCAGCTTCATAGTATGAAGAAAATCAGATCTATCCCAGCCAAACGTGGAGCCTTCGTTTTCTTCTGTGTGAAATCAGGATTCCTTTGAAGTGTTCATGACTTCTTTAATTGAAAGCACTGCAAAGTGAAAGGATGAAGAACTGTGTGCCATGCCTATAAATTAATCATCACCACTAATGCTGTTTTCATACGATATTCTGGCTTAAATCCAAATTGTTGCATGTGGTTCAGGATACAAAGTACAGTGGGTAACCTTGAAAGTGCTTTGAGGTGTCTCTAATGAACGTGCTTTGCTACAGAATTTTGCTGTTGAACAATAGACTTCCAGTGAATCTGGGGTGTTCTATGTTTTTTTTGGTCTGTTATATTCCTTAACACTTCTTATTTTGTTTATGAAGCTTTTTCTGGAGAACTGATAGCGTATAGGGATTTTTTAAGGATTCTAGAGCACTTAACTGATTGCACCGTTTATAAATGGTTATAAAACTAAAACTGTGTAAAAGAGGCATTTAAGTAGCAGAGATAAATACCAAAAATGCTGGAAATGTCAGAAACTAGTTTGCCTTTGGTGATCTTAATGTGATTTACTTATGATTACTTTTCTGAAACTTGTGATTTTTTTTATTATTTTTTTCCTGTGGGATGCTCTTGTGTTTTAACAGTGGGATAGACAGTAACCATTAATTCCATATTCAATATTTACTCTCATAATTTTATATGTAATAAAACCAGAATAGTATATAGAATCAGAAAAAATGTCCATCTTGCCTAGTTTTTTTCTCTGCCCACAACCAGTACCAGGCTCTATAGAGGGGCTCCTTCCTTAGAATATATTACTAGTCATCTGTGGCTTTAAGGGTTCTGCAAATGCAAGATGATGTTCTGTGATTTGATGGATTTTTTTTTTCTTCCACAATTCAGTCCCTGTTTCAACTTGTGGTAACTTTTTCAGTATCAACAGTGTGTCACAACAAGAAGTTGTGCAACCTACTGTGTTTTATGAAGCAGTGTGCCCTTTTTTTTTAAACAGGCTTCCTTATGTCTCCTTTTGAGTTGTTGCTTTTCTAGTCTATATAGGCCTACGTTCATTATGGAGAAGCAATTTTGTATCTATGTTCATTTCTGTACTTATAAATTGTTTCCAGTTTTATTAAATCCTTTGAAATGGACTAGAACAAAACTTTCTTCAGTATATCTTCATGATTTATAGCATTTAATTTGCTGCTTAGCCAATACAGAAAATTCAGCTGCTGCTTTATTGGAACTGTTGATCAGTCTGTTACATTAAGCTACATTGAATTTCATGTGCCATTTTGACATCCAGTCACATAGACTCTTAAGGCGTTCTGTAATTTTTCT
Source organism: Coccyzus lansbergi (assembly GCA_033558105.1). Classification (NCBI taxonomy): domain Eukaryota; kingdom Metazoa; phylum Chordata; class Aves; order Cuculiformes; family Coccyzidae; genus Coccyzus; species Coccyzus lansbergi. Next base: position 2,192,706 of record JAUMJK010000032.1, on the reverse strand, counting down.
GTTGGCTTTATTTCCGCAAATGTTTTTATCGCCTCGCTATTCATTGTTCTGTCCAGAGAATTCATGCATAATTAAACATCCTGATGTAGCCCAGATTCCTGTACAACTGATGACCATTTACTCCCGTCTTATGTACTTATCTTCTAATCAATTATTTATGCATGAAGGACTTTTCCCTTTATTTTATTCCCTTTTTTTCTTTTAATAATTTTTGAAAGAGTACCTACTTAATGTGTGTTAGTCATTCAAGTGGTGTTGATTCATTTGCTGGTTTTTATTATTCATGCATCTTTAAATTTTAATCTTTGTAATAATTTCTGACAATTTTTCTGGCGAACTGTAATTTCTCAGAATTTCTCTAGAAACTCTTTTTAAAACTGGAGTGATTAGGCATGCTGCAGTCCTCTGACATTCTTTTCAGCAAGAAGTTACAGCCCACTTGAGCTACTGAGTTCTTGATCCTTTGGAACTTTTGGCTGAATGTCCTTTTAGACTTGTGATTTGTTAAATTTGTCTTTTGTTCTATAACCTGTTTTGGTCTAATGCTTCAACTGTCCTCTGATGTGTTCCCCCATGTTTAAGTTTACAATAGCAAACTGATTAATTTGGTATGTTTTAGTCACTTTTTTTAAATTTTTAAATGTATCTTTTTATTTTCTAGTAGAGTATGATATCCCAATATTTGAGAAATTTGGAAAGGGGGGAACTTATCCCCGAAGATACCATATTTCATATCATCAACAAGACTATAATGATGGTAAGTGTGAATACTGCAAGAGTTCTACATTTTTAACCTGTTTTTTCTCTTACTTGAAAATGAAGAAGGAAATATAGATTGGAATTGAAAACCTAACTTCTTTCTTCAAACTCACTTGCTAAACTTCTAATTATTGATAGACCTGCTGAGCAGACTTACCTCTGGTAAAGTTATAGATTACAGAATTCATGACTTGGGGACAGCTACGAAAATGATCTCTATCTTTGGCAATGCACACGTCAGCCAGTGTGAGCCTTTGACTTTTGTGACCCTTTTCTGTCCAAAGTGTGTATGTCAATTAGTTTGTCATTTCTTGCTTTGCTTAAAAAAAGCCCTTCCTGTTAACAGTTTCTCTCATTGAAAGAATAAATCTAATTGAGTAGCAATAATTGAAACACAGAAAATAACAATTAGCTTTTGGAATCATTTGTTGGAGTGTAAGACAGCACCTGATGATGTGGCTGCAAAACTGATATGGATAATAATAACACTGATGTAAATTTAACACCTGTTAAATTTCCAAAGGAAGAAGAAAGGAGCAGCTGAAGGATTGTCTGACTTAGGGTGTGTCAAGCACTAGATGAACAGTGTTGGGAAGAAACATTTCCAAAGACCACATGGTTTCATTTGGATGTAGTAAGAACAGCAATAAATGAAATTCTGCTACAGAAATCACGTAAATGCCAAACTGAGGGAATGCAAGGCAGCTTCAGTCCAGTTCTTTGCTCTGAGGCAAAGATTTATTACACTGACGTTAAAGTAAACTCTAAACTGACTTTCAAGAGATACTAATTTTCTTTAGGTAACTGACTTTGAAGATAGCTTATCTTGTCACTTATCTTTCTCTGTCTTCTATATCATTTTTCCTGCAAATGAAACTAGAAACTAGTTACTCCATTTTAACACAGTAAAAAACTAGTCATTGTCCATGTATAACACTACATCATAGACATATCTGCTTCCTCTTATTTTTTTTGCTTTCAAGCCTTAAGCCTTACCTCAGATATTTTTGCAAGCCTCATATTTTCTTCTGGTCTCTCTTCCATTCTTGTAGTGGCTGAAACTCAGTAGTTACTCTAGCTGAGGCTTTTCTCATGGCCACTTTATGTATAATGTGGGATATAACCACAACTCAGTACATAATGGTCATGCTAATACATTCCTGTTCAGTCTATGATCTGTTACAGTTCCTGTATCATTTTCCACATGACTGTTAGCCAACCATTACTTTACGCTTCGAGGTTTCTACATTTGATTTCTCTTTGAGTATGTATGTATATTGTGCTTCCTTACTGAATTTCATCTTCTTGATTTTGGAATCATATCCCAATAGCTAATATTTTATCTTTAAATGGACTCGTCATCTACAATGTTTCAGCGTGTTACGTTCCATCATATATATGTCATCAGTTAAAATAGTGTATGTAAATTATCTTCTGCTTTGATAAGAAATCACTCATAACTGCTCCAAGTCTGTCTTGGGCATCCTCTGCATAGTAAGTTGGTTTATGCAGTATTTCACTAGTTAGTTTATGAGAATGTCTCAATGAAATAGGGAAATTGGATTGGCTACGTGTGACAAACCAATTACAGCTGGTTTACCACCTTGTTATCTTCCCAGTGGTTTATAAAACACCTTAATATGTTTGCATATCCTTCTTGGAACTGAAGTCGGCCTGACTAGTATATAGATTAGAGTCCTCAGTTTCAAAGTTATTTTATCTGCCACCTTTAGTCCTCTGTGACCACCTTCACCAGCATAATACCTAATGAATCAGAGACTCCTTCAGCTACTTCTGAGTTCTGTAGGATGGTCAAAAAAAGTTTGTTATCTAAATATATTAACATTAATTGCATTAGTCAACTGGCTGGAATTAACCATTTTGAAGATCAAGGCCCTTTTTTTATTCTGATGCTGTAGTTTATCTCTGAATTATGCGTTGTTTGTAATTTGTCATGTCTTCCAGTTGACTCCATGTGTAGATCTTTCTCTGATATCAGTTCTTACTACTTACACAATGAAAATGCCAGCCTGGGCACCACTGGAATGTAAACATAGCTTTCACTTTCCTATTTATAAGAAATTTGAACATTTTCCTTTCTTTTCTTACAGCCATCCAGGTTTCTGAAGCATGTTGGTTATATTTCAGAACAGTTCCAGAATCTGATCCCAGTTTCGATTGCTTTAGTGTAAACCGATTTTTGATTCAGTATAATCCTTACATAGATCTGTGATGAATGTTTGTTTTCTTTGAGGTGGAAAGTTAAACCAATAAATTTCATGATCATTGAGTCATACTGTGTGGAAGATCTGAACTGCATTATGTGGAGTATATAAAGTATTTGCATACACATATTGCTTAGGAATATTTTTGGTAATGTAACATATACTATTCTTTGTATGTCATTGAAGGTCGTAAAACTTTTCCAAGAGCCAGAAGGACTCAGGGAAACAGCTTCCGATCACCAGTTAGTTTTAGTCCCACTGATCACTCACTGAGCACCAGTAGCGGAAGCAGTGTCTTTACACCAGAATATGAAGATAACCGAATGAGGAGGAGGGGAAGTGACATAGACAATCCTACCTTGTCAGTCATGGACATCAGTCCACCTAGCCGCTGTAAGTTAAAACATTTTGTGAACTCCACTGTAAAACTGTTTTAACTTTCAAGTATATCATGTCAAAACTAAGTGTGTCTTCAAAATACACGCAATTGAATAATGTGGTTTTATCTCTCTAGCAGGAAAAAGTCAAGACTGTATGCTCATCAGTTTTTTCATTGCTTACTGTGCCAACCTTCATGTAGGCTTTCACATGGATTTTGCATATATAATAATAAAACACGGAAAATATTTTTGCTTTGTTAGCCTCTTGAGGACCCAGGAAGGGTTATGTAGGTTGCAGTTACTATTTATTTTTGCAGATGTTGGTCATGTTTTCTGATAAATTTTACACCCTAAGTGGTCCTGGTTTATATCTGTGATGGCATTTCAGGAGAAAATATACTTCGTGATTACTTCAGTAGCTGGTACATTTTAATCATGCCTCCTTTTTTAAAAACAAAAAGTGTTACCAAGTTTATTTACCATGCTTTTTCTGATTTTCAGATTAGGTGTTACTAGTTGATTTAAGTATGTCTGTCTCTACCACAAATTATTTTGTGATTAAGTAGCTCTTGTTTTTTTCACCTTCTGGGAAGTTTTGTTCATCTTTGTAATTTATATGGGGAGGTTTAGGACACACAGTCTCTGTTGTTGAAAACCATAGTCTTTTAAAAATAATTTTCTGTGTATTCCAGTTTTTCTCGATCAGCTGAATAACAAGTTCATTTGAAAACCAAAACATACTTATATTTTCAGCACCACGCGCTCCAACTAACTGGAGACTTGGTAAACTGCTTGGTCAAGGTGCGTTTGGCAGAGTGTATCTGTGTTATGATGCTGACACTGGAAGAGAACTGGCTGTTAAACAAGTTCAGTTTGATCCTGATAGTCCAGAAACCAGCAAGGTAAGTGATACAAAAGAAAGAGTTTGTAAAGGGCTTCAGATGAGACATTGTGTGCTAGACAAGACTGACATTCCTTTCCTTAAAGAGGATGACATTTTAATACATGTTGTGTTTTCATATCCTTGTTAGGAATCATGTTTTGTTAGTACTTGAGAGAATTAGTTTGGTTACCTGATTTTAGTGTTACATCCCATTGTTTGATTTTCAGACATGTTCTTCTGCTGTGAACATACATAACTAGATTTGCTGTGGTCTCAGACCGTAAAGTTCTACAATTCATTATGAAGTGTGCTCTGAAATAAATAATTATTTGTAGGAATTAGAACAAGTTGTATTTACAAGCAGAAAAATCTGTAGTAATTTAAGTGTTCCTGAAAATAAATTCTCAAGCATGTTTTGGTTGGCTATAAAGACATTTTGAGATTTTTATCATTTTTTTGTCTTTGATTTTGTTTGGGTTTGGTTTCTTTGTTAATTTTTTTTTATTATTATTAACAGTAGCTAGTTCTGATGATCAAAGTTTATTTCCTAGATTTCCTTCTGAATAGCGAAAATTTAATTGTCAGTTTATTCTCTCTCTAAAATTCATTTTCTCCTTCGTTAATTGCTGGACACAAGAGGAGTGAAACTGTTTAAAAGAAGCTCTGGTCTTCTATTCTCCCTCTGCACAAATCTTACTTGCTCTTTTTTACAGGCTAGAGAAAGAATTATTACTTTTCCTGCATTAGGACTGCATTCTGCACTGTGGGGAGCAAGGCCGGGGAAACAATGGGTGTAAGCATGACTGCAGAATTGAGTGGCTACCAGTTGTAGTTGCTACTACTAGTGATGTAGGATGAAGGAAAAAAGTTGTGAATCATCTGTGCTGTAGATTTCTAGTTTAGCTGTTATTGCTACTACTTTAAAATGTAATAAAACAAATGATTATGCCTTGGAAATGTTAAATATAAAATACTGAGGTCTCTCCTGTAGCAACGGTTCTGTAACCTCACTTGCCGTAGCGCTTTCATCTGTGCCTCTCACTGTCAAAAAAATCTGTTTTGCTTTTAACCTCAGAAGTGTGAGGTTATCAGTAATAATCTATAATGGATATAAAGTAAGTTTTGATGAAAGACTTCTAGGTGAAATTTTGAATCCAGTCAAGTTTGAATTTGTGGGTTAGTGTTTTCCCAGCACCTTACTATACAGTCCGCTTCAAAATAACAGAAACAATGAAATGACAGCAAAGTCATCCCAAAGTCAGTTTATAGGAAAATGACAACTGGTTTGTTGTGTGTTTTTTTTTTTTTTACTTCCCCCAATATAATTATCATACTTTCTCGTTATCAAATGTAAAAACTTTACATGAGTTACAAAGGTATTTTATTATTTTGCTTGTGTAACCCTTCAATGTGCACGTACTGTCCTGCTTTTAAAAAATCCAAATCATTTACTATGCTTGACACAGTAATAATCTTGCCTGTTTTTTTCCCTTTTAGGAAGTAAATGCACTTGAATGTGAGATTCAGTTGCTGAAAAATTTGCTGCATGAACGAATTGTTCAGTATTATGGCTTTTTGAGAGATCCACCAGAGAGAACACTCTCTATATTCATGGAATATATGCCTGGGGTAAGCAGGAGAGTCAGTCCACTCCAACTATTGTTTCTATGCAATGTGTTGAGCACCCAAGTAGACAGTTTTTGCAGAAGTGCACACGGATCTTGGAGATGTCCAAGTGAAAAAGAGTAATGAGGGTGGCTACTGGCAAGTGCTGACAGCAGCCCATCTTCTCCATTGTTTGTGTTTTCAGAGTTATGGTAGTTTCTACAGCAGTTTTGTGTTTGATTTTGGCATAAGAAATGCCTGACAATATCTTTGAAAAGACAGTATTTTCATTATTCAACTCTTGAATCTTCCTAATTTTTAGTATTTTTTTCTTACTGCACTTCAGCTTGTGTTGCTGTGTAGTCATCTTCTCAAATGCTCAATTATTTCAGGAAAACAGAAAATGCCCACAAGTGGCAAAAAGTGCATACAGGAAATAATCTTGGTTCTTGTTTTTTGTCACATTTAGATATATGTTGAACTATTCTTCTGTTATGTATTATAAGGTTGGAAAACGAGAAAATCATTTTCTCACCAAGTGGGGTCAGCAGAACTAAATTGAATGTGCTCATCTGAAAACGTATGGTCTGTATTTCTGAATAGTTAGAGCATTCTATTTTAATGTAGGACGCCACTGAAGAAAAGCAGTGTGACAAGATTTTTTTTGCTGGTGCTGCTTTTGGGATTTTTTTTTTTGTTTTGAAATTTCTTTTAGCTGAGTTCTGGGCTTTGTTTTGGGAGACATCTTGAATTTTTCTGACATGTGGAGGACAATGCCACAAAATTAATCTTGGCAGTTTATAAGTCTGTGACAAAGCCAGATTATACAGAAATAGTTAATAAGCCATAAATTTTTTATTTCATGTTACTTTAAACCAAGCCTTACCTCTTAATTTTATCATAAAGGACCATCCTCCAGCATGTGGTGGTTTATTTCTTGACAACCTAGTTCTTCCCTGAGTATAAACTAACCAGGGTAAATGGTAAATTATTATCACCATATAACCATGAAGAAAGATGAAGGTGGTGTTTGAGTGAAAATAGTGCTGTTCCCTTTTTCTGACTGTCACACTGAAACTAATCATCTGCTTGCCAGTTTTAATAGCTGAACATTTCAGTTTGACTCCTCTGTCCAGCTTCTTTTTTGTCAAAATTTGTGTTTTACTTAGCACAGGTAAAACTGTATCTGTGCTTTTAAGTATAGCAACTTTAAAATTCTACGTTTCAGGCATAAATTTCATTGAAGTTCAACTGTAACATTAGCTCACTTGTGATTCTAGAATTGTTAGTGTTACACTTCTTCGCCGCAGGGTTCCATCAAAGACCAACTGAAATCATACGGAGCGCTCACAGAGAATGTAACTCGTAAATATACGCGGCAGATTTTGGAAGGAGTTCACTATTTGCACAGTAATATGATTGTCCATCGAGATATTAAAGGTAATGATAATTCTATAGACAGTTCAGTGCTCTTTACTATAAAGTCTCTTGCTGTCATGTAATTAAGTTTGAAATGCCAAAATACTGACTTAGTTTTAAGGAGATCGCTTTCCATCTTTTGTTCTTGTCACTGTTGTTATCTGAGGGGGGGAAAAAAAAATTAACATCTTTGTGATGTCGTAGCAGACTTCTGAAGGTGTTTCTATATTCTGTCTGCACAATCATGAAAAGGAATGTTTCTGATTTTGATTTAGAGCTAATAGTTTTGAGTATGTCATTACATATAGATAAAATGTCCAGGGGAAAGTATCACAACTCAGGTTTATTTTTACAGATTTTTGTTTCTATTAATTATATAGAAATAACCCAGCACTTCACTGATACGAGATGACTGGCAAACTTGCCTGATCAAATTACTTGGGCATTATCCGTTTTACTACCAGGAGTGACCTGAGGAAAAAATACATATTTACATAGATGTGTGACTTGCAAGTGCTGCATAATCAAGTTATGAATAGGTAGGAAGATGGTGATGTGCAATACAGGTGTGTTGAACACAGTGCTGCTGTGATCTCTAAAACTTACTTATTTCGTATTGCTTTGTGTCAATAGTGTTTTGTTCAAAAAAAAAAAAAAGGTTGAGATAGCACAGTCAGTTTGGACATGCTTATGCAGATAAGCGTTTTGAACAAATCTGCAACAGTTTCAGATTTTGCTTTAATATGGTATGAAGATTTTTTCAGTTCTGTGGAAACTCATATTGCCAATTTCTAGTTTCGTCAGGAAGGCTTTAAAGTGGCTGGTACTTACTGGAAAAGGCCTAGGTTGCAAAGCAATGTGTTCAATTTTCTGAACCTCAGAATAGAGCAGTATGCACGAGCAGAGGAAGGTGAGTTCTGTGGCTTGAAGTACAAGGCTGATTTTACCTTCTATCATTAAATCCAAATTTTTGTTACGTTTTCCACACTAAAATGGTAATGGGCCTTTCATTAATGTGTTTGTTTCCTTCCTTCCAGGAGCAAATATTCTACGAGATTCAGCAGGCAATGTAAAGCTTGGTGACTTTGGTGCCAGCAAACGACTGCAGACTATCTGTCTCTCTGGAACGGGGATGAAGTCTGTCACAGGAACTCCATACTGGATGAGCCCAGAAGTTATTAGTGGAGAAGGGTACGGCAGAAAAGCAGACATCTGGTATGTTTGAAAACAACTCTACTGAAAAGGAGTCATTTCAGAATGAGCTCTTTTTCAGCAGGGTGCAGGTGTTCATTATCTCAAATTCAACTGTTTCATTCTGGGGCTTAAGCCAAAGAAGGTGGCAAGTGTAAGCACTGACAGTCATATTTTGAGTGTATAGCACTGAAACGTGGGAAGTTTTTCATTTGACAGTTCCTTGGCCTGTTGATTTTGCAGATCATAAGAGGATCCTTTGAACCATCCTTGCATGAGGTTAGGATTACCAGACTGTTTGCAAATCCTGGAGAGGCACTGGGTGAAAACAGTGTGAAGCTTTGAAGTGTCAGTTAGGTCAATGAAAATTTATCACTGAAATACCTTTGATGCAAGGCAGAAAACAAAATGCTAGTCCTTTAAAAGATAAGCACATAAGACTGAATTAGACAGACTTCAGTGGGAAGTATCAGAAATAATTTGGTTTAAGTGGTTAAGTAAGAATTACATGGGAAAGGTAATTTTCAAAAGAGAAAGTATCTGATAGATCATGTAATATGACATAGTCAAACATAGCTCTAGCCCAATGACCAGGTGGTTTTAGTGATTAGACTCCTGCAGATGATCTCTGAAGACAGAATAAAGAGTAGGCAACAGTAGATATGCAGAAGCAGTAACACAGTGTGTTTTAAAATGAACCATGTTGTATCCAACTAATGGCAGTGCTTTTAATGTCAAGGAAATTAAGCTAGCCTGCTTCAGATATCTTGGTAGTTCTTTGGCTATACTTGAATAATACAACAGCCTTAGAAGTTTCAGGCAGTTGACTTGTTCCGCTTTGAAGTATTTGTTCCAATATTAATGTATGTTTTTGATGGAGAAAATCCTAGTTCAAACTTAGAAAATACATACTTGTCTCTAATCATAAGAATTCTTGCAAGCATCTTGAAAATCCATAAAGCTTCCTGAAAATTGGGAAATTAGTTCAGCCTACCCATTTTGTATTTTCATTCACTTGTTATTGTAAGAGGCTGATCTTGCAGGACCTAAGGAACTAAGTTTTTCTGGCCATATGCATGCACTTCTGTCTCCCTAAATTCTTTAAACATAAGCTTTGTATATGCAGATTGTTTTGGTTTTAATCTTTTGTCTAGCAATCTAAGTATATTTTTAGTATCCTTAACAATATTCATGGGTGATAAATTGTGCATTTCTATTGAGTAGCAAAATCTGCAATATACTCTGACTTAAAGCATTCTTGTTGCTTTGCATTTCCCTTAGACCTTAATGAGCAAGAAAGCTCTCAAGTGCATTCTAATCCTGCAGGGTGTCTGAAGAGCTGGGGTACAAAGGTTGTGCAGCTCTGGTGGCCTCTGTCAGCGTGTTGAGCACTGAATAGTGGCAATGCCATAAGCAGTTGGTATCACCCACAGAAATGTCTTACTTCTTCAGTGAAGCGGTAGCTTTTGGCCCAGTGAAGTAATAAAGTGAAGATTTGGTGTGAGGTGAAGATTTTTAGGTAGTGATTTGTGTAACTTTGAGATAAAGTGTATAGTTCTAATTTTTTAAAACCTATTTTCATTGAAGTTGCTTTGACACTACATATTTATGGTATTTTAGTGGTGCTCTGCTATTTCTTGTTTTCCTAGAAGGGCTTGACTCTGTTGTAACCTGCTGTTCCACTTTTGCCTCTGTTTCAGGAGCGTAGGTTGTACAGTGGTAGAAATGCTCACGGAGAAGCCCCCGTGGGCAGAGTTCGAAGCAATGGCTGCCATCTTTAAAATTGCCACTCAGCCAACCAACCCCCAGCTACCACCTCATGTCTCCGACCATGCTCGGGATTTCTTGAAACGGATTTTTATCGAGGCCAAGCTGCGACCATTTGCAGATGAACTGCTAAGACACACATTTGCACACTATCACTAACAGCCTGCCTCAACTCAGCTTGCGTCTACTGCATTTGTTTTCTATTTGACTGCACTTTTTTTTTTTATTTTGTACGAAAAAAAGGAGAAAAAAGACAAGAGAGAGAATATTCTCTTGAACTTTTGTTTCACTTAGATTGTAAACAATCTAAATTTTGTATCTAAAATGAGAATCTTCTCTCCCCCGCTCCCACTAGGACTAGAACTTTTTGTTTCTATAATGTACTGATGTGGTTCGTGTAGATTAAGCACTTTAGTACATATTTGTTCCTTATTTAAAGAGGAAAAAAAGAAAAAGACAAATGCTTGGACAGTCAGGAACTGTGTGACTTTTTCTGACACCGCTGACTGACTCAGGGTGCAGGGAAATATAGACATGCAGCTAGGACAAGAAGATTACTTCTCTGTGATTGTTCTTTATGTTGTAGGTACTTACGGCAGAGAGTTCTAAAGTTCTCATTGTTTAGCATTTTAATCAATGTCTGGATTTTACAGTTTAAGCTGGAACGTGTGGTTCTAAGAGTTGATGGTAAATCTGAAAGAACTTGGAACTCTTTGTACAGCAGTGTGTCTAAATGGTACTTAATGTGACCAAAAGAAAATAACAAAAAAGAACTCAAAACTGATGTACTAGTTTAAGGGTTTTGGTGTAGAACTGTCATATTATCTTAATAGGAAAATAATTACAGGTAAGCAGATTATGAATCCAGACTCCTAGAACCTACTATACTGCAAGGTGAAAATTTCTGTTATAGACAAGGGTGAGCTGATAGATGTAAATAGTTAGGAGAATGCCTCCTGCTGTATCTGCCAAAGAGAACCTCTGTTGCATAAGCTTGGAGGAAGACGGTTATCATAGTGATGTTGGGAGTCAGTTCTCCACAATCCCATGAATGGCTACGGGGTAAAGGGAGTGACTAATCCTTGTGCAGTATAGGAGTTACTTCATTCCGAATGAGCTGTGAGAAATAATGTTTTCAAAGCTGTTGAGGGGCGCTAGCATGGAATGTACGTCAACATCAAGTGCCTGAATGATACAAAATTCTTCCCGTTATGCACTAAAAAAATGCTTTACTAACACAGTTCAGTCATCTAGGATGTGTTGAAAATTCCTGAAATAAAGTTTAAACGTCTTTTAACACAAGGAATAAGTCACCGAGAAAGCTATATTTTTAATTAGGTAGAGTTGGTAAATCCACATAAAGGAGGCACAGCACAAAAGATTGTATGAAGAATAGGCCAGAAGCGCAAAGAGAGCCAGCAATTAAATAGTGTGACCATGATTGCTATTGCCTGATAATGCAGGTGATTGGTGTTGGTCAAATTTCCAACTGTCATAAAACTTGCGTTAATCACATTTTCCATTTCTGAAAGAATATAATAAAAGAACAAAAGTCAATCTGTGAAACCCTGCTTTGCAATCAAGAAGGCCAGATACTGATCAGGCGTAGTGAATAAACTGACTTTTCAAAGCAGAAAAGTCACTCTCATATTTTTGTAGAGGAACTCAACATAAATTATTTAAAAGGGCATTTGGAAATAAACTATTGGACTACAGAACTGAAATAATACTGTTTTGGGTGATTCATTGCGTGATTTTGTTGTTTTGTAAAGACAGAGTGGGCTGATTCTGTGAACCTTGTTCATTCTGACAAGGCTCTACCTGTTTTGCATGTCTACAGGACTGAGAATTATGAAGAACATGGAGACGGAACAATAAGCTTACCCATTCCCACAGTCACTTATTCATGAAATTTCAGAACGTATTCTGGCAACTTTTAACTTTTGTACTGGAGCATAGGCAGGAGTATGGATCTGTCCTAATCACTTGACCTGTAGTGGATTAAATAATTTTTTTGGGGAGGCCATCTCTCCTGAGAATGAGTGGTGGCTTCTTTGTTTTATGTGAATATTTTACTCAGTTTATAATTTTCTCAGTCAGAGTACACAACTGTGTAAGGTTTTCTGAGCATGGGAAGAACTAGTCAGACCAGGGAGAGTTTAGAAGGCCGAAAGGAAAGTCAGCTTGTACTGACTTTTGGTTTTGCCCCTCTGACTCTAGATAAAGATATGAAAGAAGCCTTTAAGAAGTGATATGTACTCTGCTGTAAAGGACTTCTGCTTTATAAGCAAAATTTAATTACAGCAGGAATTGGAAACTTAATGTACAGCCTAATAGTTTGTGGAGGTAATTTAAAGATCATGTAATTGAAACGATTGATTTCAAACAGATTAAGAAGGTACTAAAACCAGGGTGAAAATGTATATAAAAATCAGTAGTGGACAGTAATATCTGAGAAGGTAATGACATTTATTACCAAAAAAATGACATGAAAGGGAAAATGTAACCAGGTTTATCAGTAGCATTCATAACATTTAAATATACTATTCCAAAAAGAAGCTGCACACTCTGAAGCTTGGAAGTTTTCATACTATAGTTTTCCTATAACGTGTCCTTTTTTGTGAGACAGTGCTGGCTGATGTATATTGCAATATAATTTCCTCAGTGTGATTTTTAATTACTGAATAATTGCATTTGCTGTGTTTGTGCCTTTTCTAAAAAGGGCATTCAGTCATGACAACAGTAAACATCTTGGAGCCAGGGAAAAAAGAATTTGCAAAATATATTTTCCTTTATTTTATTTTCCTTTATTTCTTTGACATATCGGGAAGCTGCCAAGGCAAAGACAGTGCTTCTTAAATGAAGGTGACATTTGGCAACTCCAGTGATTCTAGTAAAATTTTATTAACTTAGTGAAGATTAGGCTTGAAGTGGGTTTTTTTCACCCTATGGAGAATTTGTCTACCAACTTGTAGTGAACGAGATGGTTATTAACATAAATGTTTTGAGCTACAAATAATTTATGAATCTGAATTGGACTTTTTACTAAAGGTTAGTTAGAATTTATCCCTGATTGGGGTAATGTAATAAAATGCTGCATTAAATAATTTAGTACCTCTGTACTCAGTACATGTGAAATATTTACATTGACCATCAGTGTAATAACGAGCAAACCCCTGTTCTGAAATTTGAGAGGGTGCATGGAATTGCATACTTTGGAGGAGGGTTGCAGAGCCAAGATTCCTGCTCACAACTTTGTGTTTTACTAACAAAGGTGACAGCATTTTAGAATCATTAATTATCCTTAATTGTTGAATCCAATGACTAGAAAATGCTAGTGAAAACAATTTTGTTGCAGGGCTGTTCTGCTTTTCTGTAAATGCAATGACAAAGCTGTGCTCTCAGAAAATAAGAATTGAAGCTCACAATGAGCATGCATATTTTCAAAGGATTTATATGCTAGTGATTTTTATTATTCTGTCTGCCCATATTAAGTAACAAAAGTTCTTTCTGTAGTATAGTTTTAATGGTGTAACTAACAGTCCTGTTAGAGCCTGATTGAGAGGATCCAATAGCTGCAAAATTAAATCTACATAGACTTTTTCCTTCATGGGTTATATATTGTTTTAAATTTTTTAATTGATTTGCAGTTTGATTTGTAGCTAACCAGTACTTTCAGCATAACAAAATGGAGTTGTTTTTTTTATCTTGTGCCTTTTCATGTGTATGCCTTAATTTTGTTCATATTTTAAGACCGTACTGAAATATGTCATACAATTCCATGTCACCAAGACGGTCTTAGAGTATGTGTTTTTTCAAAGCCCTTAAAGCCCAACTGCATTGAAAAGTGGATTTCAGTTATAACCTGCTGCAGACATGTAAATAGACAATTTTAAAACGTGATTTTTGAGCACTTCCTGAAGGCTTCCTGTGCTACTGCAGGTTTTGTGTTTGCATTTTGGAGACAGTACACTTATGGGCATACAATTAAAAAAGCACTGTACTGCAGTCCCAGAAATACTGCTAGCATTGAGATGTAGCTTCCTGGCTCTGGGTTTACAGTGGAGAACACAGTAGAGTTTCAATGCACTTGAAATTACAGTTGGTACATTTATAAACATGGTACTCTATTAACAGCTGCTTGCTTTCAGTACAGAAGAATGTGATGTGTCTAAGCAAATCAACAAGTTTCTTAGCGTCACGCCTGTGAGATTCTTTCCTGTGCCTTTTGGATAATCCCGATCCTACCGTTGTCTTGACTGAAACCCTTGTAGCACCCATAGGTACAGCACAGAACATCAAGCCATTCTTTCAGACAACATAGAGCACTGTCTAGCTGCAGCTTCAGAGACTTGACAAACTGGTCAGATCTACAGGTATTTATAACCAATTTCTTACTTTTTTAATCTTGAAAGTCTTTGTCACACATATAAAAAAAGTATTATGCGTGTGCTTGAATATAAGTCCTTACAGTGTTTCTGGAAAGCAGAACTATTACTGCCAGTATAATTTCTTCCTGCTGGTAACTTGCTGTCTTGTGTTAATGACAGGTCTGCAGTGTAAAATCACATACACTTACCAAAGCTTTTCTATCCCAATATACATATAGCCAAAAGTGATGTTTCATGGATTAGTACTGTTATAGATACATATATATCCACCAGTAAGCTATTGCTAACTGAATAAAGCAGGTACTAGTAAACAGTGATAGACACTGCCCATATTTAAGAGTTTGGGCATTCATAGTTGCTGTTTTGATGTGCAAAATTTGTGCCAGCATTAAAATCAAGAGTTTGCTTTTAAAACTCTTTTTAACTTAATCTTGTCATTATAAAATTAGTGCATAAGCTTGGTAACTAAACCCAGTAACATTTATAGCTGGGTTTGAGTTTTGAGAAATGTAAGGATTGCCATGAAGATGAGTAGATTTGCAACCTGAATTGCTCTGCGCGGCATAGTAAGACTATTTCAAAGCTGCTAGGAACCACTGTGCTTGACGTGAGAGTGGCACCCACAGTTACAGGGTGTGCTGCCTTCAGGAGGAACCACAAACACGCCAAAGGGGCAGGCAGGGATTGGCCACCAGCTTGGGATTTCAGAGTGAAAATCCTTGATCAGAAATAATGGAGCTCCTTTCTCCTTGGCCTGCATGGTTTTTTATTCTTTCTGGTTGGTGTAATTTATTGCATAGGTGCTGGCCACTGACACCCTCTGAACAAGATGTGAATTACTGTACATCTTTATAACCAGGGCCCCTTCACTTGAATCCACAACGCTGCAGCTCCCTGCTTGCTGGAGCAACCCTTGCATTTTCTCTAGCAATATGTACATGTAGGTATCTGAGGGTTAGATGGGATGGAGGAGGTGAAACCTCTCACATTTCAAAGCACCAATGCAAGCAGTCATGCTTTGGCTGGGTCTTATTTTTCATAAACTTAGTTTAGAGGGAGAGGAACTGGATCAAAACACATTAAAATGATATCTCATTGTTCAGGCCATATGTTGAGTCCACCACTGAGGACTGGAGGATCTCCTGTCAATACAGGATTTTCTGTTGACAGATAAAGACAAAGGGTACTCCTAACAGAGTGGGTTTGCATGGGAAGCATTTCAGTGGCTTTTCATGTCTTCTAACTGAAAACTAGGCAATCCTTTTCTCCAGAAGTTATAGAATGTGGATTTAAAAACAAGGATTGCATTTTCTTTTCTGACCATTGTTGGTTCCCTTGTGTTTTTCATGCATACCAGTAAACTACATGGTGTCATCCTAAAATCGGAACGGTTTATTGAAGCATTGAGTCTGCCATCTCAGACCTTGCAGGAGTCGTACAATGGAATATCACTGTAAATACATGGAGGAGATGTAGATGAATCGGAACGTAGGCTTTTAGTTTTCATGAAGCTATGGATAAAAGTTTGTAAATTTACTCGATCTAATGTACATTTTAATGTAGCCATTAAATTCTCTATTTAATCTATCAGTTTCTCACTGTAAATGTTTTTACTCTCAGTTGAATACTGGGCACAGTTTGTAATGTATGTACACAAAGGTGTTTTTTTCTATCAGCGTTGACTTTTTTGCACATTTTTTGAAATATTTAATTTGTACACTGATTTAATACTCTGACCAATTGTTGATGGGTGTATGAGGATCATGCGTGTGTGCAATGTACTACTGTCTGGATGTATGGGGTTTTTATTACTTTGAGATGTTGCTACCGGTAACTGCACTGCTGTTGCTGCTTTACATAAAATATTTCCTGTATTAAAAAAAAAAACAAACCACAAACAAAAACAAAAAAATCCCAACCCTAAAAAGATAAAAACGGTTAAAAAATTAGCCTATGGTTATCTTGGTTGAGGAACTCCAGAGATGAGCATTTCTTACTCTTTCGGTTGGTCTTACCAACCTTCCAAACTTAAAAACAAAGTAAAACCAACAACTCCCCTTGTAATTCTATGTATACATTGAATGTGTGTGTGTATATATCCCAGTAATCTTATTTCACAGTTGCATTTCTACATTTTTATGAACTTGTTTTTTAAGGGTACTATGTTTAGTTAGAATAATTAAATATATAAAAGCTTTGAGAGATGATTTACTAGATAAATATATTTTCAGCTGGCTGATGTTCAAAATATTTTTTTAATTTTTGTTTTTAACCATTCGAAATGTATTTGTATTTCCAAAATCAGACACGAATTGTACTTAGAAATATATTAAAACACTCTGTAGGGACAACAGTGTCATTTCTCTTTTAACAGTCTTGTATTTTAGGGTGATGGGGAATGATATCTCATACCTTAACTACCCACTGCTTTTTTTTATATATATAATTAAAAAATGTGGGTTTTAAATTAAAGCACAGCGCCCTTCAACGTCCCATTTCTCGGCTGTGGCCCTTTCCCCACCCGCCCGCGCCTACCCTCGCGCCGAGGCCGGCCACGAAAACACGAAATCGACAGCGCGGCCGCTCCTTCCCGTCCTGCGCAGCGGAAGTGACGCGTCGGGCGGTGCGGGCGGGCGCGGCGGCCATGGGGAAGCGGGAGCGCGGTGAGCGGCGGGCGGGGGTCGGGGCGGCGGGGAGGGAGCCCGGGAGGGGCGCGGGACTCGGCGGGGCTGCACCGTCACGGCTCCCGCTTTGCTCTCAGACAAGAAGAAGTCCAAGAAGCGCCATTATGATGACGACGAGGAGGACGAGGACGATGCTCCCGGCAAGGAGTCGCAGGA
The DNA here is from genome assembly GCA_033558105.1 of Coccyzus lansbergi. NCBI lineage: Eukaryota > Metazoa > Chordata > Aves > Cuculiformes > Coccyzidae > Coccyzus > Coccyzus lansbergi. The sequence continues at coordinate 2,175,246 of JAUMJK010000032.1, read as the reverse complement.
GGCGGTGCCGTCGGCTGCGGGGAAGCAGGTGGAGGACAGCGGCACCAAGGTGGACGAGTACGGGGCGAAGGATTACCGGCAGCAGATGCCCATGAAGGCCGACCACGCCTCGAGGCCCCTCTGGGTGGTACGTGCTGCGGGGCGGCGGCCGCCAGCCTGCTTCTTCCTTGCCAGCCTCCCCCGCTGGCCTGTGCCTCCTGCGTGCTTGTTCCCCCCTTAGGCCATTCCCCAGTCTGTTCCCCCTACCCCACCTGTGCTGTCTGTCCCCTGCCTGCTGTTCCCTTTGACTTCCTGTTTTTCACCAGTTTTTCCCTGCCTGCTTGTCCCCCCTGAGCTTGTCCCCCTGCCTGCTAACCTGTTCCCCCGCCAGTCTGTTGCTTCATGGTGTTGTTTGCAAGGGCCGCTGGCAGGGCTGTGATTGCTCCATGGATGTTTTCTCTCCCCTAGAAGCTAGGACAGTGCAGTAGCTTATCCAGTAGCACTGCCCTGCTGCAGTCTAGGGGGTTACAGAGCAAAAGAGTGGAGAGAGCCTACTCCAGTAAGTGATCTTGGCAGCTTCCCCAAAGCCAGGCTTGCTCCAGGTCTGGTGTGGTGGGAAGCTGCAGTGGGACAGTCGGGGTATGAGCAGTGTGAGGCTACCAGCCGCTGCCCCGAGTCTCTCAGAAAGGGAGGGGCTGGCAGGAGAACTGCTCCCATCCTGGCAGCTTCCTTGCAGATGCTCTCTCTGTCAGGCATCTCTTGGGTGGACCACTGATCAGGTAGGGAGCACCTTAAGGCAGATGTTTCTGTGGAAGTGACTGTTGACTCAGTCTTTTCTAGGTGTCACTGGATGGCATCTTTTCCCTCGGGTATGTCACCTGAACCACTCAGCTGGGTGTGGTCTGTAAACTTGCTGAGGGTGCACTCCATCCCACTGTCTGTGTCGATAGTAAGCAATACTGGTCCCAGTACAGGTCCCTGCAAAACACTTGGACATTGAGCTGTTGACCACTGCTCTTTGGATGTGACCTTCCAACCAATGCCTGATCCACTGAACAGTTTACCTATCAAATCAATGTCTCTCCAGTTTATAGAGAAGGATATTGTGGGGTACTGTGTCAAAGTCCTTAGAGAAGTCCAGATAAATGACATCCATAGCTCTTCCCTTGTCCACTGATGTAGTCATTCCATCGTAGAAGGCCACTAGGTTGGTCAGGCAGGACTTGCTCTTGGTGAAGCCACGCTGGCTGTCTCAAATCTCTCCTCTGTTCTCCATGTGATTTAGCGTAGTTTCTAGGAGGGTCTTTTCCATGATTTTCATAGGCATAGAGGTAAGGCTGATAGGCCAGTACTTTCCAGGGTCCACCTCTCTACCTTTTTTAAAACTAGGTGCAATGTCCCCCTTTTTCCAGTCACCAGGGACTTCATTTGACTGCTTTGACTTTTCAAATGTCATAGAGAGTGTTTTGGCAACTGTACCAGCCAATGATACAGGTAGGAGCTGTTGTTGCAGTGACACAGCAGTGGGGTTTGTATGTTAGAATCGAAGGAGCATCAAGACAGTCTGATATCATCATCTGGAACTGGTGCCATTTGTTTCCTCTGCCCAGAAGGGATTATCAATAAACTTATCCAAGTACCAACATATAGAGAAGAGATGGTTGCTCTGCCAGCATCTGCAGGGCAGCTGGTGACAAATTCTGTAATACAAGTGACACATGGCTCTCCTCTTGCGTTCCTTCTGTGTAAAAGAAGTGAGGAGTTCTGTTTTGTTTCAGGGGAGTAGGACTGGAAGCTTGCCTCTGTTCAAGCCTTACCGTTAAAAAAGAAAAAGTACTCCAGTATGGTAGTCTGGGAAAGCTTAATCAATCTGCATGTGGTTTGTCCGTAGTGCTGTAGAAGGGACATGGACAAATCAACGTATGGATGCATTTGAACACAAAAGTTTAGTATTCCTGTGTCTCCTTTTTTGTAACTTCATTGTTTAGCCGAGCACTTTTTAACCCTCTGATGTTACTGAGTAAGTAGTGGGCTGTCTCTATATCATTAAGGATGCTTTATAGGAAATTCCTTTTATTTTAAGTAACATTGTTGTGCCTTCGATATTTCTATTTATCTCTATAGGCTCCTGATGGCCATATTTTTCTGGAAGCCTTTTCTCCGGTTTACAAATATGCACAGGATTTCTTGGTTGCCATTGCTGAGCCTGTGTGCAGGCCGACCCACATTCACGAGTACAAGCTGACTGCCTACTCACTGTATGCTGCTGTTAGTGTTGGCTTGCAAACAAGCGACATCACAGAGTATCTACAAAAGCTTAGCAAGACTGGTGTCCCAGATGGAATAATTCAGTTTATCAAGGTAAGACTGTTATATTGACAGTGGAAATATATTTACTGCTACTAGGGAAAGCCTTTCCTGCTGTCTCTCCTTAATTGACTTAGGTTTTTTTCCTTAATCATTCATTGTTTTTACTGTCACCTTAACTCTGTTGCTGTTTCAAGGGAACAGAGGCTTTGTCTTATTTTTTGGGTTTTTTCTATAGTGCATTGCTGCATATATACTGTTTTCACCATATTTCTTGGATGGTTTGTAGCTTTAAAAAAAATATTACTGAAGAGTTTCTGTGCACACTTCTAGCCAGTGGGAATTGTTAGTGAGGAAAGTTTCTTCAGATTTGCCCTAGAAGAAGGCTGTGAATGTGGGAAGCAGTCTTGAATAGCCAGGTGCTATAAAACAGTCTTACCCTGCAAGTATATTGTTGCAGATTGGAATTGGATGTGAAAATTGATTGTCTGTGACTGGTGCCCTGCATGAGATGAAGTTTGCATGTTAGTAATATCTCTTCAGGCTTATTCCATAACCATAGTGATATTGTAAGTCAGTGTTTTATGATACCATGCTTCCCCACAAAGACCTAAACTGCATTGTAGCATTTGATCCGAGATGTAAAATTGCTGGTTTGCGTATTTCTAATGACCATTCCTGCTTGTTTACAGCTATGTACTGTCAGCTATGGGAAGGTGAAACTGGTACTGAAACATAACAAGTAAGTTGTTTCTTCCTTAGCTAGGGTGGCAGAGGAAGTCCTCCAAACACACAGCTGTACACGAATGAGTGGTGTCAGTAGCTGTTGTGTATTGCAGCTCCCAGATAAGTCTAGCATCTTTCAGTACATGATCACTTTTCTATTGTTCATTGTGTTTAATGTATCTGCTAGTGAATTCATTTTAGCTGTCTTGGGCTGCTAGTTGTTATCATTATATTTTAAAAAGTAGTTTGCAAATTTAATGTTCTACCACCCTCAAGATGGGATACTGCAGAGTGCATCTGGCATAGTTACGTATGCGTCTGCCACTTTTCCTCTAAGTTATTCCGTTGATCAGTTCATAAAACTGTTTTTCTTTGTTCTTTAATTTTAGGTATTTTGTGGAAAGTACTCACCCTGATGTCATTCAGCAGCTTCTGCAAGACCATGTAATTAAGGAGTGTCGCCTGAGAAATGCTGAGGGTGAAGAAACAGAACTCATTACAGAGACCTTCACAAGTAAATCAGCGGTATGTTTGTATAGTTTTAAAGTCATTGAATTAACAGTAGATAACTGTTGAGTAGTTTGGAGTGATTATTGTTTCTTTGTTGTATCAGCAATTGCTTTCAATTCTATGTCTGGAAACTGGAGGAGGGCAGGCAAAGTGTGTCTCTAATGAAACCCTTGGTGAGAATTCCTGTCCACCTATTTCAGATTTCTAAATCCAGTGAAGCTGGAGCTGGTCCATCGACATCACAGGCAACAGATGCTCAGAATAAGCCCGATGTCCCAGCTGACTTGTTTGAGTTCTATGAACAGATGGATAAAGATGAGGAGGAGGAAGAGGAAACACAGACAGTATCTTTTCAAGTCAAGCAGGTATGACTATTTTAGTGTGTGTATTTTGTAGCTCTGGGGGTATGTGTCCAGAACTTGCAAATAACCACGAGAACTTAATTTAAAGTACAGTACCTTGTGTTTGATGCAGATCACTGGAAGTCATTAATGTTTCTTGCCTTTGAAAAATCTTAGACTCTCTTCCTCTCTTCCTCTTCAGTACAGAGAGTGGCACACTGTGTGTTGTTCCTTTCTTGCCTGCAAGGCGTATTACTCACAGGCTAGAGAAAGGCTCTAGAGACCAAGGAACATTTCCTGTCATGCGCAGCTTAGCCTTGCCTTGTGCAAGAATTTCGTGGAGGGCAAATCTGCTGTTGGTTTCAGAGGTTTTTGGGGTTTTTTTTCTTACTTTTTGTGGCTTTTTCTGCTTTTGGTTTGTGATTTGTATTTGCAGAAGGAACTATTAATGATTGTGGTTTCATAGCTTGGGAAGGGTAACTGGAGGTTGGAGCACAGCCCTAGTTTTGTAACATTTGGTCTTGGACACCATGGCTCTAGTGATGTTTTACTGGGTAGGTTTTTTGGTTTTTTTTTTTAAAAGATAACTTAGTAGCTATTTTAAAAAACCCAACCCAACAACCTCTTGGTGATTGAACCAGCCTGACATTGTGGTGGAAAAGCTGCATTACCAGGATGTCAAGACTGTCCAGAGAACAGATGTGCAGCTTTGGCAGGTCCTGCATAACAGACAGAGCCTTTTGTGTCTGTAATTGAGCTCTGCAGAACTTCAGGATGTAGTTTAGTCACCACCAGTTAACAACACATCTGAGATTGATGCACCATGTTCTTCCATCTGTCTAAATTGTCCTCTCTACTATCAACTGTTATTTAAAATGTTGGAGGGGGCAAGGCGGTCACCAATAAAAATTTTGGAATAAATTTTAACTCTTGTAGCCTGAGCATAAAAGATAAATATAACTGCACATGGTGCAATATAATCTGGTTTTGGAGGGGACAATAAAGAGAAATAATTAATTCAGCTGTGGAGAATTTACTATCTGAAAATTTGTTTCCTTTTCAGGAGATGATTGAAGAACTTCAGAAGCGTTGTATCCATTTAGAGTACCCCTTGCTGGCAGAATATGATTTCAGAAATGATTCTGTGAATCCTGATATTAATATAGATCTGAAGCCTACAGCTGTCCTTAGGCCCTACCAGGAGAAAAGCCTAAGGAAGATGTTTGGAAATGGACGAGCCAGGTCTGGTGTTATTGTCTTGCCATGTGGTAGGTTGCTGGGTTGATTTTCAGGGGTTATTGTTCTTTATTCACCTGTAGTAAAGTAACTTCCTAACATGACAAGTGCTAAGATGTTAGACAGCATTTGAGACTGTTCTGGGTACCATTGTGCAGGGTCCTGTTGGGTTTTAACGAGGCTGTGGTCAGGAAGAGTCCAGTTAATGGAGATGTTTGGCATCTGTTCAGCAGTGCTGTCATGCCTGAAGCATTGGTTTGTGATTGTAGCTTCAGATTGCTATTCTTCCTTTCACTGTTTCCCTCTGCTCATCTTCCAGTGAAATGTAGAGCTGTTGGGATTGGAATAATTTGTTCCAGAGTTGGGAATAAGAAGACTGGGAGGTAGTGAGAGTACAATGCTGGCATAAGGGGGTGCAGAGAAGAGCACTTGTGTGCACACGTTCTAGGCAGGGGAGCTTGAAAAAAGAACTGAAGAACGTGCAGATTCCTGTGGGGACAAACCACAGGAAGCCATGGGAAAGAGAGAGAACAGGTGACTGCATGGCAGTGTCCTTGGTATTGGGAGTGCAGGGAGCACATGGGACATACAGAGAGGACCTGAAAGAGTGGATAAGGGTAGCTGGAAGAAGTGTGAAGGACAAGTGGAGTGACTTAATGAATTGTTATGTGGGGGAATGAGCATAGCTGATGGGGAAATTAGGTATATCACCACTATGGGAAGTTTTCTGTAGCCACCTTGAATTTAACATCCTTTTGAAATTCAGTAAGTGTTAAAATGATTGCTTCTAATTGGCAAAGCCATTGTTTACAAGTATATCCTTGAGAGAATACAGTTACATGTCCAGTAAACAACCCAGCTTTTTTTTTAAAGTGAATACTGCATTTCTTTAAGACTATTATAGTAAAGAAACAATGAAGAATTTGCCCTTATATGAGTTCATATTCTCTCACTGTTTTCCTTTGCTCCTTTTTGCTCTTAGTCCAGTAGTATCCAAAAGGTGACTAATGAATATCACTCTTCCTCTGCAGGTGCTGGCAAGTCCCTGGTTGGAGTGACAGCTGCATGTACTGTCCGCAAGCGGTGTCTGGTCCTTGGTAATTCTGCAGTGTCTGTGGAGCAGTGGAAAGCCCAGTTCAAGATGTGGTCCACCATCGATGACAGTCAGATATGTCGGTTCACTTCTGATGCCAAAGACAAGCCAAATGTCTGTGCTGTTGCTATCAGCACATATTCCATGTTGGGACACACGACAAAAAGATCCTGGGAAGCAGAGAGAGTAATGGAGTGGCTTAAAAGTCAAGAGTGGGGCCTTATGATACTTGATGAAGTACATACTATCCCTGGTAAGGAAACTGTGTGCAAACCTATCATCATATGTATACTATTAATGTTATTCTGCTCTTTCTTCTCTTTTATAAGTGATGCTTTTTTGGCTCTCCTCATGATTAAGATAGGGAGTAAACCTGTAGTTTTGAGACAACTAAGCAGCATTGTACTGCTGACTACTGGTTTTCTGAAACCCTTCAAATTAGATACTGTTTTCTGTAATGGCAGCGTAAAATACGAGTCCCTTCTACTTTTGTGTAGATTGATACAGTGCTCTTAAGATACCTGAATTACATTTGTATAATTTTGTTGTAGAGAGATTTGAACAGAAGGGGAATTCATCTGCCTTCTTTTCTATTGAGATACAGTGGCACGCTAGGCTAGCTTCTACTATCTGTTTCTGCTCCATAAAATATAAGTTACCATAGTGATTATTCTCTAGGAATAGTTGTTGTATGTGAAATTGCTCTTTAATTGAGAGCTATGCTATTGGCAGGCAATAATGTAGTATTAAAGTGTCTGTGGAATAGGCCTGGGTAAAAATAACGCCCAGGATTCTGCTAGCTGCTCTATCTTGTTCTCATTATTTCATTTGAATATTATTCAGTGTCCATAAAATGATGGATTTCATCATTTTTCATTCAAGGGGTAGAGTGCCATTTTATCATGTTGATGCCACTGCTCTTTCACTTTTGTTCTTTCTTGGTTTTGTAAATAATGCGATACAAAATCTCCTTTGTGACCTCTGGCAATACTAAAGATGAGCAATTCTGCCGTATCTCACAAGTCCTGAATGTGGCAGTCAGCAGGGTCTTTGTCTCATAGTTCTCTCTTTAAAATACAGTATGACCTAAACCAAGCCATGTAACCTTTGAGTATATTAATTTTCTTTATGGAAATGGGAAATAATAAAGGTCTTGGAAAGTGTACTGGGATTTAAGTACACTGAAGTTATAAACTAAAGCTGCAATCAGTGTGAAGATTTGCTGTAACACAGATTTGTAAGAAGTGTATTTGAAATGGGATAAACATTCCCAATGCTGTGCTTGCTTTGTTTTCAGGAGTTGATAAAAGTTTTTTTTTAAGTTGCAGTGTTTGTCTTTTAAGTCCATTCAAGAAAGTAAACAGAAAATTTGTCTTGCATTTCTTAGCAAGAATGTTCAGACGTGTGCTCACTATTGTACAAGCTCATTGTAAACTGGGACTGACTGCTACCTTGGTCAGAGAAGATGATAAAATTGTTGACCTGAACTTCCTGATCGGACCAAAGCTCTATGAAGCCAACTGGATGGAGCTGCAGAACAGTGGCTACATTGCTAAAGTCCAGTGTGCTGAGGTGATGCTCTGCTTTTTGGTACTACTAGTGTATATTTAGTATGCTTTTAACTTTTTTTTTTTTTTAAAGGAAGATAGATTTGTAAGTATGCAATTGGGGAAAACCAGGTGCCATTATGACTGTTGATTCACTTTTAGCTTAGGCAAGGCCATCACTGGTCAATATGAACATGAAGTAAATCCAGTAGCCACATGTTCTTCAGCCGTATGTTCCTCAGAGTGACTTCGCCACTCTTTCATTTTGTGGGGATTGCAGTGCTTGATTGGTTATTTCCAAGCCAGCATTCGGAAATGTGAACAGGGGTCCCGGTATTGCAGACTTAGTTTGATGCAGCTGACATTCTTTACTTGAGGTTGTGTCATGTTGTGCTCTGTTGAGCATAACATCAGGCGGTATGCTGGAAGCAGCTTTTTAGCAACTTCAGATGATAGACAGTTGGCAATTGTTTGAAAAGAATTCCTGTAGCTCTTAAAATAAAGAGGGATCATAGAAGGTTTAAAAAACACCTGCTTATTTCAAGCCTCAGTGCAGAGGGTGAAAATTGAAAACATAAGACTGGATCTTATTGTTTCTTTTTGATATAATAGTGTGACCTCAGCTCTTTCCAGCATATGGATGAGAGAAAAATGTGGTATCAGAGAAGTGGAGAGCTTGCACACCAGCATATCGGAAAGTTAAAGTAACCTTTCTGGGTCACAGTGATGGCATAACTTAAGACATTGTCTCTAATAATTGTCAAGGAGGATACTTAGGGAAGGATATAAACCAGGGCAAATGTGTATCTGTTACTTCTGTTAATTATCCAAGCCCTCAGTCGTTTATGAGCTGTACGTGGTTTCTGTGTAACCATCAGTGGGTTTCTTTTTCATGAACTCGTCCAGACTCCCATGGAAGGGGAATGAAGTTTTATCAGCTACAATGTACTGTGGTAGAGTTTCATAACTTCACTGTCTCTTGGGGTTTTTTCTGGTAATTTTTTGCTTCGCCCTCCATTGTTTTTGGGGGGTTGGGGAGCTTTTTTTCTTGTTGACTTTACTTTGGGGCTTTTTTAGACCTACCTTGCTAGTTTCATACAATTCTTCCTGTCTCTGGTACTGAAAAAAAAGATGCAGATGCAGGTCAGCTGTTCTTCTTTTAAACTTTGTGCAAACTGGAGGTTGTAGAAGAAGAACCCACAACTTTTTTTAAGTATTAGATCGCAGGTGAAGGGCATCTAGAAAATAACTGAGTTGAACAAAGAGTCTGGAAATTCAAATTTGACTGTGTAGGCACTTTGTTTCATTCTGTCTTGGGACTGAAATTCCGAGTCTCTGAACTGTTTAGACATTTAAAAGTGACATATAGGCTATCTTTCTTCTGAATTATGTGACAAATCTGCAAATCAAAAAAAGCAGTATTTATGGCTGATAGATCACAAGTCTAATACATGCACAACTGTATTTTTGTTTAGATTTTCTTGGCGTGTTGTTGAGTAGTAGAAAGTTTAATGAACTTGGTTTATTCCGTAGTCAAGAAAGATGTCTGATTTGCTCTTGAAGTGCAGTTCTTTCCAAGTGGCAAGAGAGGGCAGTGCTGCTCTCTGTCACGGTCTTGGCCATTGCAGGTACTGCTCTCACTGCTCTGAAAGAACAAGCAGCACAGTTAAAAAAGTTAACAGAATTTAAGCAAAAAGAAAACAAACAAGAACAAGCCTATTCTTTTACTATATTTTCAGAGTTTTGTAATTCACAGAAAATCCTTTTCCCAGCTGCCATACTAAATTTTTGGCTTGGAGTGCGTGTCTTGCAAAATGTAAAACTGGAAAAGATCACTGGAGTAAGAAGATGATCTTATCCATTTCCAAATCCAAAAGAGAGTGCAAATACCAATCAAAATATATTCAGTTTGATATGTAGTCAGAGGTATTGAGCAGTAGGTGAATTATTTTTCTACAATCAAATGTTCAGCGTTCATATCTCATTCTCACTTTGAAATATTCTCTTCTGATTTGAGAATATTAAATCTTTCATATACACAGCACACGACAAAGGAGCAATTCATAAATGTAATTAAATTCATTTCATATGAATGAATTCATAAATTCAATTCATAAATGTAGTTCTTGTAGCCAACGGATGAAAAAAAACTTATCAAACATTAACTCGTTGGGAAAAAGTATTTTGGAAAAAAAAGTAGTTCTTGGCTGTACTGAACAAATTCAGGTTGTTTAAATAAACAATAAATAGTCTCATAACTTCCTTAGATGAACGATGGTTATGAAAGAGGCTTTTCTTTGCAGTATTCTGCTAATTTGTACTCTGTGATGGATTTGGGCAAATATCCTGTGTACAGCAGAATGAGTGTCTTCTAAATTATATGCATAATAGCCAGTGTCATTATACGCTATAGGTAGTGTCAGTGCATTGGCATAGACTTAAAGTTCATAATTTCTTCTATTTTCATGCTACAGTAGAAGGAATATTTTACTAAGCCATGTCTTGTGTAGTACTATGATATGTATTTACATAATAAAATAATTGCTATGGGAAACCTATTTAAAACTTCTGATCAGTCTTAGTGTTTTGCAAGTTGTAGATTAAGTGGCATTTGACATGAAGGTCATCCCTTTGTGAGTGTATGAAAAAGAAGATAAGTAGATTCGTTCTGTAAGGAAGTCGAACTATGTCTCTTTGCTTTCAGAATATGAATGAGAATTAATCTTATTGTTAAAGGTCTGAATGCTGTGAAAGGGAGATTACACAGACAGTTCATTTCCTTAATTATTGCTCTGCAAAAAGTAGTAGCTTTCAGTAAAATTGTTAAGTGTGAAACATAAAGGATGTATCTTCTAGTCCTCTTCCAATCCTGCTGCCTATTTCTGTTGTGGTCTCACTGCCAAGGCATTTTGGAAGGCCAGAATATTAATGAGGTTAAACAGAGTTTGGCACTGCTGGAGACTACGCTAACCAGTCACGTTCATTTTGGTACAGACATTATTGGGTTCAAATCTGTATCCTGCGCTATATAGAAAGTCAGAATGTGTTACCATCCCCCTAATGTATTTTCAGTTCCCACTGGACTAAAATAAATAAATAACAGAGTTACTTTGTATGTGTTTGTATTTTCTAATTCTAGGTTTGGTGCCCAATGTCACCTGAATTTTATAGAGAATACGTAGCTATCAAAACAAAGAAACGGATACTGCTGTACACCATGAACCCAAATAAATTCAGAGCCTGCCAGTTCCTGATTAAGTTTCATGAGCGACGGAATGATAAAATCATTGTATTTGCTGACAATGTGTTTGCGCTGAAGGAGTATGCGATCAGACTTGGGAAGTAAGTGTTCACAACCAACAGTGGCACTTGTTTTCCTCCTTCCTGGGAAATTGCCTTGTAATCTTGCTAGTTTCAGTAGTCTTTATGTATTTCTTGTAATACTTTGATTAACTCCAATCCTCCTGTATAAAAAGGAGCTCAGGAGAGTTTTCCTGGATGGATTTTATTGGCAATGCAACATTATTTTTATATAGAACTGTTTGAAAAGAAACTGTCTAGCTCTTGCCTCAGAGGTGTATTCTTCCAAGATTTCTCTGAAAGACTACTAGGAATTCTCCATCCATTTTATTATTATTAAAAGTCAGTGAGAAAATGAAGGGCTTTTAAAAATATCACTAGAACTATCTCTTTAATGAATAACAGCTTTCCCTGTCTGTCTTGAGATAAAGGTTCCCAAATATACACTCTATGGATCCTTCAGGATCTTTTAGGTTGTTCCTCTTCCGGTTCTCTAAAGGTCTTAGCCTTGTCTACAACACCTAAGACAAACCTCTTGGGAATCTGTGCAGAAGTACGGTAATCATTTAATTAACGAAAGGATGTTGCTTCAATTAGCTCCTTGGCTGTCTTAAATGACTTTAACATGAGTGCAGTTACAGAAGACTGTAGAAATAGACTTTTAATGACAGTTTAGCGTCAGTGTGTTTGTAGGGTTTGGGGAGGGAGGGTTGATCACAGAGAGTGTTTGCCAGGATCAGGTATAGAGCAATTTTGGGGAAAGTAAGCTGAGGTGTTGACCTCATCCTTTCTCTGACAAACCCAAATAATGCCTTGCTTGCTGGAAGCTGTAGGGCATTATGATTGCATGTGATTTAATATGTAGGAATTTCAGCAATTCTTCTTAGGTAAACCACAAACAAGTTTTACATTTTCCACAATACATGATCAGTTTTGACTACTTCTACAGCCATGTTGTGCTGGCTTACTGTGCCATCAAATAGTAAGCAGAGCTAATGGTGCTGGATGAGTTCCAACACCCGTGGTCTCTTTCATGTTTTTCTTTTAATCTGTCTGGACAGAGCTAAGCTGCAGTGATGTCTCTGGAATGTCTCTAGTGGTGTTCAGTGCACCAAAGAAAAAGCTCTTAGCAGAGGCGATGCTGGGAGGGGGAGCTTGCTAAGTAGCACAGCAGTTGTTGAAGGGAGTAGAAGCATGGCAGGAAAACCAGCTGAAGAAATATTAGCTGCTTGCTTTTCACGTTCGTGAGTGAATCCTCTGTTCCTCACATCATATACAGATCTCCAGGTTATATGGTTGTTGGTGTTAGAAAGAAAAGAGGCTTGCAGTGCTGGATAAAGGTGAGGGAGTCTTTATTTTAGCCAGAGAATTTTCTATCAGTTTGCTCTGAGCATGCTGAAACAAAGGGAGTGCTTGATTTGCATTAGGCAGGAATTATACATGTAGGTGGCAGTGAGAAGCCCAGTGATAGTGGTCGAGGCTGCCTGTCTGGCTGTGCTGGCCTGGTAGGAGGACAGATCCTGCTGCACTTCTCATGACCTGATTCAATCAAGCACGTGGGGTGGTTGGGCTCCTGGATGGAGGGAGAGATGGATGTTGTTTGGCTGTCTCTGCTAGTTCCTCTCTTGCGCCCCTTTCTCTTGGTACCGGTAGGGAAAGACCAAACACATGACAGGAATTATTTTGACTGTAGTTTTAGGTGCTACAGAATTCAGATTTGCTTACCCAGATTTTAGTCTCTCATGAGTCTGTCATCCAGTGTCATATAGCTTGTGTGCTGACTGTTCCTAACTGGTGATGTTAATATGTTTAAATCAGTGCTTCCGAAGGACTATGTTTGGTTTTGTCAGTTATGCCAGTTCATGGGAGAGAGGTCTATCTTTGCAAACCCTTCAAATGTCTTTTTGCAGTGTGGAAGAGGGGTTGTTTAGAAAAAACCCCAACAATATAGCATTGAGTACTCTAGGTTCAACAAAGTACTTGGATATGTTTTAATGAATTACTGTCAGGTAGGATCTGTGGGGATCAAAAAGATGGAATGATAACTAGGAGTTCTAGGTTATTCTGTTCTTAATAAAAAATGTGTTTGAACACTTTCTTTGTGGCTTTAAGAAATAAAAGGCTCACAAATGCCTTAGTTTCACTTTAAATCTTCCATATATGTTTTGCTGGGGATTAAAATCCTCACAATTTAAATATTAAATGAAATTTCAAATGAGGCTTAAAAGTGTTACTGAGTGCTACTAAATTATTAATAAATGGTATTGTTTCAGAGTTGGCTCATTCAACGCTTCCATTTTTTAGTTGTGTTTTTTTAACAGTCTGGTCAAATAAAAGAATTAGATTACGGGTGACTAGAATTGTTTGGTAGAAGAAAAACTCGAAGTTTGTAGTACAGAAAGTAAGAGGAGCCAACACGCAGGAACCGGTTGATAAGAACAAAAGACCCTACTGCTGTTCACAGTGTGTTTGTGTTCAGCTACCATCATGTATGTCCAGTGTTACAAGTTAAATGAAACATTTGATGTTGGTTCCTTGGATGAGAAAAAACACATGGAAGTGTGAACCAAGTAGAAATTGTAGAGCTTCGTTCTTGTTATTTAGAGATGCTTGTTAACGGGCATTTGGAAAAGTAGTACAACAGATGAAAAAGCAGTGGCTAAGCCTGTCTGCCTGTCGTTTTTTTATATGGGCTTTGTTGTTTCTAATTTTTTTGTTTGTTTTTTTTTTGTTGTTTTTGTTTTTCTTTTAAATCGCTACTTAGGTAAGAGGAAAACAGCCAGACTCTAGAGAGAATCCTGGAAAATTCATCATAGCCCAACTTAATGATTTGTGGGTGACAGAGTTTATGTGAGCTTTCTGAATTGAAATATTATATGTTGCAGATGTTTCATCATCACATATTATAAACCGTAGGTGAAATGCCTCTGAGCTGCTCATAGCCATGGAACGTTTCGGACTTTGTTCTCATTTCAATAAGTCCAGAAGGTATTAGAAGAGGCAAGAGGTTAGCTTCAAAAGCAGAACTGTTTTCCCAGAACAGCATCCCAACAGCCAACTTGTAACACACAGCGTGTCATTGATAGAGAAGCCTGGATTTTCAAGTGTTTAAATAGGAAGTGAAGGTTGCAGCTGTCAATGTGCTAACTCAGTAGATTTGAGGAAAAATATCTCTTATTTTATCAGCTGCCCTCAGCCTTTCATGTAGGCTTAGCAAATGTGTTCAGTCTGTTGATCTACAGCTTCATTGGTGCATGTAATTGCAAAACATTTATAACTGTCAGAATTTATTTCTGGCAGACTGGGTTGCTGCAGAGGTTTCCACAAACAGTTGGGTAGCTGGCATAAGGAGCTAAGCAATCTAAAAGTAAACTGTAAGCTGTACCAAACTCTGTTTTGTTTTTATATCATTTCAAACATGCACTGCGCTTCCTGCCATGGTATGTTAGTAGCTCATAAGGAATTGTTCAGAAATCTTTAATTGATTCAGTTTGCATATGTTCTCTTCTTTTCAGACCCTATATATATGGTCCTACTGCACAAGGAGAAAGAATGCAAATTCTACAAAACTTCAAGCACAATCCAAAAATCAACACTATTTTCATTTCTAAGGTAAGTGAGAGTGTCCAGCATGTCATTACATCTTTGTATTACAGCTCACAGAGGTGTGTTATGTCTTTGTTTGTGATACAGGAAAACAAGATGTGACTCAGATTCTGCTTCTCTGTTCTAGGTAGGTGACACATCCTTTGATCTGCCAGAAGCCAACGTTCTGATTCAGATATCGTCCCACGGTGGCTCTAGAAGACAGGAGGCTCAAAGACTGGGACGAGTGCTGAGAGCCAAAAAAGGTAAATGAGGTGATTGTTAGGCTCTGGGTCTTGGTTCAGAGTATCAGAGAGCTGCAGGGAAACTGGATATTCATTATGGTACTTTATAATGTCCTTGGGTTTAGGTTTTAGTCAAAGAGAATATATGCCTTTATACCAGTGAGTGAAACTTCAGTGATTTCTGGGTCAGTAAAGCTTTGTGTTGGGAAAGCTTCCAAAGGAAGGGAGGGAAAGTGCACTTTTTGTGCTTCAGTGGTCATTTCACTTTTTCATTCCTTGATAATTTCCTTATTGTGAAATCGTTTTTTTAAAATCATAGTATTGTTTTCTAAAAATCATAGTATCATAGAATAGTTTGGGTTGAAAGGGACCTTAAAGATCATCCAGTTCCAACCCCCCTGCCATGGGCAGGGACACCTCCCACTAGACCAGGCTGCCCAAGACCCCATTCAGCCTGGCCCCGAACACCTCCAGGGATGGGGCAGCCACAGCTCCCCTGGGCAGCCTGGGCCAGTGCCTCACCAATCCCAATGTTCAGTGTTGACAGATGGTCAGGTTTTCACATGGGCTGACTGTCACTTGTCCTTGCAGAACTAAATGGCACAGGCATCCGGTAGAAGAACAAAAATATAGCCTATCCCTGACAACCATCTACCAGCTTGTAGAGGCAGTTGGCCATCTCTCTTGCAGTGTTTCTAGTGCGTTAGGGGACAATAAAATAAAGTATTACTCTATAAAGCAAATCTCTTAAAAAGCACATTTTTGATACTGCAGATTGCTTTCTTTTAAAATGGGATTTAGTTTCCAACTTGTTGGGTTTTTGTAAAACATCATCAAGGAGCTTTTGTTCAGACAAACGATTCTTAGAATACTTTCTGCTTGCACTTAAGATTTGCTTACACTTATTTTATATGGGATTTGTTCTTGTTACAGCTGAGACTATTGTTTGAAAATGCATAAAACCCTCATTTTAGTGAATTAAGAAAGTATTACCAAAACCATGTTGTTTTAAAAGAGAACATAATGCTATTTGCTTGGGTACTAGATCTTAAAAGACTATAAGTTTAAAAAAATAAATGATACGCAGCCTGGTATATCCTGGGCTTCAGCTAGCCCTACAAATTCGTGCTAGATGTTTTTGTCTTGCCTTCTTTAGTGCAATCTCTTGTTTATATTGATGAAACTTCTCCTTTGTCTTTTCTATTGAACTTTTTTGATCTGTGTTGCATTCCTTGCTCTTGACTTTTTACTACTTCTTTATGTAACAGACTTAAAAATAATTTCAGCTTCCACCTTGCCTAGCATAGTAAAAGAAAGAAGTTCTTCCCTAAGCACCAATGTAATTGTGTTGGTTTACATTACCTTTTTCATTTTTTTCCTTTCCCCCCATTCTCAAGTTATTAAGAACAAGAGTAGGAATTTCCATGCTGTGTAATTCATCAGTCAGTTTATGTAAGGTCTGGCTGCAGCTAAGCTTACAGATGTTTTTTGTGGAGAGACAAGTTGTTTAAACACCTGTTTTCAGTATTCAGTCCCTTTTTGTTCTCAGTTGCCATGTCCCAAGTGGAATTAATCACTCGGTGTTTTTGTCTCCTAGGCATGGTTGCAGAGGAATACAATGCCTTTTTTTATTCTCTTGTATCCCAAGACACTCAGGAAATGGCATATTCAACGAAGCGGCAACGATTTCTTGTGGATCAAGGTTATAGCTTCAAGGTAACTTGTCCCTTCTGTTTCCTAAATTTGTGGCCTCAGAATGTAACTTTGGTTTGGTTGTGAAATGCCTTAATGAAGATTTTGACTGCAAGCAAGAACTATTCCAGTGTTGGTTTTCCTCTGTAGTACTGTGAGGGTAGATACAAGTAGCTTGGTACAGCTTCTTGAAAAGAAAGTTTTCTAACTTCAAATCAAGCATACACTGGCAAGTGAAGCAGAACTTAAGTGGTTGGTTCATGTTTGTGCTCTTCAGTTGTCCATCCGTGCAAACCTCCTGTTACATATTATCTACTGGTTGTGCATAAAGCATCATAGATAGGAGTTCATGTTGTAGTGGCCAGCAGCAATCCAGAAAACTTCCAGAACTTCACAAGTAATTCCTAAAGAACTCTAATCTCAGACCAGTATTTCACTATGAGGAGAAAATGCTTTCCTTATGGCTGAAGTCAGCATATGACAGGCAGGATTTTGTCCCTCCTACATTCATACATCCGACTCTAGGAATCATAAAGTTAGATGTTTGAAGTGTCTAGTAACCCCTTCTAAAACAATTACATCTCATGGATCTTTGTCCAGCCACTGATCTTGTGAAATGTTTCTGTTTCACATTTTTTTCGCAATGCTGTCTGAGGCCTGCAGAGGTACAGAAAATGTGTCAGCATGCAGACATGTTGATACAGTAGCTCTGTTAGCAGGAGCTGTTCTGGCTAATGGAGATTTTCAAACTGTGCTTATTTGCCTCCCATCAACAACTTGACTTTTAGTTTTCTTTGCATAGAATGAGGTGTGTCCCCAAAATCATTGAGTTGAATCCTATTGGATTAAGGAGTGACAGTATTCACTGCAGGAAGAGACAATTGTGGCAAAGTGGAAATCTTCCTACCTATAATAAAAACATACTCTTCAAAATAGAGAACGTTTTCAGTGTTGACAGTGTACCAGAGCCATGGTGTGAAAGTCAGGTTTCCTCTGAAGCCCCTTTTGAGGGACTGAACACCGTCTGATTTCTCCAGACATACTTGAAAATTGATCACTCCTTGTGCTTCGCTTTATTTTGTATCTCTCTGTCATCTTCCAAACATAAAATCTCATTCCACTGAAGATCCTCTGTTTTATAGACTTCATGGTGTATCTCTTTTATTCTTTTAATACGGAAACTGCCCAATGTCCTCATCTATTGCCTTATTAAAAGCAACAGTGTAATGCTAGCTCTTGCTTTTAGGTTGATTGTTCCTTTACAAAACTAGAGTTTGCTTTTCTGGTTAGAAACCTTCCCAATGGGAAACATTGACAAGGCTCCTGTATCTGCCTCTAGGGGAATAAACAAAAGGTTATGGCATTGACAGAATCCTGCAAGGGTAGTGTGAGGTGCAGGAGCAAGCAGCCTCTGCTGGACTGTGCTTGGGCTTAGCTATTTACGAGGCTTACATGCAGTGCAGGACATCTCTGTGGGTAAAACTTACTTATATTTAAATGCTTTGGATTTTAGAACTAAAAAAGAAGTTAAAATAGAGGGATTTGATTTTGTAAGGAAGACCTAGTCTGAGAAGCTTTGTTGTAATATGGGAAAAATAGAAGTGCACGTGACAGCTGGTTATCTGGAGCAATATTTTAGCTGACCAGTACTGGAATGTTCTTTATTTGCAGGTTAGGAGCAAGATGTTAGAACATCTATTTTTTTTCTGTTTGCTAAATTTTAAGCCTTAGTCGTTGCTGGCATCAAAGAATAACAGGCCTGGAAAAAACTTCCAAGAAAGCCTCTGCTGTCTTTGTTCACTCCAAGCCATGATCAATGATGTGTATATTGTTCCCAGCAGATGTTTGCCTTACTCTTCCAAATAGGGAGAATCTACCTCATTTTTAGGTGATTATTTCAGTGTTCATGTGTGCTCCTTCAGAACTCTTGTTCCTAAATTACTAAAAATTCATTGCTTCTTTAAAAGGGTAACGGTTTTCATGTGTTTCCTAGGACTTTACTTTTTTTTTGCCATCTCTCAATATCTCCATTCTCTGCCTTTCATCAAAAAAGAGGACTGGAATAATATTTTTTTTTGCTAAATCATGTATTTTGTCTTTGCTTCTTACATAAGGGCCTTGTCATTGCAGTTTGCTGCTTGGAGTTTACTGCTAGCAATATTTAGTTATATACTGTATTGTGGTTTTATTTAGAAGCTGTATGTAGGATATATTAAGTTTTAAACAAATTGCAGAAGAACTCACTATATCAAAGAACT
The DNA here is from genome assembly GCA_033558105.1 of Coccyzus lansbergi. Taxonomy (NCBI): domain Eukaryota; kingdom Metazoa; phylum Chordata; class Aves; order Cuculiformes; family Coccyzidae; genus Coccyzus; species Coccyzus lansbergi. Next base: position 2,156,427 of record JAUMJK010000032.1, on the reverse strand, counting down.
GGGGGTAACTCTAAACTTGGCATCTGTTAACAGCTTAAAAAATGATGATGCAGTGGGAATTCTTTCCATTCTATGAATCACATTAGCACTGTTTTGCAACCACAACTGGAAACAGGCTAATGCAATTTAGAATTGCTCTCTATAACTGCTTTTTCTTTGGTTTTGTGATGATCACAGCATGTGCCCTTCTACATAAAGAAAGAGGGAGACCATAGTGTTCCTTTAGCAGTATAGTTGGTTGCTTCCCTGAATGGATTTTCAAGCTGGGACATTTCTCAGGAACACTTCAGTTTTTTAATTAGAAATGACAACAGCCCACAACATTGATTATTTGTTCTAGTGTATCACTACCCTGTTTTTCAGAACCAGTACGTTGCGTCTAATTTGGTTTTGTTTTGCATTAAAGTTGTATTTATACTTTTATGTCAGTCTTTGTGATCAGATCCAGACCAGATTACTGAGGTAATTAATTTCTGATTGTATTGACTCAAAGAGATAAGCTGAAAAAGGAAGATGAGGAAGGGAAACACTACATTATCAAGGGAAATGGCTTAATTAGAATATACTTCTCAAAAACCTCTTCAAGTTGGAAACATAGTGGGGAAAACTGAGATTCTCGTGTATAAACATAGGTTTACCAGAATGCATTTAAGTACAGGAAGAAATCTTGTGGAATTTTTAGAATACCTCTATTTAAGAAAGCAAGCTGCCTGTTTTAAAGCTTTAGAAGAGAAGCTTCAGAGCTTTTCAATTCTTCAGAAGAGTTTTTTTAGCCATTAGTAAATGTCAGTATATTGCCAGTAGAAAACATGTGTCCTGGATCTGCAGTTAAGAAATGCAAAGAAAATAAACGGAACAGCTGTCTTGTTTCCAAGTACACAAATGTTTAGAGTCCTGTTGCTCCACTGCTGATGCTGTGTGGCAGGTTGCTGCACTGTCTCGCAACAACTGATCGTACATCTCAATTTAGGGGTTTTTTTTCCGCATTTTCCTCAGTGCTTATTGCTAAAATTCTCAGTGTCTGGAAAGCTAGTGGATTATTTTTGTAAAATATAGAGTAATAGTTCTTAAATTTTACAAATCTGGAGCCCACAGCATGAAGCTAACCTAGCAGTAAGTTGAATATACATCTGAACTATATGTGCATTGGTTGGGTCAAGCTGGAGTGGTAAGCTGACATCCTCTGCCCAGAGTTTTCAGACCATAATCAAAATTGAAGTTAGTTCCAACTGAACATATAATCAGAAGACCTTGTCTTGGTTTTGAATAGCTAACACTGAGAAGAAAAAGCCCTCATCTTGTACTATGCTCTGTTTTTAGGTAATAACAAAGCTTGCAGGCATGGAAGAAGAAGAGCTTTCATTTTCAACCAAAGAAGAACAGCAGCAGCTTCTTCAGAAAGTCCTGCAAGCAACTGACCTGGATGCTGAGGAGGAAGTAGTCGCTGGAGAATATGGTTCCAAGTCAGCTCAGGTAATGAAGAATGCTTTGAAAAAACCAATGACCACAAATGTGACAGAACTGGAACATTCTGTTTTAATTCTAAATGTGATGTCATTGTTCATGCCCTAGCATCTCTGCAAAACATTGGAGAACATTTTTTTTTTGAACTCTGCTAGCACTTGCCTATTGGAGTAATTTACTTCTTGGTCAGTAGAGAGAAGTTAGACATGGAATTCATGTCCTTCTCCATCATATTTGAGGGAGAAGGTGACAGACTTATTGTTAGATTTTGAAGTAAATCTTTTAAGTCACAAGCAATGAAAGTATTTTAGAACATTTTTAGGATATGCATATGTCACAGCACATACTTTTTCGTCATGGCACTGTGCTCCTTGATTCACACCCCAGTTTCCTCATGCCTAGAGGGCAAAAGCATAAGGGCCAGTTATGTTCATTTTCAAGATACATACCATTATTGTAAGTAGTAGTTTGACATTTTCAGTGACAGCTAGAAGAAAAATTAATAGCTTTAAATGTTTATTGATACATAAGTTAAAATCAAACTACAGTGTAGTAATTTTTTTTAGGCTTAAGTTTTAGCTAAATGGCATAGTGCTGAAAAGTGTTAGGAGTTCTCCCTCTAAGGTATTTTCCCACATTAAACTCTACATATACTTGTATATAGATAGTGAGTGGCAGGCCATGCCTTTCTTTGTAGAAGTTCTTTTTATGAAGAAAACTTCAAAGACTCTTTGCCTTTAGGGTCACTAAATGTCCACTGCTGCCCAGTAGCCAGTGGACATCTGTTGGTTAGAGTTGTGTCTAATCACACCCTAAACATATATTTCTTCTCTTACTTGCAGGTGTCACGTCGTACGGGCACAATGAGCTCTATGTCAGGAGCAGATGATACAGTTTACATGGAATACCACTCCTCACGGAGTAAGGCATCTTCAAATAAACACATCCATCCACTATTTAAACGCTTCCGGAAATGATGCCCTTCATGTGTGCATTTTGTTAAAACTGTGGATCCATGTATGTATTTCCATATCTAAAACCATGGAGTTGAAATTTCTGACAGGTCCTTTTAAAAGAGGTTTTTTTATATGCTTCTGTATAGCCCCATGTTTACTAAGCAATATATGTGATTTCATGAGTGAATGTGGAAGGAGAAAAAGAACGAAATCTTACTACAGGAAAGATGTTGTCCAGTGACTGGATCCTGGTTATACCTGTCTGGTTTTCAGGGTAATTCATAGAATTTATTTTTGTCAGCTGAAGACCCTTTTTCAGAAGAATTCTGGAAAGGTTTTGTAAATGAAGTTTGTACTGATATTTGAAATATTATTTATCTGATTATTGTGTCTGCTCAACAAAATGCTGTTCTTTTAAGTGCTTAAATAAAAATCATTCATGAGTTGAACAGATACTGGTAGGAGCACTTTGCATAATATTTTTCAGCTGGGAGCTAATTTGTACTTGTGACTTAACCCATCTTAAAATTCTAACGAACTGTCTCGAAATATTTTGAAGTTCGAAGACAAAGAGAAAGGAGCACTCTGTCTCCAAAGTAAACTCAAGGAAAGCAAGCATTGGTAAATATTAATTCTGTGTTCCATTTTCCTCATTTTTCCTGCTACTGTTGAAAAGTTGCTCAAATAAAAATTGTTTCTTTTGTCCTTAATATTGTTTGTTAACCATTGTATTAAGCCTTCGTAACTGCTAAATAGTGCAGTGTCACTACAGAAATTATTATTGAATCAAAAAGCATTTTGACTTGTCATAAGATGAGTTGCAAGGAGAGGTGTGAAGGCAAGATTCCTGACTTAGGGGTTTCTAACTTATTGAAGGCTGCAGTAGATCTGTAGAAAATTTGAGGAGAGGTGGTCATGGTGGTTTGTGACAGAAGAGCATTTTTTAAATAACATCTGCTTGACATTGGGATAATTTTGCTGCCTGGTATTTTGTAATCATGTGGGTTTTCTGGCTGAGTTTGTAGGGCTTTAGGAACAACTTCTGAAATAACATTGATCTTGATCTGTTGGTTCAAAACAAATTAGTATAAATATTTACCATTTTGAAAGGAGTATGTGTGGCAGAGCGCTTCTGGTAATATGATGAACGTGATTCAGAAAAGTATAGATTCCTTTTCTTACTAGCATCAATATCAGTTTACAAATTGAGAATACAGAAATATTGGAAACGTAATTCAGAACAGCATGGTGCTTGTTTTCAGTCTCAAGGTGATCTTGAAAATGGAGCTGATGTAGTTCAGTTTAGATTTTGCATGGTCTCTGAGCCCCATAATGCACAGTTCTTTCTCTTGTTCTGAGTCTTCTGTCTCGCAAACTGAGACCATGACAGTGCTTGAGTGGCTTACATAGAAGAGATTAATGTGCAGTATTCTGGTGCTGAATTCCTCTACCCAGTTTTTAAACATCTATTTACCTCATAACAGTGTTTGAACCAGCTCTTGTGGCAACAGTTAGTGGGAAAATGGTAATTTAGCACAGTGGGAGGGATATGTGACAATGGGCTAGCTGAGCAAGTCAGCCTGCGTCCCTCTGCATTATTCTTTGTAACACACTTGATGAATTGCTTTGGAACTATTCTTCGCTCTTCATAGACTTGGAAAAAAAACCCTAATAAATATGGTAATGGCTTAATAGTAACACTAAATTCTGTAATTGTGACACTAGTAGTAGCTGCTTTTAGGAGAGTGCTCTAGTTTTTATGCAGTAAATCATGTCTATGATGAGTAATGATCGTACTTTTCTAAATAATGGGCCTGTGGGATGCAGTACTGTCAGCATCAAGTAAAGCATAATAGTTTTACGAGGTGAAAATGACTCCATGCTTCAGAAATAGCGTGTTGGTATTCAAACTTAGATTTAATTACTTTGAGATTATTACTGCAGTAATTACTGCCTGCTATTAATGCAGACTGTAGCTGCGGGTGGCAGACTGGTATGCATTTACTCACAAAACAGTTGCTGCTGTGCATGGTAGCATCTGTACTGGAATGTGGTCAGTCAGTTCTGCTTTCCAGACAGGGGTTAGTCACTGAAAAACGCTGCTGCTCCTGGGGCTTTTGTTGTACCGGCCCCTCACTGCTCCTGCAGTCCAGCAGTGCTCAAAGGTGCTCCTGGAGACTGGCCGTGCTTCTCACCCCGTGGTCACAACGGACCACAACAAAGTTAGTCTGTAATCCCAGCCCTCTGGGAAACTTAATTGTCTTGTTCAGCCACAAAACCCAGCACTGTGCTTTGTCAGGTGGGTGTCTGTGTTTGAAGCAGGGCTGTAGGCTGCCAGCGTAGTGCTTCACTGTGACCAGACAGTACATGGTGGGCTCTCATTGCCCTCTAGGCTGAATCCCAAGAATCTGAGCCCCAGCTGTCTTGGAGTGTAGTCAGGTCCTCACATGCTTTATCAGATGCTTGCTGGCCTGTGCTTCTCACACAAATGGACAGCGAGATCCCCTGCTATAAAAGCAACCACACTCCAGGTTTACCTTTAAAATGGTGCAAATGAAGAAGAAACTGCTTCCTGATGTTTCACTGCTATATACTTGCCCTCCTGAGCTGCTGCTGCCTTTAGCCCTGCAGGAATATGCTTGCACTGTACTGCACAGCAAGGTGCAGTATAGTTCACGGATCCGGATGAGTTGCAAATGAACAGTGGTAACTAGATGATTACCCAGAAAGGATTTGTTTGCTATAGGGCTCTCGCTAAAATTGGGACAAAATAACAGATTGATGTGGCAAAACAGTCAGACTGAGTGATGACAGAGGCGAGTGAACCTTGGGGTAAGTACATTATTTCTTGAAAGTCTCTGGTCAGAGGAGATGTGATTCTCTTGGATGTAATTCAGGTTTCCTTGCTGAAATAAAAGCTTTTACTCTGGTCCCTGGCCACCTCCTTAGTTAGGCTGAATTCCATACTGAAAACTTCTCGAGGGTTTTCATTTTTTAATATTTCTTTTCTTTATTTGTGTTTCTGATAGGCTGCAATACTGCAACTTGTGTTTATGTGCTCTTCATGCTCATGGCAAACCAGCAGTTGTCTGCGAAGGGATTAATGCTTAGAGGATGTTGTTATTTGTCGAAATGGCTTTCTAGACTAAAACAGCACAGTGGCATTAGGGTGGCAATTTCTGCACCATTACAGCTCAGCAAACCACTAAATTACACCCAATTTCTGTCTCTCTGGTTCCCTATGCCCTCCTGATGGTCAGAATTTTTAGCTGTACCGTGCTTTTTATAATGTGTTTAAAAACTTGAGACTTGAAGACAAATGGTTCTCAGTATAACTTAATGTGATAGGCAATAAGAAGCATAGGGTAAGGATCTAAACCTGCTAAAGAGAGTCTATGAGTAGAGTTGGACTGTTGCAGTTGATTGATGGGGTGGTTGTTACACACTGATCAGTGAATCATACACAGTGCTGTCAACACCTGGGACTGGCCAGCACGCTCTGGTTTAAATCTTGGTTTTGTAAAATTATTCTGTTAGAATTTTACATTGTCGTATGGTAAATGAAACCAAAGATCGAGAGAAGCAGTTTTCATTTTTCTTTTAGACTAAAGCTGCTTGAGTAGTAAATTACCTACAAGCCCTGTTCTCACTGCATAGCCTGTGGAGTTCAAATGCCCCTTTTTCAGTAAAAACCGTGAAAATTTAGAAAGCATGTAAAATTCCAAAGACATAACTCCACAACTTGAAAAGATCTTCCAGAAGATGGGTTTGAGGACAATCAGAGAAGGCAAAAATCATGACTAACTGGCTTTTTCAGTGCGGAGAGGTTTCAAGCTATGCTGAAAATTTTTGTTGACATTTCCACACAATTTTTCAGCTTTTCTCCTTGCAAATGTTCTGAAGAGCCTGTCTGCACAGACTTAGCTGAAGGTGTTACCTGGGCAAAGTTAAATGCCTCTGCTCAAACCTCTCTAACTTCCATAAATTACGCTGGTAGATGCATTAACTATATAGACAGTTACGTAAAACACATGACAATACTTATTACAGTGTATCACAAAATAATGTTCAAATAATTACAAGATAGAACCAAGGCTGTTAAAAAGTGAGAATAATTCTAAGAAAACAAAATTCCTGGTAAGATGATAATAGAGCCATTGAGTCTGAATACCAATGTTATTAGGACACAAAGAAAGCTTCAACTGAACTTTGTCAGAGTTCATGCAAAGAGGAGGGCAAGTTTAAAGTGGATTTAGAAATAACTAAGTGAAGGTAGCAAAGTACAATTAATATGAGCCTGCTAGGGGTTCTAGACTGAGAACAGTATGACTGTGGATCTAGGGACAAGTTATCATCCAAAAATAATACATAATCTACATTAGCAATAGTCAAGATTAGTTTATACTGTGATCCTGTTACATACCAAAATCTAACTAATATTGAAGCACTTCTACTGTGAAGAGACACGTGCTCTGACTTGTCTGAAATAACAAAAAGTCCAAACTGACTAGTTACATAAAACTGATTTTTTGAACCTACTCAGGGTAGGGCAAACATCGTTTAAATTCAAGGAACTGAGAGTATGTTTTGGAGTTGATGTTAAGATGTCTGATAAATACACGCACTGGAAGACTATCAGTAGGAGAAAAAAATTGTCTTCCAAGTCACATCAATGTGTTTTGGTTGGCTAGTTCAGATGGCGTAACTTCTCCCTTCTTTTTGGATTGTTGGTTTTACAAGGATTGGAAGGATGCAAAGATGCAGTAGCCTGGAGAAGAGGAGGCTGAGAGTAGACCTCATTGCTCTCTGCAACTACCTGAAAGGAGGTTGTGGAGAGGAGGGTGCTGGCCTCTTCTCCCAAGTGACAGGGGACAGGACGAGAGGGAATGGCCTCAAGCTGCGCCAGGGGAGGTTTAGGCTGGACATTAGGAAAAAAATTTTCACAGAAAGGGTCATTGGGCATTGGAATAGGCTGCCCAGGGAGGTGGTTGATTCACCTTCCCTGGAAGTATTTAAGGCATGGGTAGACAAGGTCCTGAGGACATGGTTGGACTCGATGATCCGGTGGATCTCTTCCAACCTGATGATTCTATGATTCAAGCCTTTTTTTAATCCTTTACAAGGATTGCATCATGGCTGATGCACTCACTGTTTTTCCTGGGAGTTCTGTGGTGATACTGCTGGACTTCCATCATGAGGAACAAGGCTGATCATATTTGGTGGGAAAATGGGATTGGGCACTGCTGATCCCTCCACCAGTTTAAGTTACACATGAAACCTTTCTTTATGTAAAACCCTCTGCTGCTCTTTCGTATGTATGTACTTAAGTACATAGGCCCTTCAGACTGATCCTCAGACCTACTGCTGGTCTACCATCTGCACTACATAAGAACTATGTTTCAGTGGATGCCAATTCACTCATAACTCCTGCTTTACAGGGAAGATGCTCTTTACTCATATTTGTAGAATGGCATCCTTTTTCTCCTTTAAGTCCTTCTTTGATTATCTCCAAGAAATTTGACCATTTCCCTCCCTTAATGCATTGTTACTTTGTGCTTTATTCATTATTTCTTCGTTACACTCGGTCTATGCCTCTAACCAACTCTGGAAGGTTTTTTTTTTTGATGGCGTAGGGTTTTTTGTTGGTAAAACATTGATGGCCCTTTCTAATAAAAATATAAGATATCAAGCAGTAACAGAGGTGTCCATAGGCACTCCCTGGTTAGGATTCTTGTCAAAGGGCACATACATTCCACCTTTGCTTTGAAAGCAAACAGACAGGTGGTATAAAGTCTTCTTCAAAGTTAATTAAGTACTGCGAGGTTTTCCTGTAATTTTTGTTTTTCTTGGTTTACATTAATAAATATTTGCATGCAAATAATGGGAGAAACTGCCTGAGACTTTGCATTGTTTGCGCTATCTTAAAAACAACAAGAAGTCTATCCAGACAGCAGAGAGAGCATCAAATTCCTCAGTGGACTTTAACGAAAGATAGCTAGAATTTTTTCCTGAAATAGGTTTTCACATATAAGCTTGATAGCAGGTAATCACAGATGTTTGTCTAATATTAAAGATTTGCTGAGGATTGCCAGTAATGAGCTCTGAAGGCCTGCGGCTATTTTACATACTACATCAGTGAGCTATTAAACAAAGAATATATGTAAATGTGTACAGGTAGCTGTTACACTGGAGGATTCGTTGCTGAACAAGAGTACTATTTAAGAAAAGGTTGGCAAGGTAGAAGTTACATTATGAATATTCCTCCAGAGACGCTACGCATGTGAGGAAGCCTAGCTGCCTTGGCTGCAATCAAAGACAAGACAGCTCTGCTTTATAATGTTAAACTCCTAACACAACAATCTCTGTACTGCTGCCTTGCACGCTGTAGACATGTTCTGTGGTTTAATGTCTCCTGAAGTGAATAGCATGTGGATGATTAGTGCTGTCTTCAGCTCCCTGTTTTGCTGAAAACCCATATTCTCTGAGTGTTTACCTGTTTATTTTGAATGGGGGCATTTTAGTTCCAACAAACAAATGAAAATCTAACAAGAGATAAACTGCTTGGAAGACTGAGTGAAAGTGGGGTTATACAACATGGTTCCTGTGCTGGGACTGCTGCCACCTTCAGAAATTCTTCACAGGGAAAGCAGGTACTGTTTTGGTGAAGTACTTACAAGACAAAACTTCTGAAACTCCTTTTCAAGTAGCTTGGCTAGAAATGCTTTCTTCTACAATGGTTTTTGTGGGAAAGAGGTAACAGTGGGGAAAAAAATGTGAATATTCAAACATGGAATTAACTGCAAAAACATACAACCAGAAAAAAGCTACTGCTAGTTGAAAAACTGCAGCTTTTACCGCTTAACATATCTGAGTTTAACTCACTAGTATATTAAGAGAAGCAGACGCTTTACTATCTTAATAGTGTATGACTTTAATAAAAAGAATAACTCTTATACTGATAGCTGTGAGCAGCAGTTTTTAGGAAGGATGCATATATTCCCTCTATCAATCTAGAAATTAGAATACATTTTTTTAAAGCTGCATAAATTTGAAAACAAAAAGATTTCAAATTATTGGTACTGAGATTTTTTTTAAATACTGATATAACTTTTAATATGTATAGCTAATGAATTACATTGGTGTTCATTACAAAGTGAGTTCATTTTCTTTCCTTTCTATTTGTTGACTTAAATCTAGGGGCATCTTTTGTTCAATAGCTTTAATGTTTTGAGGTTATTGTTCTTAGAATATGGCAAATGTATCTTAGATAGTGTGGATAATCAAGATACCTTGGATTTTTCTTTGCATGTTCTAGGACTTGCATCCATCTTTCCTGTTGAACAAACAAACATCCTGTTTTTAAGTCCTTCTGCAGACATCTAGTGCATCTGCTTACTCTGGGAGATAGTCCTCGTTCTTGCCCTCCACTGTCTGTGAGAGAGATGTGGAATTAGCCTTTCATTTACTTATAATGATAAACTTGTTCTAAATTTCACATTCACCAGCTGCTTTGATATTTTCCCCATAAGCATGTATTTTCTGAGTAACTGTGTCTCTCAAAGCATCTTTAGATAAATATTAGAGATGTAGCTAAACTGTGTAGAAACATAGGAGGAAAAGGGAAACTCCAGAGGTTACCTCGACCATGTGCCTGACTGCTGTTTCTCAAACCTGTTCTTAGACAGTTCAGTCGTAGTAGTTACATAATCTCCTGAGATACCTTGGCTTTCTGAAATATCTAAGAGATATCCCCAAAATATCTGAGCTAGGAAGGCTGGCTACCTGAAAATCTTGTCAAGAGATCTGTAGCCGTGAACTAAGCCCATTATCTTCCGTCTTCTCTGTCTGACATGTATCTTTTCTTAGCAAATGATAAACACATATCTAGGCTGTTGTCACAGTCCTGATAGTCATCTTTCCCAGATGAAATAATTCTCTCAACCTCCTCCTTATGTAATTTTAAAAGAAAAAAAACAACTTTTTTTTTTTGCCTGTTGCTGTTCTCTGTATCCTTTCAAGTACGACGGAGCCAATTTAAAGAAATTTTACCCTAAACCAATAAGTACTTAATAGATTTTAAGACTGTTTATCATCTACCTTTTATTCCTGTAATAGTTACTGCTGGATCTATAAAGACTGATGCACATGTCTAACTTCAGAGGTAGATTTATTTCAGTGGCACTATCAGTGGTAAAATTAAGCACGTGCACAAATCTTAATTGGATTGTAGCCTCAAAAATATAAATGTAGAAAAATAAACAGAAAGAAAACACGGGCAAATAATTTTGAAGCTCACTAGACTTTTTTTCCAACAATTTATTCATAACTAAGTTGGGTAAATGTGCATCTTCCCTGAGGTATGAAGACAGCACAAACACTTTTGACACTGCAAAACAAACTGATATGCAGGCTGGAGCTCAAGTTCTCAGTGGGTGATTATAGACCTACAGGGTCAAACTGAGGGGGAAAAGCCACTGGTGAAACACTACACAGTTACGGGGCACTGGTTCTTTTCTGTGAAAGTCGATGCAGGCTATTTAGGAAGCACATCCAGTCCAAAAGCTAAATTGTTCTACAACACAAATAACATCCCTGGATGTTGTAATTTAGATGAACTGGTTGTAAGATTACTGCGGAAAACCATTGCTGTGTATCTGTGGATAGACACATGTTCTCCTTATGTTACAGGATGCTGAATGGTGCTAGGACAAGTTCTTGCAGAAAATAGTGTTTCCTAACATATGTGTAAGAATTGATAAGTTTTGCTGCAGCTGGTTTGTATGTTTAATTATCTTGTTGTATAAATCTCTCTTGTAAATATATATAATATGAGATAATATGCAGACAATCTCCAGACATGATGCTTAGTTGTCTAGCAAGATGTAGCTGTTTTAGGCCAAGGGAGAACCTGTCTTGGCGCTGTGAGAATTTATTGATGTAGAATCACAGAATCACTAGGTTGGAAAGGACCCTCTAGATCATTGAGTCCAACCGTTAAACATGCTGACTTGTCTCCGAAGAAGCAGTTTTCTTCGGTCAAGAGGTAACCTGAAGGGAATCTCTGGACATGGTTGAATAGTCAAAAAAAACCCCAAAAAACCAAAAAAACAAACAAAAAAAACCTGTTTGAAGATTTATGTGGTTGTCTAAAAGTAGTATATATACCTACTATCTGGTGGGTCTCTTCCAACCTGGTGATTCTGTGATTCTATGATGTGGCCAGGGAGGTGGTTGACTCGCCTTCCCTGGAGGTGTTTAAGGTGCGGGTGGACGAGGTTCTGAGGGGCATGGTTTAGAGATTGGTGGGAATGGTTGGACTCGATGATCTGGTGGGTCTCGTCCAACCCGGTGATTCTATTATTCTGTTATTATTCTATTATGATTCTACTTTTGTAAGGCGATGTGCCTTTTTTAGAAGGGCACAATCGTAAAATAAAAATATTATTGCCTTTGCTTTGAAGACTTTGTCCTTTTCAGTATTTTACCAGTGAGTCTCACGTACAGGAATTAAGTAACATCAGAAAAAAACCCCACAACAGCCTTATACCCACCTTTTTAAAGAAGGAAAAAGATGGGTTCGTCCTTATATGAGGGGGAAAGAGAGGGAAAAACCTAAACTCCGGCTGCCTGCTTAACGGGTAAACTTATCTGATTTGAATTATACGAAATAATAGGTCGGTTCTCCTCAAGTCTCATCCCAGACCCACCCCCCTCTTCCAGCCCCGGGGGAGGGAGCGTTAAATCATGGTCTGTGTAAACCGATGCTGGAGGCAGGGGAAGCGGCGCCGGTGCGAGCGGGAGCAGGCGGCCGAGGAGCAGCAGCCGGGGCCATCGGGGACCCTCCTGGCGTTCGGGGATGTCGTTCCTCAGGCGGGTTTTGTGGCGGGAAGGCGAGCGGCGCCTGTCCCGCGCGGCCTCCGCCCGCGGCCGCGCTCCGCCCCGCGCGGCCAACAAAGGCGCCGAGCAGGGGCTGCCCCGGCGGGGCCGAGCCAAGAGCCTGCGGGAAATGCCCGGGCCCAACACCCTCTACAACCTCTACGAGTTCTTCTGGAAGGACGGCTTCGGCCGCATCCACGAGATACAGGTACCCGCGGGGCTTAGAAAAACTCCCTTTACCCGCCCCCTCCCCGCCATCCTCCTCCTCCGCCTGCTCCAACGCGCTTCCAAACTCCCCTGTCCCCCAGCATCCTCGCCTCCCCAACCTCGGGGAGAAAGGAAAAAACATCCCCCGCGCGCTGCTCGGACCCCTCACGGGCACCTCCCGCTCCGAAGGGGCTGTCGCTACCCAGAGGTGATGTTTTCCCCCTTTTTTTTCGTTGCCAAACACGTGGGTTTCATTCCTAAAAAACCCGCCCTGTGCGTCTCCCCGGCCCGTGCTGCTGGTGCCGAAGGCAGCGCCGGTGCTAGAATCACAGAATCACCAGGTTGGAAGAGACCCATCGAATCATCGAGTCCAACCGTTCCTATCAAACGCTAAACCATGTCCCTCAGCACCTCATCCACCCATCCCTTAAACACCTCTAGGGAAGGTGAGTCAACCACCTCCCTGGGCAGCCTCTGCCAGTGCCCAGTGACCCTTTGTGAGAAAAAGTTTTTCCTAACGTCCAGCCTAAATCTCCCCTGGTGGAGCTTGAGGCTATTCCCTCTCGTCCTGTCCCCTGTCACTTGGGAGAAGAGGCCAGCTCCCTCCTCTCCACAACCTCCTTTCAGGTAGTTGTAGAGAGCAATAGGGTCTCCCCTCAGCCTCCTCTTCTCCAGGCTAAACAACCCCAGCTCTCTCAGCCGTTCCTCATAAGGCCTGTTCTCCAGCCCCTTCACCAGCTTCGTTGCTCTTCTCTGGACTCGCTCCAGAGCCTCAACATCCTTCTTGTGATGAGGAGCCCAGAACTGAACACAGGATTCGAGGAGGGGTCTCCCCAGTGCCCAGTACACTACACTTTGCTCCCCCTTTCTCCGTTGTGAACCCCAAGGCTTTCCTCTCGATCTCTGGAGTGGCGTCTGTGATTTTGCTTTTCTGAGGGACCTTTCCCAGGGATTCACCACCTGAAAATCACTGAAATAATAAAGAAAAAAAAATCAAAGAGAGGGAAGTAAAAACAGAAAAGGGAAACTGACTGCAACAGGACAGAACTTTAAATGTTTTGAGGCTCAACGTTTGAAAGTTAGGATTTACAGACAGGAAACACTAAAATAAATAAAGTCACATCTGTCTTTGTCGTATTTGCCATTGAGATTTCTACAAAGAAGTATTTGGTCTGTGCTTTGAACACTCAAACTAGATCCCTGATGATGAATTGCTCACCGTAATGACTTGCTAATCAAGACACATCCAGATGGAACATCTCTATGGTGGTGCACAGAATTTGAGAGGTGTAATGTTGTAACACTCAAATTCAAGCTTTCACAGTCAAACCAACGAAACTCATTCATGTGTTAAAAGGAATAATAGAGTCTCGACAGTGTATGCTTTTCATTATCACTAGCTGATATGGGAATTTTCTTCTTTAATGAGTGTTATACGTGGAAAGGAAAGCAGGAGAAAGAACAAGGAGGAGTTGTACTATGAGACTAGTTTTTATTCTGTTCGGAGTCTCAAAAGTCACTTTACAAATCATGGATGCCCTGCTTGCATGCATGCTGGATGCAAATTGGCATTAGCTGGATTAATAACAGCTTGTTAAATTTAAGGATACAGTGAACATCAGGAATGAATTACTGAAACCCTTCTGTAACCAGTACAGCTACTTAAACAATGTCCTCTGGCGCGTACAAATCCTCGTACGCTATATGCAGAAGGGGTGGAGAAGCCGAGAGCTTTTTCACAAAGGAGGTTCTGTTCTCAGTAACATGATTCCAGCTAGTCCTGGCCAAAGCAGTAATGCCTATAGCAATTATGACAAAGGAGACGTATTTTTAATTTGCTGGGTTTAGATCTCCTTTGTCTCATCAGCTCTATGCGAGTGTAAAGAAAAGAAAGGTGAGGGGGGCAGGGTCTGGATGCTGTCAGTTTGAATTTATGATGTGTGAAAGAATGCCTGGTGTGAGAGTGGTATGTGATACAGGAAAGTGTAATATTTTAAAGGTTTGGGTCAAGGGAAAGAAAAACTATGTTGTGACTGAAAATATGGAAGAGAAATTCCAGGCATTTCTTTAAATATTAAGCTGATGTCTAAATACCTTGTCCTTGTCTGTTTCTGGTTTAAAACTAGTAGTTCGTTGATTTGATTGGGTAGCTTGACACTTGATTTATTTTCTGTTGAAGCTTATGCTCCCATGCAAGCCTCACCCTCAGTGGAAAAGACAAGCTGGTCCATAAACAGCAAAATTTGTTGAACCTGTTTTTCTGTGACTGTTGACCCGCATCCCCTCGCCCCACTATCCTTGCCGCGCTTACCTCCCAACTCATGCTTTCCTTTAAAGACTCACACTTTCAGTTCTCTCCAAGTTCAGTTTCAATATCCCTAAAATATTTCTGGAGCAAGAGATACTTTGGGTATTGGGATTGCTTGTTCGTACATTGGTCTGCATGTGGTGTTTGGTTAGCAGCAGCCTAAGCAGAAACGATAGCAGTTGAATTCCTAGTGTAGCATTCCCCTCAGACATATTTAGGATGACTAATATGCGTGTCTAATTTGAATCCAGATGCTGATTTTTGAAAATGGTAAGAATATAATTACAGGAGACCTTTAACTCTCTGTTAAATTGGACTGAAATTGGCCATTGTGTTCCAAGAGTAGTTAAGAGGAGACTGGCAGAGACCACAGTTGCACAACTCTTGCTTTATTTGGAAACCAGGCAAAAAGAGTTACATTTTTTTGTAAGCCCTTGGTACCATATGCTGAAGGATGATTCATGTATCTTAAACTTATTATTGGCAGTTAAACAATTCATCTCTGTAACCAAGACTGATTAAAAAAATATTTCTCGCAAGTTAATCTTGGGCCAGCAGTGCCCTTTCACTTGTGGAGTTGTGTCAAACTTCTTGGATTTGTAATGAACATAACTCTGCAAGCAGATGTCTTTAGATTAGGTACAAGTAATGTGTCAAAGTTAAAATTTGGTCAGTTTAACTTGTCTTGCTACTTTAACCTGAAACAAAGGCTTTTAAATCAGAAGTCCTAAAATATCTTTTTAACAAGTTTGGGTTTTTTCCCTTAAAATGACAATATGCATCTATTCCAAATGAATTCCTGGGAATTGGGTGTTTCGTTTCATGACCATGTCAGAAGGAAATCTGTTTGAAAAAAATCAGTAAGATTTTGTGGACGGTGATAACACAATCTTACTGGAAAATTTTTGGCTTAGTTTTAATACATAAATTAATGTTTTCTAATACTCTTTTTTAATTGCCTCTTGCTTGCCTCCACCTTGAAGCATAAAACTTTTGAATCAGCCACTAAAATAAAACTCACTGCAGGAATGAGACCTCAACTTTTCCTTCCTTTCACAGAATCAATGTGTGTCATTCTAAAGGTCTTTGCTGATGAAGGCGTCCCAAAATGTGGTTTCTCACTAGGCTGCTGTCCTTTCATTGTCCTTGGATAGGTGTGAGGAATTTCTAAGTTGGTATTGTTTTAGAATAAAATGGATAGGTGAAGTCTTTATTTACAAAAGGCGTTAAAGCTGTTGCATCTTTGTATTATACTGTTAATTTCACCTCATTTATCTGTATGTTCTTCATTTTTTTTTTCAGACATTCTTTCTAAACTGTTTGATCTGAAGAGATGTATTTTCAAGTGCCCCAAGTTTTTTCATCTCAATATTTGGTTTCAGTCATGCTTTGTGCCTTAGTGCTTTGGGTCTTTTCTGTCAGAGGTCCTGAACAGTGTGACCTTTCGGTTCACCTTGTGAATATTTCACAGTAACGCTTAGGCATTTTCTCCTGACATGTCAAACCATTCCTTGTCTGGGAGGCTGGGGATCAAGTTCTAGATGTGATAGATTGATTCACTGTGTGACAGTCTCCTTGTGTGTTATTTTTCCTTAGTAACTGTTCACTTCTGTTTCTCTTTGTTGGCGCTATTATAGCAAAAGCACACTCAGGAATATGGAAAGATCTTCAAGTCTCACTTTGGTCCCCAGTTTGTTGTGTCCATTGCAGATCGCGATATGGTTGCTCAAGTCCTCCGGGCAGAAGGCAGAGCACCACAAAGAGCTAACATGGAATCCTGGCAGGAATACAGAGACTTAAGAGGAAGAGCCACTGGACTTATTTCTGCGTAAGTGCTGTTACTCCTTAATTTTCTAGGTTTTCTTGTAAAATTTTAGTGATTTTCGGAAGGTCATTTGGGAATTCAGATTTTCTCTGCCAGGTAATGTGTATGTCTAGTTAGGGGGAGGAAGGCAGCAATTTCTGGTGAATTGTCTGGTCTGTGAATTTGCAAAGGGATGGTAATGGCTTGAATGCAGCGTAAGGTACCTTGCATAAAACTTTCTTGGGGAATGTGTATCAGAGATGTCTGAGCTGACTTGCTTACCTGGAAGCACTATTACAGAAAAGGGCTTACTAACTTTGGCCTAGCACTGCTCAAGTGTGCTTTTATTGCTTAAGATCTAGACTGTTGCATCCCACATCCCATTGTGCTGCATGAATTTGTTGGCTCAAGTTGGCTTTAGCTTTACTGTTCACCAAAATGCCTCTTCTGTAGATTAATGCAGAGGAGTCACTGTGATAGATTCACGCTGCAGTGCATCCCCATGGAGATATTTTTTTATGTGGCTGATTCTAGAAGAGTTTCTGTCTTTAAAGCTTACATAAACTGGCAGCGCATGTGGGTGTGGTTAATTCCCACTGGGAAATCCTCACAGTCCCCACTGCTGTAGGATGTTTATTTAGAGGGAAACTAATTTCCTGACTCGTGGGCAGTCTGTTTCTTCCCTGATGGCAAAAGGGGTTGTGAATTGCACTGCAGACTCAAGTCTTAAGCTGCAGTTCAGAGTCAAACTAACAGTACTTGATATTTTGTGAAATGAGATCTTAAATCAAGAGACAGTCAGAAAATGTTTATAAAGAGATGAGATTCTTCCGCTGGCCAATAACTTTCTGTACCTTGCAGCAGGAGCACTGCTCCAGGTGAAAGAATTCAATGGGAAATACTTACATAACAATTTAGAATTAACACATAAAAGAAAATTACCTGTCTTTATAAGGAACTGAAAGATACTCCTGGAGCTGCTGTTCCCAAATACTGCACTGGTATGAAGCATGCAGATGTTACAGTTCAGGTTTTTAGTCTTAAGCCAAACATTTTCAATACTTAGCTTATCTAAAGGAGAATCTAACTGTAAATTGTTTCTCTATAGCTAGACCTGCTATCCTGTTACTTTGTAGGTTTGGAATTATGGTAACTTAAAGTGATGTATCAGTGATAGCATTTGTGGTACAAGCTCACTTTGTCAGGTCTTGATGTGCTACCTTTTGTATTTAACTACCAATTCTAGGTGAAAGCAATTTTGCAGACTATTCATTCAAATATATATTTGAAGTAATTTTATTCAGAACATATTGCAAACTTCTTGTGTTAGCTACTACTGAAGTAATGATACAGAGATACTTGTCAAATTCAGATTAATGAGTGGACAAGTTCTGTCAGTCATACCAGAGATTGACTTACAAACGTACGTATGTGTTACAATACTGCAACTTAATGAGGTCATACAATAAATGGAGAATAAAAATGCAGGTGCATAATGCCTATTACACATCACCATAATTTTCATGTGACCCCTTGCTTTCATTTGAGATGAAAAATTGTATACAGTTTCATTGTGGAGCTCTGACCCAGTGAATGATTGTTAAGGAGAATTGTGTATAGACATTAATGATTTCTCCTAGGGAGGGGGAACAATGGCTAAAAATGAGAAGTGTACTGAGGCAAAAAATTCTGAAACCCAAAGATGTGGCTGTTTACTCTGAAGGAGTCAATGAAGTTATCACAGACTTAATTAAAAGAATCCACACCCTCAGAAGTCAAGAGGATGATGGGGAAACAGTGACCAACGTTAACAACCTTTTCTTCAAGTATTCAATGGAAGGTAAGATCAGGCTGTGTAACAGCTGTAAAGAAACTAGATGTAAACTAGTGTGCTTACGGTTGGGTATTTTTATATGACTATTGCCCCATTGTGATTAATCTGAAAAGGGAAACTTGGTAGTCTGCATTAAAATACCTTCCTACTTAGTGCAGTGAGTATCAGTAGAATTCCTTTGTAGAGTCCAAAGTGATGATAACTTACATAAATGGACAGTTCCTGTGGAAATGCTAGTATATAGTTAAAATAGGAATGGCTGGACTCAATCCGGTGGGTCTTTTCCAACCTGGTGATTCTGTGATTCTATGAAAATGTACAGTAGATGCCATGAGCAGTTCAGTTCTCCATATTTCTGTATTAAATTCTCAAGATTAAGAGTGTTGACCTTCAAACAGTGTAACTTGTAGGACGTATTAATCTAACAACATTGGCTGGATTTAACACCTTCCCAAATTCCAGGTGAGGAACCACTGAGCGATGTGTCTAAATTCTGTTCATCGCCTAATGTGGGAGAAAATACTGCGTTCTCCTGCCTTCATGTGCCAGCTGTGGGATTATTATGCTTGCCTTAAAATCGTCTGCCACTGGCTGCTATTAATGAGGGAACGGTAAACGAGTATGAATCACCATTAGATTTGTATAAGAACTCAGGAAATTCTGTACTCGCTCAGGCTCCAGCCTGAGCGAGTACAGAATTTCCTGTGTTCTTATACAATTCTAGTGGTGATTCATATTTCATGCCTTCCTTTACCTGACTGCATACAACCTGTTGTATGTATTGCCTTTAAAAAACATTGGTACCCCTTGCTGACAGGCAGCTGAAAAAATTTGAGTTTGCAAGAACTTCCAGCTTGATCACCTGTGAAGATGCTGTAACAAATGTCTGGCTGGCTGCTTGGTAAACTAACCCGAGTCTGTTCTACATCGTCTAAAGAAGGCATTCAACTAAGAGTTACCAGTTTTATGGAGCTTTAAACTTTGAGCTTACAAATTCATTTTAACTGATGGGTTAGTTTAAATTCTTCACATTCTTTTAGCTTTTCTTTTATAACTTGTGTCTGGCACACATTTATTTCCTATATGAATTGCCGTTTTATTTAACTTATGCTGTCAACTCTTCAGGCAATTAACGCGTAAGATTTTTTTCTGAAAAGACCTATAAAGAGCAGAAGAATGCAAAAGAACTAGCAGCTGCTAAAAGTGACACAAAAGAGAGTAAGGGCACAGAAAATTTCTCCAGGGAGGAAATATCAGAAGGAAAATGTGTTGAAAATAATGCAATTTTAAAATTATTTTCATCAATAAAGAAGAAATATGAATCAAATAATAGGGTGAAAGAAAAGTTTCTTATAATGTGCATCTATATATATACTCGAGAATTTGTGAAGAGTTTGATGGAGGGCAAAATCAAGGTTAAACATATCTGTTATACCTCTTTTTAATAGGAGAAACAGAGAAAAAAGAGAATAGAGTGTTAGAAGACCAATTACTCTAAATAGCTGGTTAACAGTTACTCTAATATTTTCCGGAAAGATGTGGAAAAACTTAATTAATAAATATGAACGCACAACATTTATTTTAAAACATTTGATTTTATGCAAATGGCTTTTAGAAATTATCTAAATGTTTTTAAATATTACTTAATTTCCCCATTGAATTTTGGAAAAATCATTAAATAAGATTATTTTAATAATAGGAATGCTTTTTATAGTGCATTGTCATATTTTTATAAATAAACTGGGTAATATGGTTTAGATTTTGCAAGTCTGGAGAAAAAATTGGTAGAAACCTGTGTTCAGAAAGCAGTGAAAAAATGGTTTGCTGTCAAACTGAGTGAACATATTGGCTAACTCCAATAGCACAGTTCCTGGCTGAATTCTATCTAATGTTTAATAATTTGGGTTTTTTATAAAACTGATCTGAGAGGTTGCAGTGATGCTAATGGATGACTCAGAATTGACTTGATAAATGGAAGAAATTGTCTAGAGTTGAGAAGAATAAGGATAATTTAATAAAAATTTATGTAGAAGACTTACTGAAAAAGATGGTACTTCTAGGAGTGATGACTGCAAATCTGTAGACAAAATATCTCAGGAAATTACAGCAAGTCAGGAACAAAAGAGGAGTCAATATTGTTGCTTGCAACAGTGTCACACACCTACGTTTTTTCAGGGCCACATGGAACATGTTGTGTGGCATTAAATCACTGTTTAGAGCCCAAGCTCTTTAATTCTCTATGCATACTCGTTATTCATTTCCTATCAGGCTATGGTGAAGAAAGGCAGAGCCACTGCTAGAAACTTCTGCGTTATCAGTAGTTAAAAGAAATGTCTTTAAGCATGTTATGTCCCAGTGTGTTTAGGGTCCAACACAGCAAGCTTGGGATTTGTAGTGCAATGCAAAACACAGCGAACATGCTGGAGGGCTGCTCTGCTTTTGGTGGAATTCCTGGCTGCTTTCTCATGCTGAGCATTGTTGACATAGTAGGCACTGTGTCGCTACAGATTTTAGCTAAGTTTAGTTTCTACTGTGTTTTAAATTTCTATTGTATCTGTTCCCTACTGCAGTGGTAACAAAATGGTTTTGGAAGGTAGTTCCGTTATGCTAGCATTATAATTCCTTAAATTATTAATATGTATATATGCATGTGTATAGCAAATTCTTTGATTTCATATGTGCAGGTGTGGCAACTGTTCTGTATGAATGCCGGTTGGGCTGCCTGGAAAACAACATCCCACAACAGACTGTTGAATATATCGAGGCTCTGGAGTTGATGTTTAGCATGTTTAAGACCACTATGTATGCAGGTGCTATTCCCAAATGGCTTCGTCCACTTATTCCAAAACCCTGGAGAGAGTTCTGCAGATCCTGGGACGGACTCTTCAAATTTAGTAAGATCTGATAGTAGAAAAGTTCAGTTGTATTTCTGCAGGTTCTGTGTTTGTCTGAACAGGAATTGCTGCATTTCTCTTCTAAAATTATAAGAAGATATTTTGGTAGAAGTAAGTTTCATATTAAACTCAGACTGTTAAGGGAACCATTTTTAAAAAATACTCAACTGCAAGAATTTTACCACTTTAAATAGTCTGCTATTTTATACTGCTTTTTCTTTATTTGCCTTCATCTGTTTCAGTGCCCAGGCCTCATTTCAGGTCTGAGTTCTTCCCCAGGGCTTTTATCTTGAGCTACTCAAGTTTTAATGAGGGTGGTTTTGTTGCCTTCAGCAAGTTTTTGGTCAGGCACTCTGACAAATAAGCACCACTAAAACAAACTAGAAAGTTAAAAAATGAGATTCTAGCAAATCTTTGTGAAGCATCCATCTATCTATCTATCTATCTATCTATCTATCTATCTATCTATCTATCTATCTATCTATCTATCTACATACAAACATTTAAGTTGACACAGAAGTACACTGCAGTACTACAATATGGGCCTTTTTTTTGTAAATAGAGCACTTAGGGCTACTTTGTCAATCAGCTTTCATGTAAGTAAGAAGGAGGAGTTGTCTTTGCAAGTTACTTTTTTAATACTCTGGAGTGTCTAAAAAACCTTAAGCCACTTTACCCTCTCTAATATTAGAAGGCTGTATGCATGTTGCAATTTTTTTTATTAGCACTATTTTTCTAGGTGGGTCTGTGTCAACTTCTTGAGAGTAGACTCTTTAGTTCCCTAAGTATAATTAAACCCACTATGCTCAATTTTTAATTTGTATTAATCTGTACTTACACTTGGCATTAAGGATTCCATTTAATGTTGATACAGGTGTGTTTTCTGTGAAACACATACTTTTTTATACTTCCACTTTTAAATTACTTCCAATGCTAAAGCACTTAAGTTGGGTTTTGTGGGTTAAAAACAACAGCATATTTCAGCTTTAATCTAACAGCAGCTGAAAAGCAGTTCTTGGGGAATTTGTTCTGTTTGAAACTTGTTATGCTGTTTCTTTGCTTAATCCCTTTGTGAAAAAGGAATTAAATGGTGAGAATCATTGTATGTGATGTTTGTGTTTGTGTAGGTTTCGTAAATGAACATGTTGATTCTAGTTCTTTTCCTCTGTAAGCTTGTTTAGCAAGGCATTAACTGTCTGAGGAGCTTTCCTCTTTTGAAAGCTCTTGTTTGGCTGAAGATACTCTTTGTGTTCACCGAAGTATAGAGACTGTGGGTAAAATTTCTCAGAATGTCACTCACTTAAGTTTTTTAATTTTTGTTATTACTTGATGCTCCTTATCTTTGTCTTCAGTGAGTTTCAGTTCTATGACTTTAATCTTCTACTTGCTGCTAAAATTTTGTAGTGGCTCCTGCGTCCTGAGTTGCAGGGTGCTCTGCACAGTTCACCACTTCTTGCAGAGTCATCAGAAAACAAGCCAGGTGGGCGTCAAACCTCCCCCTTGAGCCTCTTCTGCTCCCAATCAGAAACTACAGTCTCTTGTGTCCTTTCCTTGTGCTCAGCATTATCACGCAGTGAGCTACCGAAGTTCCTGTCAGCTCTGTCTTTCCTTACTGCGAGTACCTCCGGCACCACCCTATTACCTTTTCTCTAAGAAAACAGATTCAAATATTTTGTATTTTTATGGCTGTGTAGTGTAGCACAAGGGGAGAATGTCGTTAATTAATGGAACCAGCAGAAAAATAAAAATGGAAGCTTAACAATTTTCTTTGAATCCTAAAGGTCAAATCCATGTTGACAACAAATTGAAGTCTATTCAGTCTCAGCTAGACCGAGGAGAGGTGGTGAATGGTGGGCTACTTACGTACCTCCTGGTGAGCAAGGCACTTACTTTGGAAGAGATCTATGCCAATATGACTGAAATGCTTCTGGCAGGAGTGGACACAGTAAGTTTGTTACTGTTTTTCTTGTGCACAATTGTTTTTGTAAACCAGTACCATTTATAACTGTTTTATGAGTAGGTTATATTGTTTTATGAGGGCATAATTTCTGAGACATTTAAGCCACTGCATCTTTAAAATGATAGAAAATACTTACAGCACCATGTAATCTCTCTACTGGAATGAAGTCAGTGTGGTTCTGTACTAGCTGTGGTTTGCAGGAACCCAGCATTTGGGAGTCAGTTCCACAGGTTTATTAAATGAATAAAGCAGCAATTTGGCTTGAATTTCATACATTTTCTGTTCCTGTTTTGAATATCAGGTTGGTATTTGTGGTAGACCACAATAAAAAGGCTACTGAAAGGTAATGTGAAAAAAATGATCAATAAACTCATATGTAGAATTTGGTGAAGGGTATTTAAATATGACTGACTAAATCAACTGGAGCACACATTATGTGTCAGAGAGCTGTTTTGTGCTAGTGTCCATTGGGGGGGGGTGTTAGGCCAGTGCTAAATGTAGGTAAAAGCATAAGTTTGTCACCCATGCTTATGCTGGCAACGTGCAGTCAGAGGCAGACAGCTGTGGTGATGGGAATTAGCATTAATGAGGATGACATATGAGGTATGTTAATGTCTAGTGAAGCATTTTAAGTGGCTGTCTTTACTTATTCTTCTGACTTGTCATCTACAGCCACTGAAGAAAAGTTAAGGTCCTTTATATATCTTGCCCTCCCTTCATTCCCATCTTGTGAAGCTAGCCTAGCTTAGCATTGACTGGGCAAGACAGTCAGAAGAATAAGAAAATATAAAAATTAGTTATTGTATTATATATGGAATTAATTAGAATATCATTGAATACTATTACGGTAAATGATAATAAATCAACAATTTCTTAATGAACAATTTCTGTATGAATATGGTAAAGAAAGTGCTATATAGGACTGTTTGTTATATGTAAGTACGTTTTAGAGTAGAAAAGACTAAAATAAGTAAAAAAGTAAAGTAGACTTAAAGTAAAAAAAACCTCCCTGGATAATTGCATTCAGATTTTTTTTATTTAAGAAAGTTTTGTAAGGTTTCTAAAGAAAACAAAACAAAACAAACCCCTACAGTAATACTTTAGAATTCCAAAATAAAGTGCATATATAAAGATTATTTATGTGCTGAAGATGATTCCATTGTTTAAATATCCCAAGGGTTTATGAGTTTGGAGAGCTTTTTTATGTTTTGTTCCTAAGTAAAGCACAGTTATTCATCCCATTCATTTTCTAATCTCTCAGACCCTTAATTTTCCATTTTCAGTGTGTGGGAGAGTTTTCATTAAACTAGAAAGACAGTGTTCAAGTTCATGCCAATGAGAATTTCTCTTTCCATTTGACTCAGCTTTCTCAGCTGGCAACAATCATTTCATGAGAGGAGGGTACTTCTGATTTCCTCATTTCCAATTGCAAGACAGAACTTAGGGAACCTTTTTCCTCCTGCTGCTGTCACTTCAGATCTCATTTTATCATAGAAGATTAAAGAAGCTCAGAGGATTATAAAAGCTTTCAACAAAATTCTTAGGCAGGTTTTGGCGACAAAGCATTTTGGCTGTCCCTGGAACAGTGCTAATTTTTGAGAGGCTGTGAAAGAGCTGGGAACCTGGGAAGAAACATTGTTTATATTGGAGAAGTTCTGTATACAGCTGGTACAATTGCCAGCTTCTCTGAGCTCTGAGAGGAATAGGCCTAGGGACAGCTACTTGACATCACAAGTAGAAAAAAAGTAAAAGTTCTGAGAATAATACTTCTAGCATTATATTCCAGCTTGAAAACAAGGCATAAAAGATCACCGTCATAATGAATTTACATTCTAAATTTATCTTAACTGTAAGCTCAAAATAAGACATTTCCAGAAGCTGGGTTTTTTACCTATACATATTTATAACCCTAAGATTTGTTGTGCCAATGAGTGAGAAGCTGAAAATAAAACTGTTCTGTACCTAGAAAATGAAACTGATTGTCTGTCTTCATTCTACAAGTTGAAAAAAAATTAATTTAGAAATAATTCAAGAAAATTACAGTAGAGGTTACAGTTTGTCTCTCTTAAGTGCTCTGAGAAACTAAGAAGAACACAGGTAAGGAACAATGATGACATTGTCACTTTCTCTACAAGACCACATCAGAAACACCAAAAATACATTTTTTTCATGGAAAACTTTCTGTCTTCAGTGATGGTTGTGAGGGAGACGGGCTCAAGTAAGGCCATTTACTTAACCTTAATGTCTTTGGTGTAGGTGGTGTAGGAGTAAAATGTCCCGAGTCTGTCTAGTATTTGAATGGAATAGACACTGAAATCCACGTAACTTAAAGACAGAGGCTCATGGTTAAATGAACTGTAAATACTGGATCACAAATAAAGAGTTGAAATACACTTAGTTATGTGTCGGTACAGATGGAGTGGGTTCATGCTCTCAGAGTGTCTCCTAATCTCCAAATGTGCATTGAAGTGTAATTTTTTTCAGCTGTGGTGAAAAAGGATTCGAAGATGCATCGCTTTAAATTATCTTATGCTCAAAGCTGAATTGTTTTCTGCCACGTGTTCTGTTTCTTCCTTCAGGCAAAATATTTTTAAATGCTTTTCCACACAGTACCTCTTTTTCTGGAACCTTGGTGATTATTAGAATCATTAAATGGGAGGGAGTGTATTGTAACATTTTGGGGCCATGTTAGCTTATAAGATCCTCTTAAGAAAGCTTTCAGAGGGTTGCTGAATTACAGTCAAATGGATATTTTTCAAGAGATAGAAGGTGCCAATTTCGCCATAGCATTCCTTACCAAAGGATAGACTATAATATTAGCAGCAACAATGTGAATTCTGTTGTGTGGATGCTGTGAGGATACCACCATATTCTTAAAAGGAATTGGTAATGTTTCGAGTAGTGTTCTCTTATCTTGTTCCCCGTGAAATGTTTTTGTTGGGAAGAAAAGTGAAGCGCGTATTGAAAATTAAGTTAACTTAATCCATTGCTGCTTTGCGATCTTTATGTTTCAGAACTGTTTATGTAGTTTTGTTTGCATTTGGTTTTTGTGTTGCTTTTTAATATTTCACTGTGAAAATAACAGCATGGGTTGTTTTGATATGGGAGAGATTTTTAGATGGAAAATGGATGAAGGAGGGGATGATGAAGTCTGACAACATACCATTGAGTCCAGATGTGAATCATTGCCAGTCTGTTTTATAACTTTAAATGTGTAAAACACATGGTTGAAAAATGATTGTTTTTCTTGGCTTGAAATTAGTTTTAATCTAATCTTGTTAGACTTGATGATGATGGTTGTGGTTTCTTCCTTAGACTTCTTTTACTTTGTCCTGGGCAACATACTTGTTGGCAAAACACCCTGAGGTTCAACAGCGTGTTTATGAGGAAATAGTCAGTAAACTGGGGAAAAAACAAGTTCCTGTTGCTCATGATGTCCCCAGATTGCCTTTGATTAGAGCTGTGCTGAAAGAAACTTTGAGGTAAGTAGCAGACAACTGCAATAATTAAGTAAATAATTTAGTTCTAAGTAGTAGTAGATTTTGAGTCCATGCTGAGGTTTATATTTAGTTGTTACTGCTGTTTTCTGCTTCTGCTTTTATTTATTGTAATAATATTGTGTGCAAGGATGCCCAAGCAGTGAAATATGATGGTGTATAGAATATTTAATGTTTTTAAGTATGGTGGAAGTAGTATCACATATATAGGACACGTCTATTAAAGGAGGCAATGGTGAGTCCAATAGTATGAGGTTTAACAAGGCCAAGTGCTGGGTCCTGCACTTGGGGCACAACAACCCTATGCAGCTACAGACTAGGAGAAGTCTGTCTAGAAAGCTGCCAGGAGGAGAGGGACCTGGGGGTGTTGGTTAACAGTGACTGAACATGAGCCAGCAGTGTGCCCAGGTGGCCAAGAAGGCCAATGGCATCTTGGCCTGTATCAGAAACAGTGTGACCAGCAGGCCGAGGGAGGTTATTCACCTCTGTACTCAGCACTGGTGAGACCCTCCTTGAATCCTGTCTTCAGTTCTGGGCCCCTCACCACAAGAAGGATGTTGAGGCTCTGGAGTGAGTCCAGAGAAGAGCAACAAAGCTGGTGAAGGGGCTTGGAGAACAGGCCTTATGAGAAATGGCTGAGGGAGCTGGAGTTGTTTAGCCTGGAGAAGAGGAGGCTGAGGGGAGAGGAGACCTCATTGCTCTCTACAACTACCTGAAAGGAGGTTATAGAGAGGAGGGAGCTGGCCTCTTCTCCCAAGTGACAGGGGACAGGACAAGAGGGAATGGCCTCAAGCTCTACCAGGGGAGGTTTAGGCTGGACATTAGGAAAAACTTTTTCACAGATAGGGTCATTGGGCCCTGGAACAGGCTGCCCAGGGAGGTGGTTGAGTCCCCTTCCCTGGAGGTATTTAAGGGATGAGTGGACGAGGTCCTGAGGGTCATGGTTTAGTGTTTGATAGGAATGGTTTGACTCGATGATCCAGTTGGTCTTTTCCAACCTAGTGATTCTGTGATACTGTAATTGGAAGCTTGTTTTTTGCTTTTTAAGTATGTCTGTACAACAGGCTGTAACAATCCTCCCCGCCCTGCCAAAATGGTACTTTGCAGTGCCACTACATTAATTTTAAGCTTCTTGACTTAAATTGAAGGCATGTGACGTGGGTTTTTTGTGTGTTTATACCAAATGTTCATAATGAGGTGAGGGGAGTAAGAGGATTTAGAGAAGGCATCAATAAGGCTTTTCCAGCTCCAAGTAGTGCCTACATGTCTCTAGCTTGACCTGCTGGTTACGTGTTTGCACATGTGTAAAGCAAATAAAAACCAAATATCTCAACTTCCAGTTACCGGTAAGTAACTTTTCTCAGACATTAGTCATATTCTTACAGATGAGTCAAGGCCTTTGAATCTCAAGTTTGTGTGCTCCTGAAAAACCTTTTTGCTGTGGATGCATATTGCAGTGATATTGAATACAAGTTGGGATCTAAATTTTTTAAGTTGTATTGTTATTACTGTTGAACTTCTCATAAATATTTTTCTCTAGGTTATACCCAGTATTACCAGGAAATGGAAGAGTGACCCAAAAAGACTTGATTGTTGGAGGATACTTGATACCCAAGGGGGTAGGTTCTGTTGCAGTCCTCTGCAGAGAGCACAGTTACATTTTTATGTATGAAATGTTATTTGTTACAACATATATACACTTCATTGATTTCAAAAGATTTTATCAAGAGAGAGAATTAAGAGGAAAATAGTTCAGTAATACCCATTTATATGACAAAAATGGATCTTAGAATTGACTTGTTGATGTTGGTTTTTTAGATTTGTGTCCTCACTCACCAATCAAATTTACCAACTTGTTCTTAGCATTATTGAGAGTGGAGTTTTTGCTAACATCTCCATGCAGTGTTACAATTTGATTTTAAAAAAATCATTGCAGTTTTCTAAATCTCTGCCTATGAATTGCATTTGTAGAAAGAGTTTAATTTCATTTTTAAGTTATGAATCCTTCTTTTATTCTATTTAATGATTACATAGAGGCCACAGTAGAATTGTGTGGCTCTATTACAAATGATGGCATGTAGCTTTAAAACAGTCAGGATTCTTAATACACTAATTTAAAATATTATTTCACACATTCTTTCTTTCCCTGTCCTCAATTTGTTTGGAAACATCATCACATCAGCTATTGATGGGTTTTTTTCCCTGAGGTGGGTTATTTTTTCCTTCCCATCCTGTTTTTTTCCCCTTTTCTACTGCCTTATATCTCTTCTCTCTCTTTCTTTCATATTATCTTTTTAAGACAGTTCCAAATACCTTTGACTTCTCTTCCCATCTACTCTCCTACTGAATCTTCTCTAATATCTAGCAAAAATGTAAAGCAATTTGAGGATTGCTTCATTTGATTAGCTGAAGAAGGGGTCTAATTTTCTAGGTCTTTCTTTCTTCTAGAATCACTCAAATATACTTAATTTTTATTACCTAATATTGCAGTGATTACAATAATTAAATTTTTTTTATGTATATTGGAATGAGCTAAATCCAAATGTCCTTTATTTCCTCAGACACAGCTGGCACTCTGTCACTATACCACTTCATACAGCGAAGAAAATTTCTCAATGGCCAATGAGTTCCGACCTGAGCGCTGGCTCAGGAGAGATAATTTGGACAGAGTAGACAATTTTGGTTCCATCCCCTTTGGTTATGGCATTCGAAGTTGTATAGGAAAAAGAATTGCAGAGCTGGAAATTCATCTTGCACTCATTCAGGTTAGAACTATGTGACAGCATTACAAGAAGAAAAATATATTGGTGTGATTCTTTTCTACATATACTGTATCTGGATATCTTACCATGTTTTGGAGCGTTGTCTAGCATACTCATCCTACAAAGGCTTAAAAAAATGAAAATACTCATGCTTGAAATGTAGCATATTAGTTAAACTACATTGCAGAAGAAAAATCCTTTATAGTACAAATGAAGTAAAACAAGGTAAGATTGTTAAGGAAATACATGCTCAATTTCAGTATTTTAGTTTTGAAGAATTCAGTACTTACAAAGACATAAAATAGTTTTTATACCTTTACACTGACCATAGTGTTATGACAAATATTAGATTTTTTTCTGTGTTCTGTGTTTTTCTATCCCTTCTTGTTATTTTTTTTAACTTTATATACTTAATTTATAGCTACATATTTAGTTAGTTCATATCGATATATATTGTTTTCCATTGCTTCATAGCATAAATAAAACTTTCCCAACAGCTGCTACAATTTTTGTTATTTACAAGGCACCCTTTAACTCAAATATTGAGATCAGTTTGTGCAATCAAAATGCAAAGATTTGGAAAGTACTTTTAGTTACTTTACTATAAAAATATTTAGACCTATTAGATGTAGTCAATGCAAACCCTGACTGAATTTGCGTTAGAATTTCCTTAAGTAAACTCATAGAGCAACCTGTGGACAATTAGCATCTGTTTTTCCAAACTCAGAGTGAGATACCTCTCAGTGGGCTGGATAAAACAAACACACGTGCATCTGTTTGTGAAAGAGGATCAAGGAAGTAGTAGAGAGCTGGCTTTTGTTTTCTGGAAAGAAACTAGAACAAAATAGCACACACCTCTTTACAAGCATCAATACTATATTTAAGCTATTTAAAAATAGAAACACATGAATCATGGAGCTGATCAATTAGAAATTGTGTCAGACCAGTCTGATTTCTTTCTTTGAGTTGATCACTTACCTAATGAGTTGGATATAAAATAACTAATGTATTCTGACTTTGGGGAGTGTTTTCACATCTCCTATGCGTTATTCACACAACTAAATTAATAAAATTTGTTCCAGATGTAAGTGCCTATAAAATCCATATGCAACTGGTTGGATAAAAGAAACAGCTGGAGGCAATAGCTGTCAAATACTTGTTGTTGAACTGGGAAGTTGTTTAATTAAAATTCTGTAAAAGTCTGTCCTGCATTTGATTTAGGCTGGTATTTTCATTAACAGTGTAAATGGTGGATTAGAGAGTATTTTCACAGTTTGCATAGGATGTCAAGCTAACATGAATTAATTTAAAATCAGAGAATGTGGATATAGAATTATGAAAAAATGGGTGTGTTCCAGAATCAACCCAAAATTGTTCACTAAGGACAGTTGCTAGTTACTGCTTTTGAGAAGAAATTAAATGCATAAATACAAACTGCTCTCCAACTGCTCGGTAAGAAATGGACTGAGTGATATAGGAAAAAAATCAGTTAACAATAATGATACTAATTCTGACAAGGCAGTGGAATTTGTGGGTATATTAACAGTATTAACAAGACTTTTGTATGTCAGAAAGAGATGCTAAATTACTCAGTCTTACCAAGTACTGGCAAATTCTCAGCTAAACAATGTACGTAACTGACCCTATATGCTGCATTTTTTAGAATAATAGAATTACTAGGTTGGAAAAGACCTTTGAGATCATTGATTCCAACCATGCCTGTCCACTAGTAAATCATATCCCTAAGCACTTCATCTACCTTTCTTTTAAATACCTTCAGGGATGGTGACTCAGCCACCTTCCTGGGCAGCTGTTCCAGTGCCTGAGAAACCTTTCAGTGAAGAAATTTTTCCTAATGTCCCATGTGAACCTCCCCTGGCACAACTTGAAGCCATTCCCTCTTGTCCTATCACCTGTCACATAGGAGAAGAGACCAACACTGACTTCACTACAGCCTCCTTTTATGCAGTTGTAGTCAGCGATAAGGTCTTCCTTCGGCCTCCTTTTCTCCGGGCTAAACAACAACAGTTCCCTCAGCTGCTCTTCCTAAGTGTTGTTCTTCAGCCCCTTCACCAGCATTTTCTTGGCACAGGACCTGAATGTCTTCCTTGTAGTGAGTAGCCCCAAACTGAACACAGTATTTGAGGGGTGGCCCTCACCAGTGCCGAGTACTGTGGCACAATCACTTCCCTGGGTCCTGCTGGCTAGGCCATGCACTTTAAGAACAATATAGTCAAATGGGAGGAAATTCTGAAGACAGAGAGAATAACAAATATGAGAGGTTTGAAAGAGGGAAGAATGAGATAAAAATCTGGTCAAACATCTGACACTGAAAAGGTAGTTTGGTATATGAAAATAATGCATTGTTCATCATGCTTAGTAGGAGAAAGATAAGAGAAGATCACTTAGTTTATAGGAAAAGGTGTTTGAGATTTAATATTAGGAAAAGTTGAGGATGTTGCAGTATTTTTATATTGAAATTTTAAAAATAGATAGCTAAAACATTCTATGTTCAGCTTCAAAACAGGTGAGAGAAATCATTTGAAGTTTGTTTAGCCTGCTATTTCTGTGATTTATGTTTGCAATTGATTCTCTTAGTTTCATTAAGTACATGGTGATAGAGGTTTAATGTGTAAAGAACCCATGTGATTGAACTATAGTGATTCTGCTCAGGAAAGCTTATAATATTTACCTCCTTGAGTTATGATTGTTTCACTTGGTGGACTGGACAGTTGCTGCCTTGTGTTTGTTTTGTTTCCTTCTACCCAGGAAGACAAATGTATGTGATGAGATTGCCACTTTTTTATTGCTTTATTTTATAATTGCACATATAGATTTATATTAAAGGAAGGGAAACCAAAAAAAGAGCGAGGAAGCTCATGAGGTTTAGAAGAGACCTTAGTTTCTCTGATAGCTCGGTTGGTTTAGTCTAGTTGTGTGGAAATTCTTCAGAAAGGATTGGCTCAATCCTCAGTCAGAAGAGGAAGATCTTTTAACTATAATCACCGCCTTGTCGCAACTATTTTTTCCTTCCTTTGGGGGAATCATAGCACTTAGACTCCACAGAATTGGCAACAGAAGTTTTGTTTGTGGTGATCTGTTATGTTGTCTTTTCTAAAATCTAATGTTAATCTGTAATTTAGCAGCTCTTTTAATACTTGTCCTGTTTATCTTTACAGTTGCTTCAGAATTTTGAGATCAAAATTTCTTCCAAAACCAAACCAGTTCATGCCAAAACCCATGGACTTCTGACTCCTGGAAACTCAATCAATGTGCGATTTTCTGACAGAAAGTGAGACTCAAATGTTTTGCAGATACTTGTGTGATTTTTATGGGAACAGACTTGCATCTTACAGATGTTTAATCACACTTGTTATCTGGTTTGTAGGTGTTTGGCAATGTGGTCAAGTATTATGTTCTGCCTTAGTTCTGGCAGTACGTTAGAGAAATTACCTCTACCATAATACATAATTACACACATGAAAATATATACTGAAAAAAAAATCCTTCTTGCACTGGGAACCTCCTTTTACCTGGAATTCAGATATGTCGGTATCATTTGATGGTTTTGTTACACAGCTTTTTCATAAAAGTCAACTACTCAGCGAGACTAATTGAGAGCAAGAGGATTACTATATAATGTGAAAACTGACTGCATTTATGAGTTTGTATTTTCCCATTTGTTGTCCTCCAGTGTTTTTTAAAAGCTTCCACCTAACATTGAAATTATGAGATGATTTTTCTCTTGTCTATAAAAATAGTTACTCTGTTTGTATTAAGAAATTAATACAGTAATATGAAAAGTAAAGATAGAAAAAACCCAATTTATGTTACTTTGTTTAGACTGGAAATACAGAGCAATTAAAATTTTCTCCAAACATGATCCCCATAAAATGTTTCTTTTTTTTTTTTAATTAAGAAATCTTAAAAATTAAAGATTAAATGTCACATTGTAGAATTACAAACCCAGACATTGAACTCATCACCAAAGCATAAGTGGAATAACACAAATCACTTTCACTGTTCTAGGTAATATGCCAAAACCAAGTGCAAATAATAATAATGAAGTAGTTGTTCTATTTTTACCATTTAATTAAAATATTACTCTTAACTATTTTCACAGTTCTTCAACAGTAAGAACTGGGAACTTCCCATTGTAACATGCTGAACCCACAGGTAGATGCACAGTTGCCTTCTGTAGGATGGAAATATGACTACTGAAGTATTTGGAGATATTTTTTTTTAGCATTTGTTGGCTAATACAAAGAATGAACACCTGAAAGAGCTTTTAAATTATTATTTTCTTTTTCTTATGATAATAAACAGAAAATTCTTTCTTGCATGGTACTTTATTCTTCAGGTAACTTTAGTGTTACTGCACTAATCTTACATTCTCATTGTGAGAAAAACCTTATACCTGGGGTCCATGTTGTGCTTTGAATGATGCTCCAATCTGCATATCCTAACATGAGATTAACTATGTAATTATGTAAAGTTAAGTGTTTACATGTCAGGTTCTGACTGTTGATTGTGAGGTGGTTTACGTAAGGATAATGATAAACTTCTCAGTTTACAGAGTTAGAAAAAAGTTGTGCAGCTCAGTTTTTAGAATGAGATTTTTATTCGCTCATCCAGCTATGTGAAGTCAAAGACAGTTTACAAATTAAATAATGCACTGTGGTTTTAATGGCATACATGAAATGTCACAAAGCTAACTAATGCAGTCTCTTTGTAGGGCTTTTTCAAGGTCTTGACAAAAGAAAAGCAAAAAAAATCTCCCTTGTATGGATCTTGCATATAAAATGATAACACTAAACAAAATTGATCTGATCAGTGAGATGATTAAATGTTTACACAATGACTTTAAAATGTTAATCCCATATTGGACATATGTATGTACTATAAGAAAAACAGGTAATCTGTGAAGAGGTTTTTCCTTGAATGAGCAGGCCTTCTGATGCTGTTTTCCAAGGCCTCACATTATTCCCTTTCTTTTCCTTTCCCTTTGTGGTTTCCAATTGTCCCCATCTTAAATAGCATGGAGAGAATTGTTTGTCAGAGCCAGTTGACATCCTAAAGGGGATATTTTTCAAAGTCTGTTTAAAAGTCTGTGGATTGAGTATTTCAGTCCATAACTCTGCCTGGTTTTCTTGACTTGGGGACCAAAGAGCCCAAGCCTTGAATCTGAATTTGGATTCTGTATGGTGCCTTCCTTTTGCATTTTCATAGCATCATTAGAAACACCAGCGACTGCTATGGTGCAATACATTTGCTACCTGATATCAATCCCTAAGTAATAAATCACTGTAGAAGAGGGAGGAGGTGTTCTGAAATGCTTTTTAAAGTATTTGAATAGTTTCATGAAAACAGAGAGCCTGTGATTTGTTTTAATATAGCACCTATCCTTGTAAGTTGTCTTTTATACATAATAAAATATTTATATGGAATTTACAAGTCCTGGTTCTTTTTTTAATTATTTATAATTGCTTTTTTCATTAATGTCCTAAAGCTTTTAACTTGTTGGATAGAGCTGGAAGATTCACTGCTACAAGGGAAATTACTAATTTAACTAGAAAACATGGGGATTCTTACAAGAATTTAAGGTATGTAATGACCTGGCTTATAAGGAGAGATAATATTCAAAATGGAGAATACTAGTATTCTGGAGGAAAATTACTGGTAAAGTTACCCAATAAATAACTTAGGACTGATTCTTATGCATTGTTTTGATTAATGAGAATTGTTTAATACATAAAAGAGTATTCATGATATAAAGAGTAAAGGCATAAAGTACAAAAAAAAACCCCATCAAATGAAAAATGTCCCAACAGAATCCAGAATGTAATAGAGATGGGATGGACTTTAATAGCAAAAGACATGTATGAAGAGAATGAAAAGAATTTATTTGGGGAGCTTGCCAGTTGAAAACAAAATGCGTAGTGAAAGACCCAGGTAATCACAGATGACTAGAGATTGTAAGTGTGTTAGAATAACTAAAAATATATCCCAGAATGTATGAGATGAAGTATCTCTGATAGAGGCTGAGGAATAATAGGTGAGACTGCATCCTAAGCGCTACGTACAGTGTGGTCGCATCTTCAGGAAATGTGGAGTTTTGTTTGAACAGATAAGACAACTACTAAGATTGGCAGGTTAATAAAAGTTCCCATGAGTGGAGAAAGGGTTACACTCTTGTGCTTTTTAGTCTGCCTCCTTGTGTTTTAAGCAGACAGCAAGCTTGCAGACCAAACCCTGGCCTATCTGGAAGCTATGCAATAATGGTCTTAGAAGAACTTGTTTCTTCGGGCACAAAATTGTGCTGACTTGATTACACTCCTTCCAGCTGGATTAGATAGCAGGTAGTGGAAACACAGATGTCTGCAGAAAACTAAATGTATACTCAATAATATTCATATAGTTAGTCTAGAAAAGTGAGTATTCGGAGAGGAGATAAATGTTTTTTTCAAATACCTTCAAGTTAAGGTGTTTCCTCCTTAAGGTAAAGGGCAGTGCTTGCCCAAAACAAGTATCACCAGCTAGCAATGAATAAACTGATGTAGAATGTTGCAAGACATCAAGAGAACAGGAGTTCAGAATATATTTACTGTGAGAAATGTTGAAGATGAAAATAACTTCCCCAAGCAGCCATGCAATGATGAAATGGGGGGAAAAGAATTCTGTAAAGTGATTGTTTAACAAGAGTCACTATATTCGGTCATCCTGTTCTCTGTTTTCTTCTTACACTGTTGTAGGTACATAGGTGTGGAAGGAATCTGTGAGGTCAATAGTAAAGTAGTCACAACTCCAGCAAAATTGTATGCCAGTGGTGAATGAAACTTACAGGCTCCTTAAATACCCCAACATTGATGTGGCTGTGAAGATGGAGAGTAGCATGCCTGGCAGCTGTGAACACGAGACGAGTGTGCACTGAAGCTGTGTTTAAAGGTAGAAACAGAGGAGTTGTGTTGTTATGCACAGGGCTGGGGAAGGGGAGTTAAGAGAGCCATGCAGAGTGGAGATTTTGGGGCTATGCCAAATAATCTATGAAAATGTACATGAGGTCAAAGCTAAAGATCTGGAGAGGTGAGCTGTAGACTGCATGTAGGTTGGGGGAGGATGAGAGAAAGGATGAGGCAAGAGCAATCTGAGTGCCTGATGTTGCAACATATACCAAAAAAAAAAAAAAAGTCACCACTGTGTTTGATCACTGAGGTTTTTCACATAATGTTCTTAACTTTTAAAAAATGCTATCATATGATTATTAAAGTTTTACATCTTTGGTAATGCCAAACTTTCTCTATGTGCCCAGAGAAATACTCTTAAGGGATATAACAAATCAGTAATTCTCAGTGTTTCAGGACAACATTTGTTTGCACTGGCAGGCTCCTCTAGAGGCATTGGAGTATTTTTCACCTCCTAAAGTGTCAATAGAGGATTTACACGTTCTCATGAAAAACAGATGCTAAGATGATTTAAGATGCTATCAAGTTATAGTCATGGTTCTGTACAGCTGCCAATATGATCACGATGGAAGACAATACCAGCTGGTTTTACACATTGGACCCCTCTGATGTTTCCAAGATGATCATCTGTCTCATAGGCTGTATGGTAAACACTACAGTGTATGGTAAAAACTATGGTTCACTGGAATGTGTGTTGGAAAATCCTAGGGAAGAGATCCAAATTTGCTGGATATATCTTAATCTTCTGTAGGTTTTCATCTAAATTTTACACCAGTAGTAATAAATAATGAAGTTAGATGGGAAGGTGTGAGTAGTAACTATTGTAATGCCTTTATAAATTTAAAAATATTTTTATATCTCTATCTATGAACAAAAAAGAATATTTTGTCCTTTGTGATTAATACAGACATTCACGTATCTTTTTCCCTTTCAAAGGGTATTAACACATAAAATAAGTAAATGTATGCCCAAGGCTTGCAACTATCACTTATTCATGTTCATGCCGAATTAAAACCAACCAACCAACCAACCGAAACATGTAGACGTTATGTGGGTATTTGAAAAATATTTTTGCCTGAGGATGCTCCCTGTGGCTTCCAAAGCTGTTTCCTTCAAAGAAAGCACTGACAGCCCCACACTATGGGTTTCACACCACGAGGTGGTGCTACCTTTATAGGAGTTCTTAGTAAAAGGCCGTGGTCATGTATATATGGGAAAAAATAAAGCTAAAACGATGTACTTGCTATGGGTACTTAGAGGATTTCTGTTATACTTGTTTGACAAGGACTAATAGCTCTCCTAGGTGTGCATGTGCTATATTTTGTGTTGACCTTTTGCATGTACTTGCTTAAAATGGCTATTTTGTGTGTTTAAAATAGTACAATCAGTCCAAAGATTCCTGGAGGCCTAGTTAGAGAAAATGCAGCCTTTGTAGTCCTGTTTGCCTTCTGCTGAGATTTAGCTTTAACAGAACTTGTTAATCATTGAGCCTTGACACTCCACCTGTTATCATGCAAAATTCAAAATAAGGACAGTTCCCACTCTGAAGGGATTACAGCCTAGGTGAGATAAGAATAAGGGAGAAGGGAAAGAATTGAGCGGGATAATTTGCTGTTTCAGGCACCATTGTAACTTTCAGTCCTGCGTTGCAGTAAACAGCAGAGCTTTTGACACCCTTTAAAGTTTATTGTATCAACCTTGGCAATGTTTGAAATCTACTGTCTGCTGCCAAGTATTTATCTAGTTGCAAAACAGTTAAATTGAAGCGTAAATTCACTGAAGCAGCTGGTTTTACTCAGATTAAAGGAAGGCTGGAGTCAGGGATTTTGGAAGGAAGTCTAGGGGATAAACAACTGCAAGGGTATATTTGTGTTAAATTTCAGGATTAGATCTGCTTTTACCATTGTTTCAAATCAGTTAGAATAGGTGTTGAAACCAGAAGCTGTAAAGTATGAGCAGATTGATCAGATTGCATTGTTTCTATAATTTTGATAGGAAAAAAATGGAACAATTTGGAGGTATGAATGAAACATTTTCCTTAAAAGGCAGAAAGTTGTGTGCTTTCCCCTATGAACAACATGAGCTATGTAATTGCCTGACTTTGTTCAAGTTAACTATTATTTTTCCAGAAAGCAAGTTGCTCAGGCAACTTCAAGATACCAGGAAGCAATAGTAGCTGTTTGGGAAGCATTTAATGTAGGTTAAATTTCTCTGTCTGCAAAAGACAGGTTGGGACTTACATTCAGGTTGCTACTTGTTAAGAGAACTGCAGAAAGTTTGTGGGGTCCTTAGGTCCTGACAAATACAAAATAAGACAAGTAATCGGCAATAAAGAATATTTAAGCAGATTATATTGTCATGAGTGAGGAATATGCACATAGGCATTTACCAGACTGACTTGATATGCATTGTCTTAATAATTTGTCTGAATGTTAGCAATTATGGGAGATTTGTACAGTATAAAGTGTACACTGGGATGTAAACTGGCAAAGGTATAATATGCGATAAAGCAATGCCCATATGAAAGCAGTTCATACAAGGCATACACTAAAAAAAAAGAAAAAGTGTTCTGAAAAATAGCATCATGTGATATCTTTCCCAATGAGTAAATGTTGATGTTG
Organism: Coccyzus lansbergi; assembly: GCA_033558105.1. Lineage (NCBI taxonomy): Eukaryota > Metazoa > Chordata > Aves > Cuculiformes > Coccyzidae > Coccyzus > Coccyzus lansbergi. The sequence goes on along the minus strand of JAUMJK010000032.1, from coordinate 2,117,282 downwards.
TTAACATTAGAAAGAATGCCAACATATGAATGCCATTAATTGGAAGTGTTTAATGGAAAATGTCAAAGAACTGTAGACATAGAACATGACCAACGTGCTAAAGGAATTGTTAGTGGAGAAATGTGTCCTACCTCAATGCTGATGCATCCACAATCAAGCTAGTCTAGTCTCAAACAAAAAAACCCCACTTTATTTAGGATGAAAGAAATTGTAACTTTGAAAATCTAGAATGTGCAGTTACATAACAAACTTTAAAGATGCTGGTTTATGATAGAAGAGACATCTTTGACCTGTGTCTAAGGAAAGTTGATAGAAGGGATACTTAAAAACTTACCTCGAATAATTCCTTAGGTAATACAAGAGTTCAGCCACTTAGCAGCTTGGTTCCTTTCAGCAACTGGTTATCAGCTGTTTGTTTTCTAACTGAATTATTGCTTACCTTGGTTTACAATTGCAGGTGTAGACAAAGAGAAGATTAAAAAGCATTTAGACATGTTTCTCCCACTCTCAGTATCCTGGCTTGTGAAGGTTTTTGTCTTTTTTAATGCAGCTGGGGGTAACCACTTGAATTTGCATGAAGATTCCCAAATACTGCAGAGACGCCAGATGTCTCATGCTAGATGGAATAAGGAAGCATTAACTCTAGATGATTAGAGAATCAACAAGGTAGGTGGGGAATTAGTTGCACATATCTGGAAGGGCTTGGTTAAAAATCTTTATCTAAGATACCACTGAAAAGGCAGTCAATATTTCACAGTCACATTTATAGATGCTTCTTTTAAGTTATTGTCAAAAATTCATAGATAATATATGCATAGCAGACATGATAATTGTATCAAATACCAGTTATTTTTATATGAAGTTGTATGAAATAACAAAATTATTTTCATACAGAAGTTAAGCACCAAATTAATAAAAAAAAATTACTAGTTGCTAGTCAGCTTAGTTTTACAACATAAGTAGGTATCAGCACCAGAAAATGTGGTCAGCCATTTGTCTCACTTCTATCCTAACTTGTATTTTAAAGGTGGTTACAAAAATCCCCGTGGTTGTAGATTCCTGAAACACTAATCTCAATTGGCAAAGCTTCGACATCTATTTGACATCATGATGCAGTGGATCAATCACCTTCTTAGCAGTGAAGATTGCTGGGAAAGGCTACATTTATCCATTCGTTTGCTATGTGAGATTAAGTTGATGCAGAAAAGGCCTAATTAAACTGTGCTACTCTACCAAAGCAAATGTCTCTACTGTTTGTATGTTTGCAGTTCCATAGATTTTGGGCCCATGGTGAGTAGTCTCAGAGTGCTGAATTCCACTTTCTGCATCTTCTACAGGTGGGTCTTCTTGATTGACAAGACATCATTGGTGAATGTATAACAGACATTAATGTTTTAATCTGTCATGATACTGGGCCACATTGGAATGTGAGAGAAGTATTTGCAATTACTGTAATTAAGTTGACATATAATTTGGTACTATGTGTATTTATAATTATTTTTATACCTGATGTTGGAATTTCACAACCTAATACAACGGGAGAAAGGAAATGAAAGATATACAATTATTTGTCTAGAAAAAGATTACAAATAGCACATTATCCTCATTCTACTGACAGAGAAAGCAGTAGTCTATTAATGAGTTTCTACGATGAGAAGTGATAAAATATCAGTTTTTCAATTCTGGTAATATTATGACGAAGTAAATTACAGGAAAATGTATGGTGGATGGGGAATAATCTCATGTTTCCCAAAAGATTGATTAGGTCAGGGTCCTAAGGCATTTCCACTGTACTTGCTACATCTCAGTGGACAAAGTTTATCGCAGATCACTTGGCATCAATTTTATAACTGGTGTTGCAATTGCATAGCCTTAAGAGAAAAGAGTTCATTATTTTTCAGATGTCTTTAAGAGAATTTAACAACCCTCCAGTTCTTTATTGGTTATCAACATGTACTTGGCAGCTGAAGTCTGGAAGTCTAATATTGGTCAATTTGGCTAGAAGAGTGATGTTAGCCTCAGGACCAGGGAACAATGAGAATCCATTATTTGTTTCTCAGGGGTTTGTAAAGGACTGAAATAAGGAAGACATTGTGTCATGCTTTAATGTTTTTGTATGGAGTATTTTTTAAGAGGATGGCAGACCAAAAAAGCATAAGAACTGCTAGCTGGAAAGTTTGTGTGATTCTGATTGGTGTTTTTGATGACTGGTGTTTTTGTAACTGAGAAGCCAAGAGAAACAGATACCAAAGACAGCAATGATTCAGTATATTTTTTTGTGATCAGCTGGACATTCTTGTGGGATGGGTAGGAACCTCTAATTGCAAGAGGATGGGTGACAAATACTTGTTATGTCCAAAGAATACTCTCTATCATTCTGTATCAAGAAGCAGGAGCCTGTCATTTTTTTGTTTTTTAAAGATCTGATTAGCTTTATCAAAACATGTCTAAGGCACAGTTCCATCCTATATGGTATAAAACCAAAAATTGTGTATGTTTCTATATATATTTTCTGTTATTTATTTAAGAAGATGATGACTCATTTGCTATGACTTCTGTAGATGGGATAATTAATGAAATACCTCCAGAAAACATTTCATTAATGATAAGGTCAAATCTTCTTGTTCTTCCCCCTAACAAAAGCTTCATATATGGAATAGAAATATATAATTTCAGTAGGAAAGAATTGTGTGGTTTCTAGGATTATCACACCCATATGAGGCCTCAAGTAGACGTAGCATTGGTAGGATTTACAACTAACTCTTACATATTTGTTGCTCTGCCCGAGGAATATCAGATTGTTTGCCTTGCTGAATGTTTACCATGCAAATTTCAGTAAAACTGGAGCATGTGGGCATGCTAGGAATGGATATTATTTTTATTTTAAATCCATGATCTCAGTAGATCTGCCAATATGTGTATATCCAGAGGCAAACGCTGTGCAAGATTATTCCTATCCAGGCAGTTTACTTTGTGTTGCTGTGGTGGAGCTTCCTAGTGTTATGTAGGCCAAAAATACAATTCTCTTGTAATAGTTGCCTTTTCAGTTTCTGTTTGCTATGAATTTTTGGAAACTAAATATGAGTAAGTGCAGTATATAGTTGTTTATTTTCTCCTATCTCTTTGTGGGTATGAAGTCTACTGCTGCTCACAGTAGTGTGACATCAATGTTAGAGTGATAAGCAAGCCAGTGACCTCAATGAAGAAGGAGAAGATGAGGAACAGTCTTTTCTGAACACACCGGGCTGGAATAAAGAATAACTAAATCCTGTGGATTTGAAAAGATCAGATCATAAATGAGATCTTAACTATAACTTTTTCCTTTTTGTAACAAGACATTATAATGTCTAAAATCATATTAATAGCACTGGTCTAAATGGTATCTGGGAAAAAAAAAGGTGTAAATGCAAAAGCCACAGAGATAGAGTGGGAGAAATTAGATGAGGTAATGTTTTTACTAATTTTTTTTAACAGACTTTTTTTTTTTTTGATGTTTGTTCGAAAGAAAATATTTGCAATAAGCACTTTCTCTTTCACTTTTCTCCTTCTATGAAAAATGGAATTAATGGGTGGAAAAATGTTCTTTTGAGAAAAGAGGAGGGGAAAGTTAGTAGCAACTGGAAATTATAGTTTATTTTCACATGTTCAGGTTCCCACAAAGCAAGAATTTATTTATTGTATTTTCAGGCAGGTTCCTTTGTTTCCTTAAAGGTATTGGATGATGATGGGGAATGGAAATATCAAAGACTTTCCTTCATGAAATGTTGAGTTTCTCTGTTTGAGTATGTGTATGTGAGCATCACAACCCATGAAAATATCTTCCTTTATAGGCACTGGTCTTTGAGAAGCTCAGCAACTTTCCGAACAGTCAAACTCTCTCCTTTAGTCTAAAGTCATAGGCTCAGTCTTCTAGTAGAGACACATCCAGGTTTAGTTCATGCATTCAGCTTTGGACTGTGGACAAGAAGTTTGATCTGGTTTATTTAAATTAGCTGGATAAAGGATGTTAGTCTGGCAATATATAATCATTTTGGATAAGGTAACTTCAGTTCTGTGAAGTATCTCCTCGGATGTGGAGATTTGAGACTGCCTCCTCATTTCTTTCTGTTTACTCTTGCTGTGCTCATTATTGCACTGGTTTTTGTCAAGTTTGTCAAAATATCAAACCAGGTGATGCTGATTGGTGACCACATTCCGCTTTAATTTTTAGGCAGGAAAGAGATCCTCACCCTTCTTAAACTTTCAGAGCATGCCTGCAATAGCTATAAAAAGTCTTCATGAAGGGGTATAAATGGGGAGAACAAAGAACTTAATGATTTCACACACTAAAGGGACCACAGTCTCATATGTGCAAGGGAAGGCGCTTATTGCTCCTATTCAACACACAAGGAGCAGTTAGAGGAAGAGTAGGAGGTTTCCTGGTTGTTTTCCAAGCAGCACATTTTTGCAACACAGAAACTAAATTTATCTTTACCTCCATGTCCAAGTATCGTGTCTCATGATTTCCCTTATGTTTTGACTCAATGTCATTACCACCAAAGTGTGTACAGAAAGAAATTAACGTGAATGCTTTAAAATATATGAATACATTGAAGCAATGGCTTATGTCTCCCTGCCCTTCTTTCTTTTTGAGGTTTTGGGATTCCGATTTTGAAGTTTTCTTCCTGTCTGGAAACCTATTCTTGTGATTGCAAAAGGTGGGGTTTTGAGAGAACATCCTGCATTGCAAAATTTCTAGCAAAGACATTGAGATGCTGCAACATTTCCAGACTTGCTCTTTGGCTTTCAGAGTAATGTAAAACAAATATCTTGCATTTCCATCACTTATACAGTGACACGTTAAGAAAATGTTTCGCAATTTAAGATGTTTGGTTGGTTTATCTGATAGAGTTGCCTTGTTTCAAAGTAGTTTGGAAACAAAACAGAAATTTATCTTGACATTTATGTTTATTCCTTCTCGCATGCTGATGACCCTGATATGTGTATACACAGGAGTGTGACTCAGTAAACCATACAGGATACTTACTTTGAGACTCTGTAAAAATCTTTCTGCTAAATTTGTCAGGGGCATTTCAAGATGTCAGAGCATTGAATGACAAGTAAAAATGTCACATAATCTGCCAAGAGAAATATATCAATTCTAAATAGGCTACTATCAAATCTTACCTTTCCATTGTCAATTGTTGATCTAATATCTGTCTATGAATAAAAGAAAATTGGTAATTTACCAAAGTTGGAAACAGTTACGTATTTGCAGCAATTAAGAACAGTATTTAGAAAATAAGTAAGGATCCAGGTTGGAATAGCAAAAAGCTGCACATATTAGAAGACATTTTGATGGCATCTTCTGCTATTTTCTTTCTGAATGGCTTATGCTTCATTTCTAGTTTTCTAAGCATGCACTACTACAGTGCATGGACCCACGTTATTTTTAAGGTGGAATATTTGGGTGATACAGCTGGCATCTAGATAATCTAAATTATTCCAATACATGAAGGTTTACATACAATACAATACAATACAATACAATACCTAGTTGGATTTTCTTGAGCCTGTGCTTTTTCTTTCCACTAGTAGTTACTGCTTTGAGGTGCACAAAACAATGATATCAAGCATATATAGTCCCTATGATATCCAGCAGCATGGTTTTCCTAGATCAGAATGTTGTTCAGAAGTGCAAAAAATTTTATTGATTTACATTTAATGAAAAATAATAACTCTCAGAGTGGTTTCTGAAAAGATGTTCCATTCACTTTTAAATTACTTATTGTGGATCTTTAATTCTTTTGAGGTCTTAAATGCTGAATCTTTATGAAAGTCTTTAATAGAGTTGATAAAGCCAGCTGGTTGAAGTGGCTGAGTAGTTACAGGTGAGAATAAGTTTTTTTGTATTTGTCTGTGTTGCATTATTTTTTCTGCAGATCAGTCCTGGTCCAAGTCTAGAAAAACACCATTAGGGATGTTGGTGATTGTTGATTAGAATAGATTGCATACTAATGGTGTAAAAACTGCACTTACCCAAACCAGAAACTTATTCTACTTGCTTTTTGAAAAATCAAATCCCAAACACCAAAAGCAGATAATTTTCAATAATTCTGAAAACTGAACAAATCTGAAGTGATAGTGATCTTACAGTAAACAAAGGTGAGTTAGCTCTTATAAATAATTGTAGTGAATGATTCACTCAATTCAGTAGCCGAGGAAATGAAATGTGGTAGAGGGAAGCAAGAAGGAAGACATTGAAACTAGGGCAACTGTTACCGTTACATAAATCTGCCTGGTATGGTCATCAGCAGTGTGAAGACTTGTGGAAACATGTTTCAGAGAAAATGTTTTCTGGATTTCACTTATGTTCTGTGCCATTTATATGGTATCATGGTGATATGATATCCTGTGTGATTCCATCAGATGGGCTATGTTTCATTTTATTATATTATGTGACATTTTATTTCCTGCCTCTCGCCCTTTCTAAGCCAGGCTGGTGAGTTTTCCTGAACTAGACTGGCAAAGCTTTCAGCCTTTTCTGTGCCAGAATATTAGGTATTTTTTTGTGTTTGGGGCACAAGAAGAGTCATTTAGGTATCATCATCTGTTTCTCATAACAGGAGAGTGAAGCAGTAGTGGCATTGACAGATACAGGATAGAACACTTTCTGGACACTTTTTTAAAAAACAAAGTTGTTTTGTCTTGCTTTTGTCCTAAGGGACAGAACACATAATAAGTGAGGTTTTATCAGTTGTTTTTATGACAGAAACTTCCTAATGCTTCCAGGCATCTTTCACAGAGAGAACAAAGAGAGACCTTGCATGAGAATGCAGTAATCTGAAAGGAATGATAAGGCAAAATAGATAACCATGAAATTGGTGCCTGAACTACCTTTGATAGTGTTATCAGCTCAAAAAGAAAGACTCACCTTTGCATGCTCTTCTTGAATGTTATCCCAAAAGAATGCGTAATCTGCAATGGAAAGAAAAAAGTGAGCAAGCTGTTTAAGGCAAATGAGGTTGGAATCAAAACTCAGATTTTATCATATAATATATTTTGTGTCATTTGCTAGTTTCAGGGTGTTGTATTTACTGTCATAAATTAATTTTTGAACTGGCATCACTAAAGCAAGAGAGTGGTGCTGGTAATGAGGGAGGCCAACTGATTATAGTCATACAGCTAGAGTTAGAGAGGGAACAAGACTATGAATCCAAACAACCAGAGGCTTTGGGGTTGTTTAAAATGTGAATCTCAGCTTTGAATACAAATAAGAAATCATGACTGAAATAGATCCATCTTGGGGAGAAGGTCTTTAGAGTCCTTAGAATAATTTATTGACAATATTACTATTCTATATACTATTGAATAGAAATATATTAAGAATTCAATAATGACATCTTTATATTTGCCATAAACACAAAATGTTTAGTAGAGCTCAGTTAATTAAACAAATAATAATTATAAACATAAAACCAGACTCCTTGCTAAGAGAAGCAAAAATCAATTTTACTGGGTTTTAATCTTCTCTGCTACTGGAACAGAAAACGTATACTTCTAGTTCCATGAACAGTAGAGTCCACTACTATTTTAATTTTTAAATAAATTTTTTAAATGAATTGGATTATACATGTAAAAATTTCACCACCAGTAGCAGGGAAGTAGGTATATTTTGATTATCACATCTTGTAGCTCTAAAACAAGAGGCTGTTATAAAAAGCTTCAAGTCAGAAAAAAAAATATGTTAAGGGACACATTGCTGAAATCACATGTTAAAAAAAATTACACTAATTTAAACTAGGAATCATGAAGAATACAGTCTGCTCCCAGATGAACAAGCTTGGCAGAACAGGAATAATAACAACAACAAAAAGTAACAATGGTTTGTGTAATGAAAGGAGTAAATTGTACCTAAACTACAAAATAATAGACTCCAACCCAGCAAGCACTTAAGCATATGCATAATTGTAAACCGGTGAGCACTTTGTCTCTTTAATGAGACAACTGAGAAGTGAAATGGGGCTGAGCCCTAACATCGGCATTATTGACCAGAATATTAATCAATTAAGAAAGCAATAAAAAAGCTATGCTAGGTATATACATGTTAAATATGTGTATTTGTGCTGTGGTGTTTGACAGATTTGCTTCTTCCCTGTCAACTGTGTAAATGAATCATACTGTCACCAGGGAGATGGACTACAGGTCGGTTTCATAACTCACCTCTCTTTCTTAACTTGAGCTATTTAAGCTATTCATCTAATCTCCCTCTGTACCTAAGGGGGGGAGGAAGGCATTTCTAGAAGCTGTTTTGCCTTTGATTGTCATTTGGAGATACCGATTTCTCTCTTTTGACTTAAAAGGACCCAAAGTCACTCAGCTTAAATTAAACTAGATACGTTTAGCTGGTTACAATTAGGTGAAATGAAGTGTCTTAGGATCTAGTGTTAGCATAAATGAAACAACTATGCACATACTGAACTTAATGAATCTCATTGCAGGAAATAGACATGAGCATCAAGTTCCATTTCTCTTAAATCTAGTTGTACAGAATCTATCACTAATGGCTTCTAAAAGGTTAGACAGCTCTGCCTCACAACAACACAAAGCACAGATGAATATAAGCATTATGTTGTTAGCCTGTATGCTTATTACTAATGTGCTGTTCTATTGACACATGGCATTATTTACATTTATAAGATTGTAAGTTTGGGATCAGAATAATGGTGGATAGATGTGAGACTGAAACCTCTCCTGCCCCCAAAGCAACAGACTTTAGCATATATCACCTCACTAAAATGGCTTATAAGTTCATGCAAATGCAAAGCCACTCATAGTATGTGATTTTCAGTGGTTCACGCTAGTGAAATACCATTTGCAACACACCTAGAGCCCAGAAAATGTTTTGCAGCTTTGGTCCTGATCCTTTCAAGCACAGAAATAGCTGGGAAATGACTCATGCTGAGAGGTGGATGCTTGCTGTTAATCCCAGCTTTTAAAATTTATGCAGTTTGTCATCGTTTTTTTGTTGTGGTGAATGTGTGTGTCTGGCTGCTTTTGTTTCACAATTATCTGATATTTGCCATGGACTCTCTTTTCAGCTCATTCCCTTTTAAAACGTAATCAGACAAAAATGCCTTTGAAACCAGTTTCACTGTAGAAAAGACCTGGGCAGAAGAAGCAAATATATGAGGTAGGATGCAGAGGAATGTGTTCTGACCCTGAAACATCTGCTCTTTTAAACGTGATCATACAAATGTTTGACCACGTGTGCGTCTTTCACTCTTAAAAGCTCAACTAAGTAGGAGGAGATGGTTAATCTCAAAAAAAAAAAAATATGGGGGACAAAGAAAATGAGGTATTAATTGTGTTTCCAGCTGACATGGAGCAGTGAGATACTGCAAAATTATAGATCATATTAAGGAAGAAAAGTAATATGAAAATACCTAACAAGGCTAAAATTAAAGGCAGAATGTTGTGCATTTGGGACAAATACACCGTTGTGTATCTGCAGAAGCTCACACAGAAGTATGTGTACTAAATGTAAAGCCAGAAAGTGATTGAAGAAAATCGCAGTTTGCAATATAATGTGGCATCACAGGTATGTACATGCTTGAGTCTGAATACATCTTGGATCACTGCACTTTTCTTATATACAATGAAGCACATGACTAAGTATTTTATTAAATAAGAATAGTATGTCTACTAAGATAATTGAAGTTTATCATGGATTTAAACTTAATGATGGCTTTTGTCATTAAAAAAAAGCCATTGTCATAACAGCAACGAAATGCAGAGGCACTATCTCACCAAGCCTCACAAAGAGGTATTGACAGGTCTTCTGCCCACAGTTTCTAAGGACTCTGGCAAGACAATTGTTTTTTATTGCAAGTTCTGAATGAACAGAAATAGTACTAGAGCAGAAATGGGAACCAGTAAATGAAATATAAGATGAAAAATATGGCCTAGATCTCTCAAATAATCATCTTCAACATTTTTCTATTGCTTTAGATTGCAACAGTGAGTGCTATGCTACTCCCTGTGTGTGTATAATTCTGGAGAGATTAGTCCTCATCTAGCAAAATAAAGACTGGATGGGATCATCTTGGAACACAGGTTTTGGTACCATCTTTCAACTAAAAGAGATGTAAGAAGTGCAGGTCTCCATCTTAAACAAAGGCAAATTCTTTAAAGATTCAAATTGTCTGCAGAGCATTGGTTTGGCTGGTACTGCATTGTACATGGTGTGTGCATAGAGAGGATGTAAACTCCCATGAAGCAGCAAGAAAGGTGAGTGTGCAGAAGCAGGCTGGGAAGGAAGCTTCCCTACCACCTGACTAAGTCCCAGTGTGTGGAACTGATGGAAGCTTTGGGGCGCTCCAGAACCTCAACATCCTTCTTGTAGTGAGGGGCCCAGAACTGAACACAGGATTCAAGGAGGATCTCACCAGTGCTGCGTGCAGAATAACCTCCCTGGACCTGCTGGCCACGCTGTTTCTGATACAAGCCAAGATGCCATTGGCTGCCTTGGCCACCTGGGCACACTGCTGGCTCATGTTCAGTCACTGTCAACCAACACCCCCAGGTCCATCTCCTCCGCGCAGCTTTCTAGACAGACTTGTAGACAGACTAGTCTGTAGCTCTGCATAGTGTTGTTGTGCCCCAGATAGGGTTGTTGTGCCCCTGGTGAGACTGCACCTCGAATCCTGTGTTCAGTTCTGGGCCCTTCAGCACAAGAAGGATGTTGAGGCTCTGGAGCGAGTCCAGAGAAGAGCAACAAAGCTGGTGAAGGGGCTGGAGAACAGGCCTTATGAGGAGTGGCTGAGAGAGCTGGGGTTGTTTAGCCTGGAAAAGAGGAGGTTGAGGGGAGACCCTATTGCTCTCTACAACTACCTTAAAGGAGGTTGTGGAGAGGAGGGAGCTGGCCTCTTCTCCTAAGTGACAGGGGACGGGACAAGAGGGAATGGCCTCAAGCAGGAGAGGTTCAGGGTGGATATCAGGAAAAAAAAATTTCACAGAAAGGGTCATCGGACACTGGCAGAGGCTGCCCAGGGAGGTGGTGGAGTGACCATCCGTGGGGGTGGACGAGGCGCTCAGGGACTAGGTTTAGTGGCAGAAGGGTTGGACTCGATGAGCCAAGAGGTCTTTTCCCTCCCATGACTGTGGGGCTCTCCCCGTGCCGGCCCCGCAGGCGGCGCGGAGCGCTCTGTCCCTTTAAAAGGGGCGGGAGGCGGCGCTGCCGGGGCCGGGGCCGTCGCCTCCCGCCGGGTTTTTCCCCCCCTTTCCTGCCGGCTCGTCGTTCGCCGCCGCCCGTTAAAAAGAGAAGGCAAGATGGCCGAGCTGGGCAGCAAGGGGGTCACCGCCGGGAAGATCGCCAGCAACGTGCAGAAGAAGCTGACCCGCGCGCAGGAGAAGGTAGAGGCGGGAGGAGGCGCCGCCGGGATGCGGGGACCGGGGTGATACCCGCTCCCCGCTGCGGAGAGCAGGGTTGCAGCGGTGCCCCTGTCCTGTTCCCCCCCCCCCCCTCCCCGGGGTTGGCTGGCCGCTGCCCTCTTCGCGTTTAGATTTAGAAGCGGTTTGCATCCCGAGAAGGCAAAGGAGCCGCCGGGGCTCGGGATAACCGGGGACGTGGCGTGGGGCTCGGCTGGGAGAAGGGAGGGAGGAGGGTGCGCCGCGCGCTTGCTTTAAACACGGAGGTGCTTATTCCTTTGGCAGACGGTGACCTTCTTTCGGTGGCGTTTAGTTTTGGGCTTTCTGCCGCAGTTTCAGGACCGGCGCCGTGTTTTGTGCCAGCGCCAAAGCCGCAGCTGGAAGGCGGCGACGAAGAGGAGACGGGCGCTCGCCTCCTTCTCTCCTTCCAGCATCGCGGGATGCTCCCCGCTTGCTTTACTGACCTTAAATCCCACGTTTTGGAACGGTGGTCAGGCAGAAGCCGTACCGCCTCCTTTAGAGCCGCCGGCTGGCCACGGAGGGGTGTTTTTTTGAATCCCGGGAGCCCTTTCGCCGCTCTCCACCCATCTCCCTGCCACCGAAAGGTGCCAGGAATATGCAATGGATACCGCTCGCGTTCATCCCTCTGGCATCTACAGCTGATGCCAGATGCCTGCTCTGGGTAGGGATTATCGGCCGTTTTACGCAGGGACATCGATCAGCTGATTCTATCTCGGGCATGCTCACCGTGGTTTTCGGTGATTTGCCGTGAGATGACATTGACTGAATAAGGACTGGTGCATCTTCGAGGGAGGGAGGGCAAACGGATCTGCCCACCGCCGCTCTTGTTCCCTGGGAGTTATCTTTAGCAGCTAGATTTAATCTAGGAGGTTGTGGATTGGGTGCAGCACTGGCCTGAGCCACGTGCCGGTTGCTGACACTGTTATAAAATGCTGCTGGGTCAGAATGGCAACCCAAACCTGTTGGCCCTGACTTTGCGCATGCTGCTTCCATTTGTTTAAGCTCATTTACGGAGAATAGAAGCATGTTTTGAGCTTGCCTGACTGCTTGGAAGAAACGCTAAGTCAATAGCAGATCCAGGATGGACCTGGCTGCAGCTACAAGGTCCTGGCTTTGCTCCATACGCGAAAGCGAATGTGGCCACATCTGGGGTTTTTCCCCTCTCTGTCGTTCCAGGAGGGGGGCAGGACAAAAAAAATGTGTTTCCTGGTGTCCGGTCCACCTTGAACTCATCATAGATGCTAGATTCATTCTTTGTAGTCACCAGATGGCAACCATATTTTTAGGTAATGTTAAGGTAGGTGGCAAATGGTGAGCTCCTGGCCTGTTGATAAAGTTTTTGTGGTACAGCATGGAGCCAACGGTGGCCCTACCCGGGTTCTTATGAGAACACATTCAGGTTATTCCCCTATGGAGAGAGAGTTATCCACAAAGTCTTTCCAGCTGGAGATACAGTTCACTTCTGTGCTTATTCCCAAGTCTTGGGTAGGGGTGTGGGAACTATGGCAACATTAGTTGAGAATTTTAAGTGTGTATTGCAGGTAATTGACACGATCTTTTTCTTCTCAAGGTGAATAAAAACAAAACCCAAAGCACTTGCTCAATAAGGTAACAAATTCTAGGCCCTTCTGTGTCTGTTATCCTAATGCAAATGAAAAAAAAAAATTCTGTCTGGGATCTCAAGAAAAAAAAAAAAATAGCATTGCTTGCTTCATCATCTGACTGGCCCCTTCCTGATGCTACAGTGTCAATTTTAACAATTCCTCTTCTCTGTGGTGGTTAGTGTTTTACCCCTGTCTCCAAGGGACAGACTTTCCTGGAGGCAAAAGCCTGTGAATGCAAACTTTCAGCTCATGCAGAATACAGCATAATATGAAGCGAGAGGAAGGCACCAGTAGTTAGGGCTCTATACTGATGCTGGTCTTGTGTTGTTTTGTTTTAAATGGTGATATGTGATACTGTGCTTAGCAGAAGAGTAAACCACAAAGCTGGAGAGAATGACCAGCTGTTTAAAAAATAAAAAAAAGTTAAGCAGAAGTGTGCTGAGGTTGACCTCAGTACATAACAGACCAAGTGCTTCAAAATGTATTAGATTTTGGTGAAGGGATACTGAGTGAAGCTGTACTTTCCTTTTAGAGGTGAGTATAACTTGAGGCTTAAACAGGCTGACAGTGCTCCTGTTATGTATCCTTCTTCGATTTGAATCTAGGATAAGAATTCCTCCCTCAGAATGCTGTCTCCCTCCCAACTTGAGCCCTGAGGCTTTGACTTCAGCAATTTCCTTCATGGTGAATTTAAGCCTTGTGTTAAGCAAAGAATGATGTCTTTTCTTTGTTCAATGCAGAATTCACACTGAAACACTGTACACTTCCCTTTTTTCTTTTCTGACATGGCTGTTATATAAAGCAGGGAAGATGCTGTTTGTTTTGAGCCTTTCATCAAAACTGTTGGCTACTTTTGGAAGACACTTTCTCAGTTCCACAGGAAATGTGGGGCAGAATGAATGACTATGCTGTTTGTAGATGGGCTGTGCATTCTTTTAACCTCTCAGTGTAAAGGTAGGGTCAATTCCAATACTTGGCAATAATTTGCCTGTTGTTCAGTGAAATGCATCAAATAAACTGATACTTCTGTGCAGAGGAACCCACCTGGCACAAAGTACCCATGCAACTGTTGCTAACGCATGTATTGTACTTTGCAACTACCAATTAGGAGATTTAGGCTGGAAGTTGTGCTTAGTTCATCCTATAGTTAGCTGAAGAATTTTCAGACCAAGACATTGAGCTCTGAACCTTTCATAGATTCTGAACTTCTGAAAATGGAGTACAGTTGTAATGCCTTCAGTGTCGTAATGACTTGGAGATAGCCTAGTGTTTGCAAGATCTTTTAAATTTTGTCAACAAGGATTTGAAGTGTTTTTTTGTTTGTCTGTAATCCATCATCTCTGTTAAAATTTGTTTCTGGGTTGTGATTGATTTGTCTTCTACCTTCTAAATGCTTAAAAAGCTCCCCTGTTTCCTAGCTCTCATTGTGTTTGAGGACTGTCCTGCTTCTGGATGTGTCAGTCTGCACGTGCACCAGCATTTCTATTTTGAGCAAATAAAAACAACGTCTTGCTTCGATGCAATCCTGCAGCAATGGTTACTTCTCTATGAGGCTCCAGGAGGGACTTGAATTTGGGGAGAAAAAATGGATTGGGTTTTTGTTGCTTGGCTGGCAGTGAGAGTCCTTGTTGCAGGATCAAGGTGTTTGCTTTCCTTCATCCAGCAGGTTAGGCCGACATTCAGAGTGGAAGGAGGGCATTGGCGATGCAAGCACCAACTGAAGGTTTAGATTACATGTAGATTAACAGGTGTGTCTGAGGAGGGTAAATTGTGATGTTAACACTAGAAAGAGTTTTTTCCCTTGGGTACTTTTTTGTGTGTGTAGATCAGTAGAAAAGAACTTATTTATTTTTCCATTTCCAGTCTTTTGAGTGTGGGAAGCCCTTATCTTACAGGAGCGGTGGTCTCTTGCTCTCCTTTTGTTACAAAGATGGGCAAAATGAGGAGCCTGTGTTCTGTGACATGAATGGGCTGTCATAGTTTTTCATGTTTTTACTCTGATGTACCAAGAAACCAGGACATCATCTTTTCTCCCTCTCTGTTCTTAATCAAAAGGGAAGGCTTTGTTCCAGGACCTCACAAAGTTTAGTTTGGACATCCAAGCTCCTTTGTGTTAGGGGTATCATTTAGTTCATTGATTTCTTCTGCTATGCTGCCATGAGTTGTCACTTATGCTTTCTGTTCTTGGCTTACTTCATTTTTCCCACCAATAATTACCCACATCGATGTTTGCAAACCTATGTTTAAACCTTCCGTCAAAGCAAAGTTCTGCTTTCCTTTGGCTACCCAGTCCAAGGAGACAGGACTGTATTCCTGGTCTCATAGGGTTTGTAGGATTATAGCTGTTGGTAGCCAGGCTTGATGAAGTGTATACCCTGCTCACTACAGTGCAAAAAAAATATTTATATGCTGGTAAACAGAAGTCTTCACTAAAGAATTTGCAGCCCAGCAAGGAGAAATAACCAAAGACTTTGGCACTGAAAAGGAAGGTGGAGGACTTTTCTGGCAGGCTACAGTGGCCTGATATCCTAATGTTTTTCCGATTAATTTGTCTTATGTAGCAACTGTAGTAGCACAGGTTGTGTCCAGGAAGGTGTTTCTTTTTCCCCCGTTACGAGAACCTTAGGCTTTGTTTCTTTCCCCTTGTAATCCCTTGTTGGATACAAGGAAGTTGTGATTTGGGTGGAACAGGGTTTGCAGAAGGTTTGGCTTGCATTTTGAGTTTGCCCTGATAAGGCTTCTTTTCCCCGTGATAAAATATGCTCCAATAGGTGGAGTGTGGGAGGTGAGAACACCTGGAATGAAATAGCCCTGTTGAAGCTGGCAGGAGTCTATCGATGAATATCACCAAAGAACCTTAACTGAAATACACCTGTCTTAAAGATTCAGCTGTGAGAGGCTACCTGATCTGTAGAACTACTGCAGATGGGAAAAGGAGGCTTTATGTAAAAAGTGGTAGATGCAGAAATCTCACTATCGAGAAGTCCTTATCACATTTGTCTACTTGAGAGGAAGAAAGTTCCTGATTGGTTTTCCTTCTGGATCCTGTGGTCTCTTCAAAGCTGCTATAGATTTTGCTCGGTTTGGTGACAGTCTGTCTTGCTGTGCCAGCAAAGTACAGCAAGCTTCAAGAGCTACAAAAGTTGTTTCCTTGCTGGTCTGGCATGAAACTGTTTTGTATTTTTTTTTTTTCTAGTCCACTACACTAGGAAAGGGCTTCTTATATCTGTTAGCTTGCTTTCTCGAGAATGCAGTACATAGGTGACGGGCGGAATCTCAAAGGTATTCTGTGCTTAAAGGTTGCGGGAAAACAGGCACTGAATGGAGGAGGGAGATATTTGAATTAATGTCCCTAATGTACAGATGATTCCAGTGTGAGCTCAGACTGTATTACTGGGTATCAGATAATCTGCATGAGGCAGGGAGGAGGCGAAATGGGAAACCAGGCTCCACATGTTTCCTTGCCCATGGAATGGTTTGATTGGCAAGGCACTTAGAGTGCCCTGCTGAAGGTGCCCCTCTGGGTGTAGGCAACAGATTTTTTTTTTAAGAAGCAGAATCTCACGGATGGATGAATTTTCTGACTGGAAAAGGCATAGACCTGTTTCTGGTCATTTTGTCTTCCCTGCAAGTCCCAGTCTTAAAACCAGTCTAGTGCAGTTTTTGTGAGATCAAGTTCTTATAGTAGGTTCTGGAAGATCTCTTTTCAGTGAAGACTCGATGAGGTTTTAGGGAGAAAAGTTATGTAACACTAACTAATCTGTCAGTGGGTTGCCATTGAGACTGTCTGTCTGCTCCCTCCTTTGTGCATGCTAATTGTTCAGCAAAGTTTTGTATTTCTGGGCAAAAATGTATTTTGCAGCATCACAAAGGCTCTTGGCACATGACCTGCAAGTGACGTGGGTAGCCAAACCATTCAAGAAAGCCTGAGGTGCTCAGCATATAGACGGACTGAGGTATTCAGAAATAATGCAGGTTTTCTTTTGTTCCTGACTCTTCAGACGGAGATGCAAGATCCTGTTACTGGGGACTGAATGTATCATAAAAAGCTCTGGTTTTAGAAGTTTTGGAGTGACAAGAGGGTAGGATCATCTTGCAGTGTTGGCTGTCTATCTGTACATTTAGGACTTGGGCTTTCTCCCCAGCTCTACTTGGGCTGTACTGGCAGCTTGACATTATGATGAAGATAGACTTGATTTGTCCAAGCAGAACAGGTCTTCAACTGATTACAGCTCTGCTCAGCTCCCTGAATGAGCTAGCAGAGCCAGGGCATGCAGACTAGCTACTCCTGCTGCAGAATAAGACTGTATTAATGTTGATGGAAAGCCTGTGCATTATCCACTGTAGAGCAATGACATGTGAGCAAATACTGAAATATGTATAAAGCTTCCTTGGAGAGCTGCTGGCAGGTAGAATAAAGCATCAAGGTCCATTTTGATACGAGTCTGTGTTTTAGCCTTTTCTTGAGAGACATTTGCTTGTGTCCAGTGCCTTGGAATACATGATGGCCAGCAAACCTGCACTGTTCTGGCATTTGTGCTGCTGAGCTAAAAGGGGGCATCTCGTGGGAAGGGGCTGGAAGGGAAAATAATTTACATTATCTTACTAGTTAAAACTGATTTTGAGTTACCTGAACTGTTGGCAAGTGGTGCAAGAGATGAACGAATCTTGGCAGGTGTTTTTTCAGCAGGTACATGCAAGTGACTGATGGACCTCAGATAGTTCAGGTTCTTCTTGGAACATCTGGCTTTGCTAACCTCTGAAGCTGCTTGATCTTCACAAAGCTGGAAAGTACTACAGGGCAGTTCCTGTCCCTCATTCCTAGAGAAAAATTGGAAATATATTCTTAAGCAGAAGATAGAATTAATGAATCTTTGTTTATGATTACATTTTATTATGCAACTTGCTTGCATAGTTTTGTTTCTTATCTGCTACTCAGAAAGTACCTGTCCTCAGATTTGTGGTTCTGGAATCTGAAGGGAACGGCCTTACTAAATAGAAAAGATGACCTGTCCAACCTGGATAGATGATGCAGTTGTTTAATTTTCCCCCTTTCCTCTCACCCCTCTTTTTAAGTTTCTCCTTGATTATATTAGATGCTTGCCTTTAAGGAAGGTTTGGATGCTAGGTACATTTTGAGGAAGACTTGGAAGCCAGAGCTTTGAGCATTACACAGACCTAGACAGAGGTTTCACAGAATCACTTGGAAGTGGTTTTATGAAATGAATGTGATGGAGGAAACTTGGCTCAGACCTGTGGCTGGCAGGTTAAAGTTTTTGTAAGTCAGCATTTCCAGAGGGGTGCAGTTAAAATCACAAAAGTCAGACAGTGTTGCCTCTCTTTTTTTTTTTTTTCTGTCTCTTCCTTTAGAAGAAAGGAGAAGTCTGGGTGGCTGTTTGTTCTTAATATAGCCTGCCAGGCAGGATGGAGAGTGTGAACTTTACCAATAAGGAGGAAGGCAATACTTAACAACTAATCCCTCTGAAAAACTCAGGCCACGTTTAAATCTCTTGATGATACACTGATATCCAAGTTTGAAGTACTGGTCTGTTTACAAGGATTTGACGTGTAGATTTAGAAATCTAGTAACCTGTTCAGAAACGATCAGTGAAGAATGACTAGAAAAAAGTTGTTTATATATTTTAAGTAGGTTTAGAACTGTTTGTTAAACTTGCTCTAAGAGCCGTGCTAGTTTCTCAGTTCTTTTCAAAGTCGCCTTTTCAGGAGGAAGATTAAAAGTTGATATAGCTAAAGTACAGACACTTTTCACTGGGCAGTTGCTAACACTGTACTTTGAAACTGTGTTAGAACTACAATGCTCATTTGCTGGCAGGAATGGAAAGAGAACTTCAATTGTACAGTAACTACAGTGTTTGAAAACAAAGGTAGAAGTGTTTATGCTTTTTTTTTTTTAACTTCATGCTATGTGGTTGATTGCATGTTTTGTCAGGCTAGAAAGAATAATGCATGACTTGCCTTCAAACTCAGAGCTGAGTTTGAAGGTATTTTTAGAGTGAATAAGCAATTTTATCCTATTGGATTTATTTAGAATGGTGTCAGCGTTGGACATGAATGTATACCAAATAAGGTGTGAAGACTGAGATTTAAAGGCAATATTGATCTCTGCATCTTTTTTCCTCAATAGAAATGCTGATCCTGTAGCTCTCTAGTGCCCTTGCAGGTAATGTTACCCATTCCTGTAAACTATAAGTCCTTTGATCCAGTTGGCTCCAGGATTGTGAGTGTAGAAGGACCAACCTTATTTCCATTCCTACTTCCTTGGCCTTTGTGTGTAGAGGGAAACGGCAAAAGCTTGAGGGGAAAATTAGTACATTTTAAAAAATGAAGGGAATTTCTTTGTGGAACTGGGATGTTCAGCTCATTAATTTTGAACTTTAAGTTGTTGAGAGGTATGTGAGGGAGGTACTTTCTTCCCCCCTCCATCTGTGGGTAGTACGTGACCCCTCTGCTCCAAATGTTGACTCTGACACAAGAGAGGAAAAAAGTGATAGAGTTACTGTGGCAGAGAGACAGCATGTTTCAAGAGTTACTTTGGATATATACATTGGAAAAAAATTTGAGAGGAGGATGGCAAATTCTATGAAGGAAGCTGTGCTCAGAAAGAGTTTGATTTGTTCAGATGGAGAAATATGCTTCGGTTTTGCATTGAAACATTCCTTAGAGCATAAGTTTCTCAGTGGGAGGAGTGAAATGACTATTCTTCTGTGTATTGAACTTACTTGTAAAATAGGAGAATGCAAGGGATTTTTCTCTTTTCTGACTGTTTGAATAGTCATTGTGAAAAGCCTAGCTGTGTGTTAATAAATTTGAGCCACTGGAAGAATGTACCCTCTCTGATAATGCTTCCCTCTTCATGCATACAGACAGTATGATAATTTGTTAGTACCTGCAGTGTGATTACATTATGTATTCCTGAGAAAGATCATTCCCTATCCTGATACAATTCCAATATAAATATGGTACAGTCTCAGTTAATTAAGATGTTGTTTGTTTGGGTTTTTTTTGGTTCTTTTTTTAGTTAAGTTCTGTATGCCAGAAGACCTAAAAGAGTTTTCAGGTAATTTTGCAGAGTGTTGGTAAGGATGGTTTTGTAGGCAATGGTGCAATGAAAATACAGAAGTTGAAAAAATAGGAAAAAGATTGACTTTCTTTGGGGAGGAAGAGCAGATGTATGTGCAGGTCTGGGAAGGGAGGTTTTGGAGACTGGCTCTGAAGTCAGAGAGGTGACATGATTCATTAGTCATAGAGCCCTGCAGTATTATGCTACATCCAATTGCTCATGGTCTGGGACTTGTCTGTGAATGGGTGTTACCGTCAGTTGCTAGACATGGGACTCTTTTCCAAGCTGGAGACTTTTGCTCTTCTTATTCTCTCATCCTTGGTGAACAGGAGGGAAGTGTCTATTATCAGGACTGGCTGGATGCCCTTGTGGTGAGGCTGTGGACACAGTAGGTGAAGAGTGGTGAAGTGCTGTGTGGGATGAAGGTGATCAGCTTAGAGCTGGTGTGCTTTTAGCTGGAATCTCTTATAAACTGTTGGTCCCAAGTCTCCAGTCGAGGCCTTATTTTTTGAGGAGGCTCTTGGAGAAGCGCACTGGGGTGCTTTTCCTCTCCAAAGACAATGTGGTCCTCTCACAAGCACTCTGGCAAAGAAGCCAGTGGGCTCACATCCATTCACAGCAGGAGAACGTGACCCATCAAACCTGGTTCTCAAATTTGCTTTTACTCATCCTTCAGCTCTTCTGAAGTAGAGGTCTTCTCAGGTGGAAAGGAAGAAGAGCTGTTCAAAAGCAACTTGGGAAGAACCAGCAGGAGCTGATCATCTCTGTTGCTCCGTATGTTCTCACTTCAATAGGAGAAGCCACGCTTTGTAACTGAATGTGGCTGTGAAAGGCACTGTTCCTAAGTCTTTCCCCCATATCTAATTCCTTGCAGCTATTGCTTTCTGTCTCAGGGAGTCCAGTAGCTGATCCAAATGTCCATTTATTTTACCTTTGTTCCATCATGCACGTTACATGTTCCACATCTGTCCTGCATTTGAGAAATTTCCATCCTTGTTCAACAAGGTGGTCATGAACCTGTAGAGGAGCGTTCTCTAGCCTCTTAAGGTCTCTGCATCCAGCCTGTTCCATCTGGAGTCCTTTTCTCACATTGTTCAGCCGTATAAGAGCTCCTCTGCCCCTCTCCTGCCTAGCACACACCTGCTCCTTTATCTCTTTCTCCAGCTCAGGCATGACCCCAGATACCTTTTACGGTTTGACCAGATTTGGTTGCTTCATTTTGCCTTAGGGCCTGCATAAAAATAAAAATACTTCTTGCAAATGTATCAGCGTTTAAAGTGAGTGTTGCAGAGGAGGAGGCGGAGGACTTGAGAAGGGGGATTTGTGTAAACAACACTATTTATGCTATTTATTCCTCTTACTAGTGTTACTGTTGGCTATAGATAGGGTTTAATTAAGCTATGTTAAATGCCTACCCAAGTAAGAGACATTGATGCGGCTGAAGTCTTGTTGCCTGGAATGTCACACTGATGCCAGCTGAATTCAGTGATGCCATTTGGCCTTATTGGCTACAGAGCTACGATGTAGCTGCTGTCCAGCTCCACAGTTATGCCCACTTCTTTTGGTCTCTGATTTCATATCTGTTTATAGCTGAGGCAAACAGAAGGTAGGGTGGAAATTTACCTGCTTTCTTAGAGACTCTTTGACTTTTCCTGCTTCTTTATTTCCCTTGGTCTCTTTATTTTCTGAAAAGCAGGAACTCTGGGGAATTCAGGGGTTTTACCTGTGTGCTTTAAAAAGAGGAAATCAAGTTGAAAAAAATAGACCAGGAATTTGAGTTAAGCATACAACCACTTACGGCCACGATGGCTTGGTTGCACAGGCACACTTCACAGCTGTGTGTTCAGTTACCTATTTCTTGTGCAGTTATATGGTAGGGTGGTAGGCACATGTAGTCCATGCACCGTAGGCTCAGCTAACCAAGGTTGAATAGTCAAGATGACCCTAATAAAGCTGGTGTGTCTTCTGGTGAAGCTGTGAGTTTTCATCACCTCTGGTGTTGGGCCACCTGCTCAGGGTGTCAAAGTTGAAGTATTGGAAGTCTGAAAACTCTGGTTTAAACTCTTAATATTCTTAATCTCCTTTCCTTTTCTGGTAGGTGCCTGCTTCTGGCTCTAGGGTTGCTCTGATGGAAGGAGTCGCCGCTTCTGAATGGTTATCCTGCTGCCCTATTTCCTGCTCTGCACACCTGCTGCTGGAGCAGTTTGTGCGAGTCTCTATCTGCTCCCCTCCAGATAAAATCTTTTTATCAGACCAATGCTTTGAACTGACCCACATACTGCCACTGAGGCAGCAGTTTTGCATCACTCTTGATGCCTCTCAGTGGTAGATGTGGTTTATCTTAACCTGCTGCTTTTTTCCTCCTCTCTGCTGTTGTTACAGTTCCTAGTGTTGTGCTGCTTTACCTGCTTTACTTTCAAGCCTCTCCTCAAATAGGTGCGTTTGATAGTAAGTTCTGGATGGGGGGATTAGAGAGGCAGCAACAAGCATGGAGGTGGGGGAAGGACTAGCAATTCAGGCTGATTAAGATTGGTGAGGGTAGGTGGAAGTAAGCCCAAGTTTGACCCAGTGCAGGTATGGCTGAATCAACAGGTCCATGAGGCAGTGGTGCCTGAGCTGGTGCAGTGGCCTCTTTTCCTAGGTCAGCTCAAGTAGATCAGTAACTAGCACCCTATTTGTTAATTCTGCAGTCTTTTTATTTTATATTCTAAGAGTCTGAAACTCACCAAAAGGTTATAGAATAGATGAGGAAATTGAAAGTGAAATCTAAATGACATTTGCCAGGTTACTTTGTTAATAAATTCTGGAAAGCTTGGATAATGAAAAATCAGGATGTTTCCATGTTAAAGGTAAAGGAGTGGTGAAGAGTAAAGGGGTAGAAGAGGGAACAATCTGTTTCTCAATAAATTTCCATAAAGCAAGGAAAGCTCATGCGTTTATTTAGTCTCTTTAACACTGTGCTAGACCTCAAGGGAAGATGATATATCTGTCAATTGAATATTTGATGGTGGGTGAGGGGATGGGAATGTTGGTATACCTGAGGAAGAAAAAAGCAAGAAATAATTCTTGTTTGTTTCTATACTATTGATCATAGCCAAGAAGCAACCCTTAAATTTTTGCTAGGGTGTAAGTACCTGTTGTACAGAGCAAGCACAATGCAAAATTACCTAAGGAAATGAGAGAGATATACAGGAGTAACATAATAAGATTAAGTCAGCTAGTGTAGCAGGAGCCTTCAAAAGGTACCTGATTTTGAGTGTGCTCAGGTGGCCTTAAGGGTAAATAGACACTGAACTGCATACGAGTGTGTGTGTGTAGCACAATGTGAGTGCAGAGATCAAGTTGTGATGTCATGTCAGTGAAAAGAGAAATTTAGATAGATTAATGAAATCCAACTTGATTCCTTTCTGGGACAAAGAAGAATGGTAAGGTACTGCAACATTATTTTGCATCTTAATTTAATTTCATGGTATTTGATGGGTGTGAGCAGCAGCTCTCCTTTTCTGATGGTTCAGTGTTGCAGCAGTGTGATTTCTCCCTCAGTGAGTGACAAAGCCTCTTTTTTGGTTCCTTCTCAAAGATGCTACCAGGAAGTGGTGGATGTTCAGGAAAGCAGTCTGTTGTGATGGTAAAGAGACTGAGTGGCTTCTCCTTCATTATCCCAATGTTTTGACTTTGACAACTGCAGTACAGTATGGATGCCAATGACCTGAACAACTTACCAGGGAAGGGGAACATGATGCTACTAGCATTTCTTAAGATGACTTTCTTCCACACAAGGATAAATGATTCATCCAAAGTCACTATTAAATTAAGTGAGAAGTTGCCCTGGGTGGCTGAGAGAGGGAACACTCAGTTCAGGACTGCAGTAAGTTGCTGCACAGCCAAGTATCCCTTAGTACGCTAGGAAACATTCAGCAAAAGTACTCTTTTCTGCAGTGCTTGTGTCCTGTTCCAGGGTGCTGACTCCATAAATGGACTATTTGGAGGGTCTGGAGTGTAATATTCCCAACTGCATTACCTGCAGGGTCACTGTGCCCTCTAATGCAACTTGCAGCCAAAGAGTGGCTTTGCCCTGTCATAGTTATATGCTTAAAGAGCATTATTCTGATTATCCAGGAGGGCAGATTAAAGGGAGTTGATGGGAGGAAGGGAGAGGTACCTGGGAGGTGAATTTGAGTTGGCAGGCTTGTTATGCAGAACAGTGCAGCTCGCTTGTGGAAAAGTAAAGTAAAGAAACAATTCTGGAGAAATTGTTTTGACTTAGAGCTGGAGGAGGCAGATAGGATATTAGGTCATAAAAATTGTCACTAGTGAGTTGTGGTCATGTTTGAGGTACTTGGTAAACTCTTCTGGAGTAAAATATGGAAAAATAAAAGGATCCTTCTGTCCCTCCAGAAGTTGGCAGCTAACTTGGAATTACTTTAAAATCTCTGTTTTCTAGCTGCAGCATTCACCAGTGGTGTAAGAGGAGCAGAATCCTATCCTGTGGAACACTGGGATCACAAGTGGGAGGCAGTTAAACCTTGCACAACAGCCTGATATCTGTATCAGCCATGATACCCCCCTGCTAAAACAGGTTCACCTAGGACGGATTACATGGAAACGCGTCCAAGTGAGTTTTGACTATCTCCAGAGAAGGAGATTCCACAATCTCCCTGGACAGCCTGTTCAGTGCTCTGTCACCCTCACAGCAGAGAATTTTTTTCCTCGTGTTCAGATAGAACTTCTTGTCTTCCAGTTTGTACCCTTTGCCCTTGTCTTGTTACTGGGCACCACTGAGAAGAGTCTGGCCCCATCCTCTTGATACCTGGTCCTTAGATACTTAGAAGCATTGATAAGATCCCCTCTCAGCCTTCTCTTTCCCAGGCTGAATAGACCAAGCTCGCTCAGCCTTTCCTCATAAGAGGGATGCTCATAATCCTCACAACCCTTCACTAGGCTCTTTCCAGTAGTTCCTTGTCTTTCTTGAGCTAGGGAGCCCAGCATTGAACACAGTACTCCAGATATGTCCTCACTAGGGCAGAGTGCAGGGGTAGAATAGCCTCCCTTGAAACGCTTGCTACACTGTTCTTGATGAACCCAGGGATACCATTGACCTTCTTGGCCACAAGGGCATGTTGCTGACTCATTGTCAACTTGTTTGTCAGGATTCCCAGGTCCTTCTCCCCAGAGCTACTTTTCAGCCAGCCAACCTCTAACCTGTATTGGTGCAGAGGGTTATTCCCCACAAGCTGTAGAACCCTACGCTTGTCTTTGTTGAAATTCATTAGGTTCTTCTCTCCCCAATTTTCCAACCTGTCCAGGGTTGGTGAGGAGTTGCCTGTTTGTGATGGACAGAAGAGACCATGTAGCAGAAGGCAAGTGGAGGAATGACCTTGCCATCAGAAACCATGTAATGTCCAGTGACTGAGTACAGCAGTGTTTTGGCCGTTGTACAAGCTGTTTGAGGAAGGAAACAGTCTTTTAGTCACAGGAGAAGACCTGATAGTGTAGAAGGAACAAATGTGTTTTAGAGAGCCAAACAGGAATAGGACCCAGCTGCAGTGGGGATAATGAAGAACAGGAGACAGTTAGAGCTGGAGTGGGGCTTCTGGAAGAGGCAACAAGACTTTCTGCAGGTGAAGTGACACTAGTGACAGTTCTTGCTTAAAGAAGTGCTACTTTAAAAGGACAGGAAAGAAAGAGATTGCCAAAGAAATTCCCAGAGAGTGGTTGGTCTGCCTTGTCTTTCTGGAACAAGTATTTGCAGGGACTGAGTCCTGCCCTTGAACAGGCTTTTAACGCCGTGGCTGACTTGGCAGGGGCTGCATGTGCAACGCTGACTGTATTTGTCCTCAGAGCCCTAGAGACACAGATATGGTGCCCCCTGGTCTAGTGAAGTAACAGTAACACAAGTTGGTTTCCTGGGTGGGTTAAAGTTCCCTATCATGAATGGGACTGTGAATGAAAACCAGAATGGGACTTCGGAGTGGCAGGCCTTGGAAATAAAGTCCTCCTTGAGAGCCTCAGTACCTGCCTGCCAACCTCCTGTGATGGACAGCGGGAGGCAAAGGGACAGCTGATGGCTTTGTTGAGGGGGGCACCCTGCAGCACATTCTTCAAGCTTGGGGATGGCATGGATCCGAAGCCAGTCATGCTGTATATATGGAAGGATGTCAAAAGCATCGATGGATATTTTTAGCCAGAATGATTTAGGGGCAAGGATTGAAGGGGCTGTAAAATCCTAGCTATATTCTTGTATTTTCAGTCTTCTGATGCTGAGGAAACAGGTGTCCTCTTCAAGGGATGACTAATTTCTTGTTTCATGGACTGGAGAACAGAAAGCAAAGCTTTTTTTGTCTTCTTAGATGAAACAAGTACTTGTTTTTGGAGGGCGATTTGTTAGGCACAGAATCTGCTGCCTTTAGAGCTTCCTCCTCTGTTCCCCCTTGAGCTGTTAGTGTATCTGTGGCACCAAGATGTGGGGTTTGTTTGGGTTGGTTTTTTTTTTTTTTTAATACAAATCTCATCTCCCTCACACATTGTAAAATGTAAAAGACTTGAGTAATGTTCCTTTTCCTTACCAAAAAATAAAAGTTAGAGCAGAGGTGGCATGATACCCTGTTTGAGCCAAGTGTTTTGTTATTGTGGAACTACTTATCAGAGCTGGGCTCTGGGTATTTATTTAAGCCCTTCCTGTTCTTTCCCTGCCTTGTTCCCCCTCCAAGATCTTTTCTGTGGTGAAGTAGCTGGGGAAGATAGGAGAAGGGGAAACATGGGGTCTGAAAGTTGTGTAGATTCTTGTGCTCACCTGTGGTAATATTTGTAATCACAGAATGTTGTCCCCAGGAGTAGTGGTAGATATTCTGTTATCCCATGCACATCTGCCAACTTGGATAGTTTCTTAGTGTGTTATCCTGAAGCTGGTGGCCAGGATAAGCAGGGATGTAAAGAAGTGGCTGGAAACTTGAGGAAGATGTATAAAAACAATCTGTTTTCACAGTGACAGGCTGAGAGATGAAAATTCATGTATAATGTCTTCTGCTGCCTTTGCTGTCTGGCTCTACTGCTTCCCTACTAAAATTCCTTCATCTGCTTTCTGTTTGTTGCTGTCGTTCTTTCCAGTGTTTCCTCTAGCTGTCAGTCAGGAATGGATGACTTGCACTTTATCTTTACACAAATGGCCAAATCAGTCCAAGTCAAGATATCCTCTGCTGAAGTCAGCCGTGGCTGCTGTGGGGGAGTTTTGCAGAGGGAGAAGGAGGAGGAGGAGATGATGTGAGGTCTGTCACTTAACCTGTCCTTTGCTTTGTCCATGAGGCACTCTGGACCAATGCATCTTTGGGCTTCAGAACTAGTTCTAGCTAATGACCTGTGGATGGCAAAAGAAAATAGCGGCTTGGAGAAACAAGATATATTAATTTACCTGTATTAATATATCTTGGGGCTAATCTGTGCATCCTGGGTGCTTCAGTCCTGTCATTCTCATGCAGTAAATCTCACTTTGTCTGAGAATTGCCACATGGGAATGTTCTTTTGAACCCTTTAGTCGAGCAATTCACAGTTGGTGTCCTTGCTTTTCTGAAGGGAGAGACCCTCTGTGGCTTAGATTCAGCATATGCAAAGATGATTTGAGGTTGCAGAAGTAAACTGTTTTTCATCCTACCATCACCCAGTTCTTGAAATGTGAAAGGCTGAAGGAGAGCCAGGAGGAACAATCAACATCTTTGTCTCCTCCAGCAATAGCTGGGCTTGCATATGTGTCAGATGCCTTATCTTGCAAGTGTGTACTTATAACATGATGGTCCCGGCAATGGTAAGGAACAATGTTTGGGAGTTGTGAAATCATGTACTTGGTTTTTATTGTGCCTCCTTTTGCAGGGCATAAGAGAATGCCAGTCACCCACTGTTACAGACAGGAAAGTGAATGATATGGAAATGTGTTGTGATTTGTGGAAAACCAAACAGAGGATCTGTGACAAAGGCAGTTCTTCAGTGCAGCTTTTCCTGATTTTGAAGAGAACTATGCAGATTTCTCCATTCCTTCTATAATAAAGGTTAGTGTTCAGTATTGACCTACACACAATTTAGGGTTAATTTGTACCATTATTGCAGACTCCTTGGGTAACCACAGGCAAGTTACCTGTTCTCTAGAGGTCTCTTTCTGGCATTCACAAATGATAGGGGAAGTGATTCTGTGTTGGGGTGAAAAAAAAAATCTTTGCAAACATGCGTATGTGCAACAAACCATCACACAGAACCTGCTCTCCTCCCCACAGCATTGCTATAATATGGATAAGACTGCCCTGCCCTCTCTAGAAGAAATTTATTAGATTTGTGTTGTCTGTGGTGAAGATTAGGAGATACAGACTGCCTGCTTTCAGCAAACATCTTTGGCTTATTTATGTCCTTGCTCTGCAGTATGAGCTGGGAAAGAAACTGGTTTGTTTGCAGCACACTGTGGGCAGTACCACTGCTTTGGAAAGATGCATTTGTTTCTTTTGATACAGAAGAAGGTTTTGTGTGGGTTTTAGAGGAAGATGTCCTAGCATTTCATGTGCATCAGCAAGGGCATGTGTAAAAATAGCTACAGTGGATTCTTGTATTCCGTAAGATATTGGTGATCACCTCTGACTCTGCATACATTTTTCTCCTTTCATGTATTTAGCAAAGGACCTAACTTATTGATAGCATCAGCTGCACATCATTAAAGTTCCTTCTTCCAGTCACGGCTTTTTCTTTTCAAACCCACATGGAATCTCTAGCCATCGCCCTGCTTGGCAGGAAGACGAGTGCTTAACCACCTGGTTGTCCTCATTAGACAGCTACCAAGAAGGGCTTTTCCCAGCAAGATCCGGGGGAAGACCTAGCAGCCTGGTCATGTCACTGTGCTCCTGGCTCCTTTCTGTTGTAGGAAGAAGTGTCCCTGCATTGACTGTATTTTCTTGCTCTTGGAAAAACTGAAGCTGTCACATCCAACAGCTTGTTCTGTCAGATATTCTAAACCAGCTAAAACATAGGCAGCCCTTCCTCTTCAAGCTAAGACTTCTTTCTCAGAATCCATGCTGTTCCACAGTAGTATCTAATTAGTTACTGTTCTAGATCCATCTTGCTGTAATTTTTCTCCCTCCATCTTTAACCTCTGCCCATGGCAGCAGGTGAAATCAGACCAGAATCCAGATGAAGCTTCCTCTTTTATCCTAGCCTGCATTTAGTAGCAGGGTGGTGGTTGTTATTGAGGAAACAACTTATCAAGGTGCCTTGCCTCTTCTTTCATCCAAAAGTTTAATTAGGGCTCTGTGTGCTGAGTGGTTGTATGGAATTAGGGACTCTGGATACTTGGTTACGCATTTGGTTACTCAGGAGAGCATTCCCTGCTACTGCTGGTACTTCAGTAATACCAGCTCGTGTTGGTACTAACTATGTATAAATGAAAGGCAGGCATGACACTGAATTCATGATGTCTGTTAAATCTCTGGATTCTGAGTTTTGCCTTCCTCTAAGTTTTTCTGAGAGCATTTGATGTGTTCTGGTACACAATCCAACCAGTTTTGGCTGCCCCAGGGCTGAATGTTGTTTCTGTAGAGTGGCTAGATGGTAGATGGGCACACAGAAGTGCTTTAGAGTTTTGCTGCTACACATTTATCTCCATAATTTGGGGTCAAGCTCTATGTGTCTTAGAATGGGAGATTCACACTTTTCTATTTTTTTAATTTTTTTTAAACACTTCAATCTTAGTGAGACCTTTAAAGTGTTTTAGAAAGTATGCAAAAACTGAGGTGTGGAAATGACTCTTGGTGAGTGAAGCCAAAGTTTTCAATAAATAAACCTCCTAGCTACTAGGAGGAAAATTAACTCTATCTAGGCAAAATCAGGACATTTCTAAACCATTCTGAATTTGAACGAGTTTGCCTGAAAATGTGGCTGACTTATCTGCATCTCCCTTGTCCAATTAAGAGGTTTTTTTAAAAAAAAAAAAAATGAAATGCCAAGATCAGAATTCACCAGCTTATCTTGAAATAGAGAAAGGCTTGGCTGTGTTTTTCCTTGTTTAGAAAAGGGAGTGAATTTTCAGTTGTGTGGAAATACAAGTTTGGCAAGTGTAAACCTTGGTGTTTTCCAGGGATCTGATAGCTAGAAACAGGACAGTTTCTATTTAAACTGCCCAGCCATTGAATCTAGTCTTTTACCTGAAGATCTCCACCCTCATAGTCAATGTGATTTAGGGAAAACAATGGCCCAACACTTTGTAAGAAGGCATAACTAGGCACTGCTGCTGAGAAAATCGGTACCACCCCTTGTGAGCCAGGCTGGTGCACAAGAAACCGTTGGTTACTTTTAACCCAATCTATATTGCTTTTTTAAAGAGGTTAATTTCTCAATCCTGTTTAGCACTTGGCCGCTGAAATGCTTGGGTTAGCACAAAGGGAGACAGTGATGTAGAGGGAGGAAAGACAGTGGGGAATGAGACTGTTTCAGTGGGTTGACTGGGCAAGTTTTTAGCATTCATGAAAATGTGGCCTCTCCCAGTACTCCTCTGTGCTTTCAGGGAATTCTCCAATAGAAGATAATTTTTTTTCCCCATGAGCAGGATAGTTTTGCTCTGGAAATGAGGGTGGAGGTGATGCTCCATCTGTCTGTGCTGGATAATGGATTTCAAAGGGAGGCCCTATTAATTCTTTTGAGAGGTGAATTAGAGCAGTGCTTTCACCTTGGAAACTGTGATCGTCAGATCTCTCACTTGCAAGAGATTAGGTGGCAGTACCTTTGAACGCTTTGTATATAAAACCAGAAATTGTCTATAGAAGATGGCTTCCATGTCTCCTAGCCATCCTAAAAACAGGTGCCTTTGACGTGCAGCCTTCCTCAGTGCAAGTCAGAGATGCAGAGGTTGGGAGCAGCCCAGCCTATTCTTTCCTGCCCCATCCTGTTTCCTAGTGCTGCTGGAATTGATCCCTGTTGATTCTGGCACTGCAGTGCTGAAAGCTACCAGAGGACAAAGTCTCCTTTTGTTGGAAGTTGCAGCCAGGCTTGTGGACGTGCTTCTTAACACTTGCCTCTTCTGAGGGTATCACGCAGCGGTTTCATTGCCTCCTGGGATGTGTGTTCCTCACCTCGCTTCTGGGGCACTGGCCAGGGAGTGTTCCCATTGTCCTGTTCTGGCAGAAAAGGCGTGAGTAAGGTGGTGGTTGAGGTTTGCACAACAGGAAGTTAAATATTGGGTAAACGTGACCCTTTACAACCAGGTGCAGGTAGCAAACAGTGGATCGGTGGGGACAAATAGACTTTGTTCCCTATTCTCTATCTTCACTGTTGCAGACAGTTTATACAGCTAAATCTCAGTTGTGCATTTTGTGATTGTTATTGTTTGGTTTTTTTCTTTTTCTTTTTTCCTCCAAACTTGTCTTTGTTTAGGCAGTACTAGCATTTAATAATTTCCAAGCTTTGCAGGCTGCACATCACTAATTCTCAAGTGCAGCATCTTCTGGGGAGAGAATTGGAAGAGCAGATGGGGATAGGAGGCATGAGCTGAGGAATGCCCAGCTTCTACAAGTTCTGTTTTCTCAGGTTTCTGTTCCACACTCCAGTTTCTGTCCTTGGCTGTGGCTGCAGAGCTGGTTGAGGAGGGAGAAATGAAACCTGTGTCTGGATGGGATCTAGAAGAGAGGTTTTATTCTGTGGCCATGATTGGCAGGGAATGGAGGTGGCAGAGCATGCTTCTTGCCAATGAGATCTCAAAAGCTTATGTTTAATCTTTGAAACACTGTCTCCCGTGCCTGGGAGGTATCTGCAGCATCATCCAATGTGGTGAGGAATTGGGTAGCTGCTGCAGCAACTGTGGACAGTAGCCTCAATGCCTACACCTCTTTCTTGCAGGTAATTCTAGAAGTGCTTAGGTGATAGAACTTGCCTCATGGGAATGAAGGCACAGAGCAGTCTGCACATGCCGTGTTCATTTTCCTGAGCTATTAGGGTGGATAACAGCAGCAGTGGAACGCTTGCTGTTTGCTGTCATGATTAATTTTTATTAAAATTATGCCAAACCAAAATTAGCATATGGGAGTTGCCTCGGAGGCTGATGTGACTGTAATGGAAGGTCATCTGAGTGGGTTGCATATCCTGCTGACACTCTGTACCAAGGAGGGAGGTATGTCTTCACCTGCTTGCAGCAGTTCAGTGCAAGGTGCAACATGTGTGCTGCTGAACTTTTGAGGGTTAGTGGCTAGGTAAGGAGCCTGACGGCTAGAATAACATGGGATGTGCCGTGTTTGGACAGCTATATTGGTAGACATGGCATGGCCCTGCTTGGGGATCAAGAAAGGGATGTTAATCAATGCTCCTGACTTCTGCCTGGGAATTACAGCAGAGACCTTTGGAGTCCTTTTGGAAAGAAAGTTTCTCCCCACCATGGTTCTTTTTGGTGTTTACCCCCAATTCACTTCAGGTTTAAGTCTTTACTTAAAATTGGAGTAGATTATCTTGTGTTAGTGTAATGAGGTGCTTGTTCTTTTGTCAGACACACCAGGTACAGCCTTGAAGACGGCAAACCACATGCTGAAAATCATACAATGTTCTCTTACTTTTATTACCAGATCTGTAATTTCAAGCCAGTATCTTCGGGCCTTGCTGTCTATTTAACTCTCTGTGCTTATTATACTTTGAGATTCCAAACAGATAATGCATAGGCAGGCACCTGTATATCTTGAACATGTGTGCTTGAGTTGTCCTTAGCCTACTTCTCCAAGAATTTTCAACTTGCCTCTTTTGAAAGGGAGTTTAATAAAAGCTGAAGTCTGTGCATATGGTGTTCCAGAGGGAGAAGCTTTTCAAAAAGTTCTTTGGGAGACTGGTTATTACCTGAAGTTGTACGTAACTGTCTGGAGACAGTTAATGTTTAAATGAGACAGATTTTGAAATACATAACTTGCCTTGTTAGTTGCAACAAAGTGTTAAGATGCATCCTGTTGGATAGTAGCACAAAAGGTTGTCTGTTCCTGTCTTGCTACTTGGATTTCATGTTGAACTTTGATGATCATGTAGTAGAGCAAGATGGATGGAGTGCTGGCATTTTAAGCGCTCTACTGGTGAATCAAAATCGCAGCTTGGTGCTTTCATCATTGTGATGATAAACTGGCTTTTCTTTTGCAAGCCTGAAGATGGGCTGGTTTAAGGCACAGCCTAGCTGGTTAGTAGGAAAGGTTGTGACATATCAAATACAAGACAAAACATACACTACAGTAAGTTTGTTCTGATGCACATAGGTCCTTGTGTTATTGCAGTATCATCTTGTCTTGCAGCAGCACTGAACAGGAAAGGAGCTTTGACCACCTTCCCCTTAAGGATAACTAGGCTCTTTGGGTGGCTGGAACATGAATGTCTGTATTGCTGCAGCATCAAGGACTAGAGATGCATTAGCAGGTTCCTTGCTCTGACTTCTTAAGTGGATTGCACACTTAAATCCTCCTTGGTTATCCAGTGTAGTACAAGGTGTCTACTACCTATCAATTTGATGATGTTACGTATGAAATGAAATGCAAGAGGTAGTGAACGCTCCTACGCACAGGGAGGGCTTCTCTGGTTCAGGCACTGTGCCTGTGCTTGAGTGGTTTGGATGATGTTTTATGGTTGGTGCTCCTGCAATCTATGCCCTGTGCAGGAAGTATTGTACAGCAGCTCTCAGGTAGTACAAATTGGTTCATGTGCAGTGAGACAGCTTTGTAGCAACTTGTGGGCCAAATCATGTACAGTGAGCTCTTTGGCATGGTAAATCATGAAAGTCTGTAGTCATTTAAACATCCTTTTCTGCTGTAATGCAGAAAAAAGGTTTTTACAGCCTATATAACCTCAGATAGAGCATTTGAGTCCACCTTGAATCTGTTGATTTGCCCTAGTATACATGTCAAATTTAAAATCTATGACTTAGGCTCTGTAAGGTGGAATTTCAAGGCACTGGCTCTTGGTATTGCAAAGGCAATCAGGAAAAAGTTTGTGAAATAATAAAATCTTAGCATGAAAGAGAGATTTATCTCTGGAGATAGAGATATCCTTCTGGCTGTGTTCCTGCAGCTTGTGTTGAGTAATAGAGGGGACTTCACACAGTGGTGTGGTGGGTAGTGATGTAACCAAGGGTGGGCAACAGTGAATTATCATACTATCTTGTTTGCAGTGATGTGGTTAAAGACTCTTGCTGTGATCTATAGACAAGCTTGAGATTTACCTGGACTTGCTGTTGGCTACCTCCTGGTAACCCTTTGCAAACGAGCTCTTAGGCAGGAGGCAATAAATAACTAGATGCAGTTCAGACCTTCCTTTTCCTGTGAGCCATAGAAACAAATGTGCTTTAACCATGGGAGGTCAGCAAGACCTTTAGGCTCTCAACAGACATCTGATTTTATTGTTAGCCTATATAACAAGATTAACACCAAATGACTCACAGAACAAGTCAGGTGGTCGGGTCAATCTTCGGTAGTGGAGTTGGTATGGTAGCATTTTCATTTTCATGACAGAATGTGGCTGAAGACTTCGACAAATCAGATCTTCAGTGACAAGTGTTTTCTGTAGGAACACTTTAATCAAAACTAAATATTGAAGGGGTGGGGTTTTGGCAGAGTGTCAAACAAAAAGCTGAAAATTCCCACAGAGAACCCATGAAAAGGATTTGGTTGTTGAAGCTTTTGGTGGGAGGGAAAGAACTGCTCTCTCCCTAGCACTATGATGAACCTAGGGGTGACCTGAGCAGACTGTGAGGGTGCAGTGGACGTTGCAGATAAAGCTACAAGTTATACTAGATTGTCTTCTGGAAGGCAAGTTCCTTTCTGACTCTCTCGGGCTGCTTTCGCTCATGGACTTACTAGTTGCAAGCTGTTCATGATTGCTTCAGCCTGAGGACTTAATGTTTGTAGCGTTAATAAGTAGATGAATCTCCATAATCAGTGAAAACTGTGCTAAGTACTGTGTTACAACAGAAACATTCCCCTTTCTTTTAACTATCTCTGGGATTGTTGCAGGCTTTTATGTGACAAGTACAGAGTGCACAGCGGAGTTTGTTCCTGTTGTAGGAGCAGGCTAGCTAGGATTCAGGCTGGAATTCCCTTAATATTTCTCTGTGTCAAGCTTCCTGGAAATAACACAGCTGGCATAGTCAAAGGAGTAAAATCACAGCTATGCTTCAAATACCAGTTTATATGTCATCTTGAGAATGTTCTTAAGCTTTCTCTATGTTGAAGTGAAGCTAATTTTTTTTTTTAATGAGAAATGTTAACTTAGGTAAATACTAGTTGGCTTTAACTTACCAGTTAGTGTGATGGGATGGGAAAAGGAGTTGTATTTTAAAAGTGAGGATCCTGGCTTGTTAATGAAAATGTGACTGGAGTTAATTTCTAGCAAGGAACTTATCCTCCTTCTAACTTCTTTCTCTTCTCTAG
Organism: Coccyzus lansbergi; assembly: GCA_033558105.1. Taxonomy (NCBI): domain Eukaryota; kingdom Metazoa; phylum Chordata; class Aves; order Cuculiformes; family Coccyzidae; genus Coccyzus; species Coccyzus lansbergi. Next base: position 2,081,760 of record JAUMJK010000032.1, on the reverse strand, counting down.
TTTATTATTTGGCCATGATAAGATTATGGTTCTTCTTCATAAGGGCTCAAGAGGTTCTCAAAAGGACTTTGATTTGCACAACTACTGCAAGAGGGAACAGAGAAGCCCAGACTGTAAATTTCCAAGAGGCTTCTTGAGCTGTTTCTGAAAAATGTGCTAAGGATGATGTTGGCTATGCAGGAAGGAGAACTGTGTGCTTGACTCTTTGCAGGAGCTGAGACCACTTGTAACTATGGCACTCCTTCTGTACACCAGTTGTATAATAAAAATATGTGAGGATGACAGAAGATAAGTGTGCCAGAGGAAGGCCAGGAGAGAGTAGTTGGGTAGCATCACTTGAGCATGTGGGTATCTTAACAGCCTTCATAATTCTGGCTAATACTTATATCAGTCTTATATGATGACAGAGTAAGGTGGCTGGGTTTTTTTGGGGTTTTTTTTTGTTTGGTTCCTCTCCCCCCCCTTTCCTTTTCTGCAAGCGCTGTCACAGACCTGGAGTCATTCAGCCAAAAGCAACAGGATTTGCTCCCAAATCAGTGAAAATCCATTTCCCAAAGAACCTTTTATTCCTAGAGAGCTTCTTTGACAGGTGAAAGACTGCAGGTACAAGACTGTCCCCCTTTCACTTTGCAGTAGGTTACAGTTGCAGGTATGGGATAGTGAAAAGCAAGTGATGAAGGTGAGCTGAGTGCAGGCTCAGCCTAGTCTGCTCGTGGGTGCTTTGGATCACTTATAACACTTTCATTTCCATGCAGGTCTACTTACAATATGAAGCCTTTCCAATGAGGCTGTAACATTAAGTGGGGAAGCTTCAGGTTGCCGACAGTCTCCTTGGTTATTAATGGCCACAGCAAGACCTCACAGGTTCTCAGAATAGATTCCACGTTTGCTTTACAGGAGACAGCTGACTATGATATTTCTACAGCAATATGTCTCCACCTGACTTTTGACTGACAGTGACACAAACTCACTCTCCTCCCAGCTGTGTCTTAAACCTGGTGATATTTATGGCAGAGTTGGTTTCTCCAGTCTAAGTTTGGATAGTGATTTTTTTGTATTTGTCTATAGGTGTGGGCTTAATGAGATAAAAAGCCAGGAGGGGGCTTCCGCAGATGAAAATAGAACAGAAATTTCAAACCAGTCCTAAATGTGAAAGAGGGAAGCCTTCAACCTGCATGGGATTTCATGGTCTGGTTGCTGTGGGTCCTTGTTCACGATATCTGAGTGTTGAAGAGTTGCTACCTACTTTGACACTTTTGTTTACTCTTATGAAATATATGGGGCTTTCTTTCTGTTTGATGGAATAGGTTTTGTTTGTTGTTGTGTTGGGGTTTGTTTCTTTGTTTGGAGGCCAACTGCACTTGGAAATGTCTGGTAGCCTTAGCCCACCTGTGCACAGCTAGTGACACGTATTGAGGGAATGAGAGTGGATGTTCATAAGCCATCTGGAAATAGTGTGTGATCATAGAATCATAGAATAACCAGGTTGGAAGAGACTCACCAGATCATCGAATCCAACCATCTTAGCTGACTGCTGAGACTTTTTCTTGTCATTTGTCTATGCTACACTTTCAAAAGCTTCTCCTGTTAATGGCACCCCACCCTCCAAGAGAAAAATCCTCCTTCCTCCCACAGCACAAAACCCCAGGAGAACAGAGCTGGCAACACACTACTCAGCACTGCCTTGTTGAAGGATGAGCAGCTTCAGGGGAGCCTGTTGTTGTCCCATTCAATTCTCAAGCACAGAGTGCTGAAGCACAGTGTGAATGTGAGAGCAGATCCTTGTCTGGTGATGACTGAGCTAGAGGCGTCCCGAGCTTCTGCATAACTTTATGCTGTTAAATGGTGGCTGAGTGGGAACAGCTTTTGGTCACTATGACTTAATAGCCTATTTCAGATGAATGACCTAAAGCGAAATGGTTTTGTCTCCTATTGCAGACACTTGATAAGCTTTCAGTTCTTTAAGGAATGTAATTTTCGTCTTACACTGTCTTCTCCAAGTCCTGGTCTTGGCAACAGGTCATATAGACCAAATAGAAATAACTGCCTTTTTTACTTGGCCCTGAGGGCTAGACAGTCTATCCTCCACTAGATGGAGGAAGGATTGGCACCTGTTTTCCCTGGCATTATGATGAAAAACGAACTATGAAATCTGGTGGAACTCAGTAATTCATGAACAACTTACTGGCCACGTGTTTATGGAGAAGTCACTTGTGTCTTCCAAGAGTGCTAATGGTGATGTAGACAGAGAATTCCAATGGCAAATAGTGTCCAGTGAGGATGCCTACATAAACCAGATGACCTCATTTCAGAATGACATTTGCATTCAGAAAAGTGGTTTCAGACAACTACAATAGGGAAGGAAGGCCTCTGTTTTGGCTTCTTTTTAATCTGAAATGAAGATGCTAATGTGTATCAGGGTAGCAGTCTGCATGTCTTCGCATCTACCTTATCTTGCTTCCGAGTTCCTAGTCACGAACAATTGGCCATCTGTGCTGGGTGGGAAAAGATTTGCTGGACAGGGTTTCCTTCTACCATTCCTTTTCCTTTCTGTTTCTGCCTCCTGCGTTCCCTGCTGTTAGAGTTTGCAAAACATACACTTACATAAGCAGCAGTAGCAGTGTTTTACACTGTCATTTGATATTTGTTGAGTGAGCTGCTTCTTTTGTCTACAGGAGACTTGGATCTTAATTTCCATGTGCTTTGCAACCTTTCTGCCCTTTGCTAAGCCAGATACGTGGTCCATATTTATTCTTGTTGGTGTGATAATGCATTAGTACTGCAGCAGTTCTGAAGGGTAAAACCCCAGGGTCGGGATCCTACTGTAATCAAACAAATCTGAAACAAGACAGGTCTCTTGCCTTGAGCTGGCATACACTGAGTGGCAAAGCAAACCAAGCTTGCAGCTACACTGGTGCTATTATCAGTGTTTCTGGCTGCCTGCATTTAGGATTTTCTGGGGCAAGGTGTCTATGTACAGGTGAGAGGGAAGAGCCATCATTCCATCAGTACTCCTGTGAATGAGAGGTGCAGAGCTCTGCTGATCTGATGAATCTTACTGTTTCAGTAGCCAGTTATGGAATAGTACTAAACCCATAGGTATTCCATGTGACATCTGTAGAGAAATGGGTGGTAGATTAGTACTGCCTTTCTTGGAGGAAGATGAAATGGAAAATCTTTTTTCTTTCTACATCTCATCAGATGAAAGATTTTTTATGAGCCATTTCACAGGAGCCATGTACCCCTGTAATGCTTTCCTTTGGTCTTTTTGCAGCAGTTTTAAATAATCCACCCCTGTATAGTTTCGTGGCCCTGTTTTTTATATTGATATGTGTGGTTCATAGGAGGAATACAGTCTTTTAATGGACACCCCTCACCCAAACTGATATACAGTGTCAGTTTCCTCGATGTGTCTTTCCCCTCTCTTTTGGGAGTGACAGCTCATGTCCACTTGTTTGTAATATATTCAGCATCTGTCGACACCCTTCCAGCCTGGAGCTGAGCAGAGAGCCTTCTTGTCCAAGGTTGATAACTGAGCTCTGAGTTTGTCATCAAAAATAAAAGCTGCTGAGCTTGAATGAGATCTGGTTATCACAGATACAGGTGCTTAGCAATCCCTATTTCATGCAAGTGTGTCAGAGCTTCATCACAGCACCCTTTCTGCCCTGTGGATTTGTCTGCTGTAGTGGGTGCTCTGGGCTGGGGTATTTTTTTGTGTTTGTCTAAAGAAAAAAGATACCTGAGAAGCTGATGCAGCAGTATGTAGAGGACATACTAGTTATTGCTGGGAAGAGGAGCAGCTGAGCTCTTCATGTCATCACCTACTTTGGGAACACATGTGTTACTGGTAACATAGGGATAGCATCCCTTTCCACACTACTGGTAAATGTGTGCCTGCTGAAGGCAGGACGGTGAAGAGTGAAAGGGTCCTGTCTCCCCAGATGGCAATATCAAGCAATGTGTCATTTGTAGTGTAGCTGATATGGGTGTATCAAGTGTCCTTGTGCCCTTCACCTTTGATTAGTGCTTTTGGGAGAAGAGAGTGAAACATTCTGGATCTGACCTTTGGAGTAATGCAAGTATTTTTTGCCAGGTTGTCCTGGTTTAGCTTTCCCATGACACCTTCCTGCTAAAGATGCCTAAGTTCAGTTATCTGTCTTGCTGGTGGCAAACAGAGCAAGCCTACCTGATGTGGGCATGTTCACAATAGTTCTTGAAAAGAGAGGGCTTGTGCTTGGCAACCTGTTCTTAAACTCTGAAGAAAGTTTAGGGACAAATTATATAACTTTAAAAAACTGCTAATTTCTTCAAAAATGTCTTTTCACTGTTGACCACTGAGAGTGTGTTACTGAAGTGTGTCTCATAAAAGAAGGCTTCCATGTTGCTGATTTTAACAGTCCTTACAGGCGTATCTTAGACTTTTCCTAGTACAGCCAATAGAAAATACTATATGTACTCTGTTAGAGGAGCGATCTTATTTGTGAGTTGTTTTTTTTTTTTTAAATTACTTTATTATTTTAGGTGGAATGTTGTGCTTAGGATGTTGCTTTTAAATGTATCCCAAGGTTACTGGGAAGATGTGAGTTTGGAATTTTGGAGGTTTTAGTTTTGTATTATTTTTTGTTTGTAGAACTCCACTGGATTCATTCAAAATTACTATGAACGAATTGGTTTTTTCCCCTTAAGGTGTTACCTGGACTAAAAGCAAGGGAGTACCAAAGCTGATACCACAAAAAATTGACTGAGCCTCTGGGCTTTGTGTACACTTGACTGTCATATTTATCTCTTTCCTTAATGAGTCTGTACAAGATTGGAATTAGCACAGATTAGCTGCATGGTGCTTCCTGTGCCTCTTGGTTTTAGAACTCTAATTTGCAGAAGTTCCACTGCTGTTTTCTGGGAAGTTAAGCATCAACCTATCAAACTTGCTGAGATTTTAGATATTGTGGCCCGTTTGTGTGGGAAGTAGCAGTGAGCCTTTGGAGTAGGGTAAAGAGCTACGAACATTTTTTTTTAAAGTATCTTTGTACTGGCTGAGTGTCTGTGCTGCACTCAAACTGTCTGTATGTCAGCATGCTGTGAATCATATATAAAAGGTAGAATAAGTTCTGTTACTTTATGTTCCTGATGAAATTCTGGGAACTTTGGGAATGTGCTTTTCATGACTAAATCAGTAAATGACTTCTGCATCAAAGGACAAAATATAACCCCAAGATATTGTATGCTACACTGCTCTTTTAACCCATATTTATTGGAATAAAGTCAAATTTCAGAAGTCTCTATTGTGCATGTTTAAACAGATAAAATGATTCTAATGTATAATGCAAACCCATTCATAAAGTATTAGCTAGAAACTGTGGGGGTTTTGCAAGGAGTAGTTGGCCACTAGAGGCAGGATGGGTAGGTGATAGGTTTAATCATGGTTTCGTGCCCGTTCGTGTAATGCTTGCCAAATGGCATTGGAATATAAGGTGCTTATATGCTCAAAGATGGAAAGATGGAAAGGACTGTCTTGTAGTTGTCTGAGAGATACTTCTGCTGTAAGTTCCTGTGGCATATAGGATTTTTCCTTAAAGGGAAGGGGAATGCATACCTAGAGAACTCCAGCTCCAATCTTTGTTGAGAGCAGTCACACTTTACTGTCTGAACAGTATGTCTTGAGCTTTCAGAGAGATGCTGCCTGTCCAGTATGCAACATGCGGAGAGGCTGTGTAGGCAGAATGTTGTAAATTTTTGTAGTGAAGGAAAACCCTGTAATTTGGGTAAGAATAGAGTTTCTGGAGTTATTCTTTAGACTGGATGGAACAGGAAGCAGAGTGAGGCTGGCAAATTTTTTTCTCTCTATCCTCTGACATTATTGTACTTCTGGATAAGGAAATTTCAATGTTGGGAGGAAAATGCTGTGTTCAGGAGGTCATAGTCCTCAATGGACTCCTTCCTCTATGAGGGATTTTGCGAAGAAGTTAGTGCTAGCTCAACCAGCTATGGAGCTTTTATCCTGTTCCATTGTGCTACTCCTTTTCTTTCCTTCATACTTTTTTCCTGTAGTCTGCTTGTTGACAATATACTATAATTAGAGATAGTGTTAGCAGATCCTTGTAATGAAGATTTCCCAGAGTGAGTGGCATTAAGGCAGGGAAATGTCAAAGCTCAATTTAGAAAAGTGATTTGATCACAGGGCAGAAATTGAAAGCGAAGTGCTTAGTTACTTCCCTGAGAAAGAATTGAGTACTGTCAAAGTGGGAATGGGCTGGGGTGAAACCCAGCTGCAGGTTCTACTCTAGAGACAGAGGTGCTTTTTTTATTATTTTTTTTTTTTTGCTGGTCCTCAGAGGTCTTTGTCTTGCTGAGACAGGAATTGGGGCCAACTAATGTTATTGTGGATGCTGAGAGCAGTAGAAGTAGAGGAAGAGGTGATCACAAGCTTGCTACAGTTAATCTTTTAGAATATCTCAGCTTGGAAGAGACTCATAAGGAGTTTAGCTTCCTACTTCTTGCAGGCCTTAGTAAAACTAGACCATGACTGAGAAGTTCATGTTGTGAAGTATTTTAAGTACTTTTACGGAACTCAGGAGGCAAATACAAAAGCAGTATTTCCCCCGTGTACTGATTAAACATGTTTCTGTGTGGTTTTGAGGTATTTCAGTGTGGCACCTAGCTAAGTTGGCTTTTGTTTATGGTGGATGCTAGCTGCCTCATCTCATGGGGAAAAGTTGAGCACAGTAACTTTGATTTCGTTGAGGTCTTGGGTGAAGCACACGTTGCAGTTATGGGTAGCTTGTTCCAATAGGCTTGTGCCCTGCAGTTGCTTTAAGTAACACCTCTGAGTTTGGATTGAGGATGGGAGGTGATACAGAAGAATCTGTTACAGCCAAACAATCCTCTTTTTATGCTTCATAGAAAAAGGAGAGTCTTGAGCATTGTTTTCAAAGGAAAATGCTGAAATAAAGCAGTCTTTCTTAGGTCAGTGTAGCACAACGTGCAGCTTCAGAAGTGAGACGGGTCCTTTGTGCACCCCCTTCTTTGGGATGTTACTCGCTACTTATGACTTGGCCTTAAGGCTAAGCTGACAACTGTTCCAAGCTGCCAGACTTGAAAAAAGTCTTACATCTGATGTGTTCATTTCTACATCTTTTGTTATACCTGACTTGATCAGAAACAGGTATATTCTTAAAATGCTAATTTCAACCTGGTAAGACTTGTTGCTGTGAATGTCCTCTGAGCCCATTATGGGGAAGTGGATTTCTCCAGAAAATAATTTGAAATAAGGAAGTGGAACTCCTGTGTGTTTGGTTTTTTTGGTTTGACTATAGAATGAGGGAGAAAGATGAATCTTGTACAGCAACCCAGTGTAACTATTCTGAGTCATGTTAAACTTGAGAAGTGTGTCCTGAAGGTACAGATCGCAATGAGGCTGTGTTTTAGTAGCTGTCAGAGGTGGATATTTGAGTTAAGCTTTCAAGGCAATGCAGCATGACTCTTGCTTCTACAGAAATGATCAAGTTGCGCATGGATGTATGTTACACTTCTAACTGTGATGTGAAGGAAGGAACGAGGTCTTTCTGGGAGGGCATTTGTTCAGAGAAAAAGTGATTGACCTTCTTTTGCCATGTTCTTCAGGATTTAGGAAGACTAGCCTTGCAGGGGCCTTGCAAGGCCTGTCCCCTATGTTGAGTGAGATAAGCCCAGCTTAAATCTTACTTGAGATGCTTATCTAACTTTGTAGAGTTTTTCATTAGCAAAGGATCTCCATGGGATCTATTCTAATGATTTGAATTCTTCACTGCTGGCATGGGTTTTTTTGAATGTTCTGAGACTTCAACACCGCAATGTGACCTGTAAATTATATTTTTAGTTTTTTTCCCTAGTCAGATTGTTTTTTGAATAAGACTAAGCATGCAAAATCTCACATACTTTAATTAGAGACATCTGTGAAAATCAAACTTGGTATGTCTTGACCTGAGCACTCAAAATTGGTCATCTTGTGTCTCTGTACTTCTGTTTCTAGCTTTTCAACTGGGCACGCCAGGAATAAATTTGACTGTGACATGCTGAACAAACACTCCTCTTTGCAGCTGGATGGATGTGGCATTGTACATGGATTTTTCAGGTCATTCAGGAAGTCTCTAACAAAATGCAGTATTGAACCCTGGTCTCCCAACCCTTAAACCCAGTGACTGAGGCAACATCCTGTCTTTGCAGGATCTGTAGAACCTTGTCAGCAAGTAAGAAGCAAACAAGAACCACTCTGTCCGCACCAAATGTGACATTGCCCTTTCCCATCTTCCAGCCGTCTGAGGGTCGTGCTGATTGCTTAGTCCTGGGAATAATTTTCTCAATTTAAAATGAAGCATTAATATATTTGGAGTCTCTTCCTCTCCACCCGCATTCTTCCTTTGTTCCATTGTTTCAAAGAAAGACTTAATTGTGTCAGGCTTGCATGAGGAAAGCCAGGCTGTCCCCAAAACCAGCCTAGAGGCAGACGTGGAGGGCAAGAAGACATGCCCTGCTCCCAGAAAGGGTTGGAGGAGAAGCAGGACTCCTGTTGTTGCTCTTGCTTTTCTCCCCAAGTCTGTGAAAAACATATTATTCTATGAGTGCAAATCTGCTTCATTAGGCAAGTCACATTTCATTTGGGCACAGAAGAAACCAGGCTTAAAAAAGCTTAGGTCCAAACAAAGAAAGCTTCATTAGTAAGTTAAATGGCTTTGTGCTTTCCATTTGACTTCGATGTTATTTTCTTTCCTTCCTCCCCTTTTCCGAGTATGTCTTCCATGGAAGAGTTGGCAGTGGCTGAGATCAAAGATTTATTTGTTCTGTTGCTAGTTGACCCATTGGCACATGCCACTCTGTTGCAATTCAAAATCAGTCACAGTATTTACTGGCTCTGTGCCCAGTTTGTAGTTGGAGATAATGCAGTGGCATTGGCAGATACAGCAGAAATCCCAGGCGTTGTTTATGAGGGGTGGGGAGTTCAGGAGGTAAACTGATTTTGGAGCTTCATATCAGTAAGATGTAACCACAGTCCCTTCTCTGGTACAGCAGGGAATAAAAAATGGATCAAGTTCTCTGGTTGTGATCTTAATCATTCTCCCTACATCAGGGCTAGACAATCCCTAAATTGAGATGTTTCAAATGCAGATTTAGCTCTGTTTGCGATCCACTAGCTGCGTTTCTTTTTTTTTTTTGCCTTCCTGTTCATCACCTGCATTTTCCAAACTGATCTTTGATCTTGGTGACCCATATGCCATGAAAAGCTTTCTTAGGTTATTGGCTCACTTAATGAGTCTACCTGGAGTTTGCTGAGAGTATTTGGATTTTCAGGGCTTTTTTTTTTTTGTGGTGTATTTCAGAAGAGAGTAAGGAAAGGTGCTGAGAGAACTGTGGATACATTAAGCAGCTGGCACATATTTCTCTATTAGGAAGATTAAGTGTGACTGTTAACAATTACTTTTTAAAGCAAAGCAGAACTGCATTTTGGTTGGTCAGATAGTGCTTCTCCTTGCCAGTTTATGCTGCACAGCTGACAAGTGTTTGTCCTTACTGGTGGTTACTGCTTTATGTTAGGGAGTTTGGTGGTCACAAGGCTGACCTCCAGATCTCCATTTCCTTCCTGCTCAGTCCTCAGCAGGGCATGTGCAAAGCAGTGTTGGGGTTGCCCTTCAGGAATGCTTCCTCCTGTACACCTGGAAAAAAGAGGGTAGTGCTCAGTCATCCTGTGAATCTTACAGTCTTATCTTTAAGAAAATTCTGCAGCTTTCATTTCTCTAAGCAAACTTCCCATCTTTATGGGAAAACTTGCTGTTTTTAAGGGCTCTACCATGCTTTTACTTCTGACTGTTGCTAACAGATTGCTAGATCTCTGATCCTGAGGAATTCTGGATTCTATCACTACTACTTTTGTGTTATTTCACTTCTCAATGTATAGTATATAACATATATATGTATATAAATACAAAGCTTACAGCAAACAGTTTTGCCTATAACAGCAGATTAGAAATACATCCATGATATGAGAGGAATGTGATCATTTACTTATTTGTTAATAGCATCTCACTTCCTAGGATCTTAAAGTGCTTTGAAAACTCTGAATCTCCTTCTTTTATTAAAAAGCAAAGCAAACTAATGCACTATGGGTGGAATTTGGCTCTGTTTGGAAATGCTGCAGTAGCTGGTCAGGTGCTTGTGATTCTATTTTGAGAAACAAAGAGCATCTGCAGATCTAGCTGATTGTTGGAACAGACCTGATTTCTCTGGAAAATGGTTTTTGAGTGTCCAGATATGTCCAATGCCTAGGGCTAGAAATGTTGTCTAGGATGAAATCTCTATCCTCTCATAGTGAATCCATGGTGAGCCAAGACGGGAACCCACGGCAATGCTGAAGACCTCTCTGAAATCATTCCACCAGGTGTTTTGTGGGATTCATGGCAAGCATTTCCTCCTTCACCCCTAGCTTGCACTATCTTGAAATGGTCCTATCTTATGCAGAGCCAGGACTTCTCAGGTCAAGGGCAGTCCAAGGAGCCTAGCCATGGTTGCTGCTTAATCCTCTAAATACCAGATCCATGCCTGCTGCCTGGTGTGGTTTGCCTCCAGACAGCAGCTGACAGATCACACCATGTCTGATCCACCCTGAGATTTGGGTGCCGCGGCAGGATCCTGACTCCTGCCCTGGTAAATCTGCTCCAATAATAGCTATCAAAGAACCTGAAGTTTCCATCTGAACTTAATCCACCAGCTCGCCGCAAAGCCAGATAAAAGACCTTTGCAGGGAAAGGGAGCAAGCAGCCGTGGCTCACCCGGAATAGCCTGACCTATGACAGCACGTACCAGCCTGGGGAGAGGAGTTGTTCTGTGAGCTCATGGGTCAGTAGCAATGAGCACAGACATATCTTGCAGTCAGCAGCACATCCAAGGCCATCTACTCTATCACTGTCTAGTTTAGGGAATCCAAATGGATGTGTTAGGACAGCTTCCCTATACGGTTTTTGTTGGGAGAGCTGGGAGCAGCCTTGAGGACCAGCCTTGTGGAGCCATCATTTTATACTGCTGAAATGACATCAGGGCTGATCATGGGGCAGATCTGGTTTTGTGGGAGGGTGGTATGAGAACTCCCACCCTGTTACAGCCCAGGACTGCTGTCACTCTGCTGTGTCATACCGAGTTGTAATGGTACCAGAGTGGGCTTTATGGCTGGGACTTGCCAGCAGATGTGGGGCACTAACCTCCATCTATCTGATGGGGGGAAGTGTAGGAGGCAAAAGCAGGTGTTTGTTTTATTTTGTGTAGCCAGGGATTCATTTTACACAGTCTTTTTCTTGCAACTGCCTTTATTTTCCTTGCCTTGCTTCTCTGCTGGTATCATAGAATCACCAGGTTGAAAGAGACCCATTGGATCATCGAGTCCAACCATTCTTATCAAACACTAAACCATGTCCCTCAGCACCTCGTCCACCCATTCCTTAAACACCTCCAGCGAAGGTGAATCAACCACCTCCCTGGGCAGCCTGTTCCAATGCCCAGTGACCCTTTGTGTGAAAAACTTCCTCCTAATGTCTAGCCTAAATCTCCCCTGGCGGAGCTTGAGGCCATTCCCTCTTGTCTTGGCCCCTATCACTTGGGAGAAGAGGCCAGCTCCCTCCTCTTCACAACCTCTCTTCAGGTAGTTGTAGAGAGCAATCGGGTCTCCCCTCAGCCTCCTCTTCTCCAGGCTAAACAACCCCAGCTCCCTCAGTCGTTCCCTCATAAGGCCTATTCTCCAGCCCCTTCACCAGCTTCATTGCTCTTCTCTGGACTCGCTCCAGAGCCTTAGCATCCTTCTTGTGGTGAGGGGCCCAGAACTGTACACAGGATTCAAGGAGCGATCTCACCAGTGCTGAGTACAGAGGGAGAATCACCTCCCTGGACCTGCTGGTCATACCATTTCTGATACAAGCCAAGATGCCTTTGGCCTTCTTGGCCACCTGGGCACACTGCTGGCTCATGTTCAGTCGGCTGTCGACCAGCACCCCCAGGTCCCTTTCCTCACGGCAGCTTTCTAGACAGACTTCTCCTAGTCTGTAGTTCTGCACAGGGTTGTTTTGCCCCAAGTGCAGGACCCGGCACTTGACCGTGTTAAACCTCATCACATTAGACTCAGCCCAGCGGTCCAGCCTATTCAGATCCCTTTGTAGAGCCTTCCTACCCTCCAGCAGATCGACACTTCCAGCCAGCTTAGTGTTGTCTGCAAACTTGCTAAGGGTACCCTCAATGCCTTCATCCAGGTCATTGATGAAGACATTGAACAGGGCTGGACCCAGCACTGAGCCCTGGGGAACCCCACTTGTAACTGGCCTCCAGCTGGATTTAACACTATTTCCCACCACTCTCTGGGCCCGGCCATCCAACTAGTTTTCTACCCAGGAGAGTGTGTGCCTGTCCAGGCCAGAGGCTGACAGTTTCCATAGCAGAATGCTGTGAGAAACTGTGTCAAAGGCTTTACTGAAGTCCAGGAAGACCACATCCACAGCCTTTCCCTCATCCAGCAGCCGAGTGACTTTGTCATAGAAAGCGATCAGGTTAGTTTGGCAAGACCTGCCTTTTGTGAACCCATGTTGGGTTCCCAGAATACTCTGTTTCACCTGCAATACGTCACCACTGTGGAAGAATGCAGGTTCTCCTATTACTTCCTTTTCTCTGTTGGAGATGCTCCTCAATTGAGCGTCGCTGTTGCAGCAGGATTTCTTTCGTTAGAGACAGATATAGGCTGTTAGAACCCTGTCCAGTGCTCAGCACTTTAAGCAACTTAGGCAGAACACCTCAGCACAGTGGAACAAGATCTTTTCACCTGGCTGGACGACCCTGGACTCAGTATGACTGTCCTTCAAGGAGCAGTGAGACTGTGTATTGTTTTCTTGGATGTGTTGGAAGCAGACACTGTGGCTACTGCATTGACTAGTCTGTGGGTGCTGCTCAGCGTTCTACATCAGGAAGCATTGAGACTGATCTGAACCTTTGACCCTGGCAACATACTCCAGATTCATCCCATTTAAGCTGCCTCCTTCCTTCCCCTCCAGGCCTGAAAATGTTGCTTGTCTACAGACTAGCCAGGCAGATGCATTACCCCATAAAAAGATCCTGTATACCCCCGACAATTCTATTGACGTACACATTGAGAACTTAATTCTGCCTTGGAATGTGCAGCTTGAATACTGTTATCTGTGATTGATACTACTGTCATGATGGCTTTTTTGACATCTAGGAGTTCACCTAGGAGTGGGAAATATGTGCTCCATAGAGCTGGTAATAGGAGAGTACAGCTGAAAACAGGGCCCTTGAGCAGCATCCTTTTTGAAAGGAGTTTGCTATACCACCTGATGAGAAAGATGAGTCTATACTGAATCCTCCTCTCTTACTGGCATGGCAGGGGGATGTGTAGCCTCAGCAGCAGTATTGCTGTGGCACGCACTCCACTTCACTGGAGCAGATGAGGAAAGAAAAACCAGTGGCTGATGTACAGGACTTCTTTCTAACCAGTGTTGCTTCTACTCTCCAACAAGCTCTTATGTGCCAAGGGTCTGAGAGGAATAAGGGAATATTCATGCTCTCTGTCCTGCTGCTTAGAGAGGTTTACCAAGCACATTAGGCACTTCTAGCTGCAATGTTTGTTGCTGTCACAACCTCTGTCTCTGGAAGTTTTTGGTTTAGCTCTTGTTTTCATCTTTGTATGTCTTTCCCCCCCCTTTTTTGCTGACATTGAATAGCTTGGCAATTCCTGGAGGTGAAGAGAGGTTGTTAAAGACAGGGAGAATGAAAAGCAGTGATTCTCCCTACACATTCAGTCACAGCCTAAATAAGGGCACTTATGAGCTGGGTGCTGAATGACTGCACTGATTTACTGTGTCTAGCACTAGTCAGTTATTGTGGTCAGGGATGAACTGGGAATATCTCTGCTTACATGGGAGAGATGGTAACTGAGGTTAGTCAGGTAGACAACACAAAAGTTGTCCACATTGGCAGTGTAAAAAGATGAGAATGGGTCAGTAGGTGCATTGGCAGTTGGACTAGATGATCATTATAGATCCATTGCAACTGAATATATTATTTTCTACATCCTGTTGGTGGACCTTCTCAGTGCTATTTGGGGGACCAAACATGAAGGTCTGATCCCTGCCTTGCATGGGAAATATCCTTAGAGAAGATCCATGAGTAGCATAGAGAGCTGAAGGAAGCTCTTTTGGGTGGCTGTTGTGGCTATCTGGCAGTCCCTCAGCGTGGCTGATCAGGAGACACGTACTAGTGGCCTTCCTTGTAGACCTGATGACAGTAACATTCACCTGCTTTTTCATCTTGACCCTCTTCTCCCCAAGAGAGGTGGGCTGAGCATGATGGCTGAGACCTGTGGCTGAAGGACTGCAGTGCTCAGCAGAGCAGATGGGGCTTCATTTTTACAGTGCTTTCTGCCTCTTGAACAGCCACGCTCTTGCCAGCCAGCGCTTCCTTACTTTTTGAGGTGTTCCCTAGCCCATCTCTGGCTTCCCAGAATCCCCTATGAATGAGGGCTTGGTGGACTTTTTTTCTTAATTTTCAGTTAACAAAGATGGTGTATTTGAACTTAAACAGCTACAGTTTATGTCCTTTGCCACCCTGCTGCTGGAGTTGCTTTGGATATGATAAATAGCTGCTGCCTTCCTCTGCAGCTGCAGTTTGCTCAGAGCTCTTGAGATGGATGCCTTACTGCTCAGAAAATGAAATGCTTTGTTCAAAGCTGGGAGCAATCCACTTAGCTGCATGGAGAGATCATTAAAGGAGACGTGTGATAAGGAAAGTAGCCCGATAAAGACTTTTTTTGCAGGATCTGGGGAGCTGTGCCATGCAGGGAGCCTGTGAGAGAAACAAGGCTGGCTGCTGACAGTCTCAAGATATGACACTTAAACTGAGTGCTGTTGGACTCATGGTGTAAGATCACCAGTTCCTCTCAACAGCCAGGTCCTGCCAGCCATGTGCATAGTGAGAAAAGGTGGAGAGAAGGTGGAACTTTAACTGCTCCAGCCACCTTCTCTCTCTAAGGAGGTCTCTGCATGACTTTGTGAGGAAAGTTCAGCTGCTCTGGGCACAAAAAACCCCCCGCCCTGTCTGGACAAGAGATTAGTGTTAAATTAGAATCATAACCATGCAACACAAGACATATTAGGGATGTGGTTTGTTTCTTGCTGATCCAGGAGATAAACAACTGGCTTGCTATTCCCTTGTCTGTAAAATGCATTAGACCACTGAAGGACAAACCTCAGTCACACTCTTTGGTACAGCCACATATGAGGTCTGAGTTCATCCCAATTCATCTGTAAGTCCTTTTTCAAACTATGACTTTGTGGGGAGATATCCCAGAAATTCTGAGTGCAAGAATAAGGGAGACTTTGAAACCTTTCTTGTAGACAAACATTTGCAACTGCTTCTTTGTCTCTGCTTTGGTGTATCTATGTTTGAAGTTTTCTGTCTTTCCCCTCTTTTTGCAGGTCCTTCAGAAACTTGGGAAAGCAGATGAAACAAAAGATGAACAGTTTGAACAGTGTGTGCAGAACTTCAACAAACAGCTGGTAAGATAATTTGCACTATGTAATTACACCCTGGGTTTCGGTATTAGCTTCCAGTCATCTGCTGCAATATGCAATTAAAGCCCATTAAATTAAATGATGCTATAAGCCTGTTGAAGTGATCCACAAATCCTATCTGTTCACTTATGAGAAATTACATTGTGTCTTCCAGTGTCCCTATTGTGGAGTCAGTGAGAGATTATGCTGAAAAATAATACTTGTTCTAGACCCAAGTTTAGGAAAAGAAATAGCTCAACAAGAACAGTCCTTCAGTTAGCAGTTGCTTCTTAATGTAGTTTTTCCTGCTGGGCTGGAAGCAGAGGTGTAAGAACAATATCATGTCTGTGAAAGGTGGATAGGATGGGAAACAGATTAGAAATAAAAAAGTAGAATGGAACAAGACAGATTCAGTTTCCTAAATGCAGCAGAGAAGACAAAGGAAGCAAATGGTAAAAATGGAACCTCCTTCCATAGCTAAGACCTAAATCTAGTCTCCTCTCTGTTGTTGCACAATGGCTGTGTCAGGCCTGAGTCATTCTTTGGTGTATCTGTTTAGTCCACATATTTTAACAGTGTAGCAATTTCACCCCACCCTCCTACTTAACCTCAGTCAGTTTGTATCTTGAACTGGGTGTGTGTTTGGTGTTCTTTTTTTTTTGTCTGAAGCTTTCAGCCACCCAAAGGAGAGGAATCAGTTACCCAGGGTTTTTGTATTCTAATGCTTACAGCTTGATGTTAACCAAAGCATTGCTTCTGTTTCATGGCAGAAATGTGTGCTGCACCAAAGCTCAGGTCATGATGAAGAAATCTTTTAGCTCCTTTGTGCTTTGAGATTTAGGACCTTTTTTTCTAGAGCTGTTAGTGGCAGCTGCACCATATCTGTTAAGGCTCAGAAGATGTTTTGTCTTGCAAAACCGGCTGAGAAGGGATTTGCCACAGATGAATATAATGAACATCTTTCAGTCTGACTTTGACTTATGCCTAACTGGAGCTGGCTGCAGATGCCTGGAGACTAATGCTCATTGTTTTTGGCAGTGGTAGCAAGTCTTGCTCCACAAGTTCATACATATCTATAGCTTTTCTACCAATGATATCCCCTTATTCACAGGGGAATTCAGTTTACCTTCTTTCCAACTACATAGTGTACCCAGGTGTGAATTTTCTGTATGATTTCTAAGTATTGGCAATCAGGAAACAGCCTCTTTAAAGGAAAAATACTAAAAGACTAAAATCTAAACTTCTTGAGCTGATTGTCTGGGATGTTTTTTTCAGTTTCCAAACCCATAAGTTTTGATGGTGACTAAAATACCCATTAAACGCTGTCTTCGTTTTCCCTGATTACTAAAACTAATGCAAGCAATGCATGTTTCACAGGGCAAATGATAAATGTGAGTTAGCTTAATTGTTAGAATATCCAGGGCTAAAGAGTTATAATGATGCTAACCAGACTAGGGAACAAAACTTCAACTATGTGCATAATATGCACACTTCTTTGGTTTTTTTGGCTTTCATGTGGATGATATATATGTGTAGTATAGTTATGTATGAGATTTCTGTGGCCTGTCCTGACAATCTGCTTCAAGGGGAAATGTAACTCTGGAGGAAAGCTGATCTCTTGCTACAGGATTGACAGAAGAGTTCTCCTGTGGAACTGGCTGGGGTGTGACCAGGCAATGGCCTCGTCTGTTGCTTGATTAGAGGCTCCTCTGACTGTCTTGGGACAGTTTGACCATGTTCCTTTGTACAGGCTACCAATGAATGGAGAACGGATCTAAAAATCACTCCTTTTCAAATGTGGTTACTTGTTGGTCTCCCATATGGTGGGTGAGTAGACTTAAGCGAAAGCACTGCACTTCCCAGCTTTCTGTCCATTTGTAGTCACATAAGAGCACAATTCCAAGCTTGCTGAATGGTAGGAGCCTTTACCTCATACAGTTGGATTTTCTGCATTACAAATGAGCTGGACATAACCATGCTTCTGCAGGGCTTACAGGGCTTGTCTGTGTCTCCTGAAGGCTTGACAAGCAGTGCACATGGCCCTTGCATTAAAAAAGTTCATTCAAAGACTGCTTCTCTTCCCTGTTACTTGTGTTCAAGCACTGGCACAAAGGTTCTGGCAGATCAGGGAACAAGCGGCCTGCTGCAGAGCTGTAACACAGCCCCTGCCTGAGGCGTGCCAGGCTTTGCCTTCTTTTCCACTGCACTTGAAACACTTGCTGGAGAGACAGAGTGGGAGGCTGGTGGCAGCCCTTACACCTGGCACCATGTGTTTCTGCATGGCAGAACAGCTGGGTTTTGATCCCCTTCATGAGTTGTCACTTGTGTGGAAGTTATAGGATGGTTTGTGTTTCACACCAAAAGCATGAGACGAGCTGCTGCTGGCACAAGCTACATCCCTCTCTGCCCATATTCCATGGTGTTCAGCACAGCCTCAGCCTGCAGGGCTGGAAGTATGGACTTAATTTTTGCTTTTGCAATGTAGATTTGACTGTGGATCATTACAGTCAGCTCTAAAGTTTTGATGAGTAGGGGCTTATCTGGAGCTGTTGTTTCAATGATTCCCTGCCTTTATAATTCTACAGTCTGCTCATCTATCCCTGTGTTAATCTAACCTGGAACAGGACATTACCTGTCCCTCTCAACTGTATAACATCCCTACTGATAATAAAAATCCTTTCCATCAGAACTGCAAACTCAGGGAGGATGTATGAAGAAGCAGTCACAGTCTAATAAGGATGAACATTTATCTTAAGGACTGGGGTGAAAAGGGGGTTTTAGGAGACCTATCTACTACCAAGAAACAGCTCTACAAAAAAAAAAAATCACACATGTAGCTAGTGCTCAGTGAAAGGTATTGTAAATAACAGCCCCCCACTAATATGGGAAAACTCTGAAGACCTAATGAACTGCTCCTGTGTTTTTAATTTAACAGAGCTATAAGTAATAAGTGGTTCATTAGGCCTTTGGAAAGAGAGAGAGCTCTTCTAACCTACCGTACATAGCATTTCTATTTTTAAATATGCATCTTCCTGTACATGCTGTCCTTCAAATTATGCCTGGTTGTGTTATGGGCTTACAGGGTTGAATTACACTGTGATTGCAAGTATGGCAAAAGCTGCTCCAACAAGATCACACTTATGCATTTGAGCTGAACAGCTAATTGTGGTCACTTCTACATCAAGACAGTGTCATTGTCCATGTACAATGGCTTAAAATTGATGCACGAAGGAGAAATAAATATGTGGTTCAGAATTGGCACTCGTCTTCATTTCTTTCCTAGTTTTGCTTCCCTTTTGAGGAGTCTGATATACACAATTTCTTCTTTTTTTTATATTCTTGCAATTTATAAATTACTGTGCTATTTTTGAACAGCCTGGAATAGGCTGCCCAGGGAGGTGGTTGATTCACCTTCCCTGGAGGTGTTTAAGGCACGGGTGGATGAGGTATTGAGGGACTTGGTTTAGTGTTAGATAGGAATGGTTGGACTAGAAGATCCGATGGGTCCCTTCCAACCTGGTTGTTCTGTGATTCTGTGATGTTTAGATTCAACCATACCTCCATAAGTTGCCTCTGCACACCTTTAAACCTACTGGTCTTCAATAACTGGGAAGTGGGTTAATTCTTCAGATTCCCCTATGTTTGTTTGGTGGTGTGTTTTTTTTTTTTTTTTTTTTTTTCTTAGCTGAGTTTAGGAACAATCTTTTAAATGTGCACTCAAGGATGTTGAAAGCTTTTCTTCAGTACAATATTTGACAGTATCTAACTAGATTGTGGAAGGTTTTTACACAGAATCGTGGCTATGTGTGACAGCTCACGATAGTCTGCTTGGAAAAAGTGGGTCCTACAAGCACAGAGAAAAAGCAGTTGCCACAATTTCTTGGGAAAGCATTAATGCTTAAAATAATAAAAGAAAACCCTTGTAGAAAGTGAGCCAGTGTACTTCTTGGAGGATCCATTTGTCCTCCTGGTTTTGGGGCTGATTAATTGAGGCTTGAAGAGTTCATGAGTCTGGCTTCTATCATGTGCTGTTTTGGAAGGACTCAGGCATGTATGGGCACAGTTTTAGAGGTGGTTTCTGACTTTAGATACTGTAATTTTGAGAGTTACATTTCTAGACTTTGCAGTGCCCAAGTGTGTGTTGGGCAAGTTCTGCAGAGGACCTTCTTGGCACATCAGTCTCTGAGAACCTCAAAATTGTGTGTTCCAATTTAGTCATTCTTAAAAATGATACAGATGCAGGATGATAATGCGTCAGTCTGAGAGACTTTGCATGATAATTTATTCTGTTTGTTGAACTGCTGCTTGGCAGCTCAGCCTTCCTGATGGTCCTCAGTGTGTGCGCTCTTCAGTTATGTTGGTACTTCTTCCCTGGTGGTTTCCGATTGCACTGCTAGGAAGGTCTCATCTGCCCAGGTTTCCACATTCACCTTAAGCCAGAAAAAATGCTTTGTTTGCTCTGTGTTTTAAGAACTCCTGGGACTTCTGTGACAGATGTGGTCGTTACTCCTTTCTCTTGTGCTCTCTTTGGATTGATTCCCAATCCATCTCTAGAGCAGGAGTCTGACTTTTTAGAAGTGGCTGGCTCTTTCCCACTCCTTCTTTCCTTTGTTGATGGCAGTAAGAAAAGAACAAATGTGAACTTGTCCAGAACTTTCGAGGCAAGAAAAACATATTGGGCTATAGTGTTGGAAGCAGATGGAGTTCTCCACAAAGCTATGCTAGTGCTGCCTCTTCAACAGCTGGGGAGATTTAGCCTCTGCTTAGAAAGCACAGCTGCACAAGGGATCACAGCATGAGCTCAGTTGAGGCAAGAGATGCCTGAGCTGGGGGAAGGGCTGATGGGAAACATCTGCTTTTGAAGCTAGTAGCTCTGAGGCAGCTGTCAGAGATATCCTGTGAACTCCCCATCTCTGGAGTTTTCTTCAGCTGTCAAAATTCATTATGCTGGGGACCCCCCGTTAGGACATTAGGAGAGAAGAGGAGGCATAGTGGTAGGCTATGAGGAAGGTGCGAGGTGTAGTTGTTGATTTCCTGCATTCCTGGGTTTTTTTCATGACTACTTTGGGGGATAGTGGGGATCCAGTGTGATCCCACAGGGTAAAAGAAACCCTTTTATATGATAAGATATATTTGTGTCCCAAACTTTTCCTGTACTTGCATATTCCAGAGGTGGTCTGCACAGGTATCCTCCTCAGCTTGCTCCTTCTCTTATTTTGACACGGACCATGGTGGTGTTGATCAACTTCTCAAGCCTTGCTTTTCCTTTCATTTCTGTTTTGTGTAATGTCAGTGTCTTCATTGGGCTTATTTCTCTGTCTGCTTTGCACCACTGTCAATGACATGTGGCAAGGTAGAGGGGAGGTGGGCCTGAGAATGCTTATCCTAGTGCAATTGTATCACAGAATCACCACCAGGTTGGAAGAGACCCACTGGGTCATCGAGTCCAACCACAATATCATGTATTGGGAATACATGTATTTCCAACGTATGTGGAATGTGTGTGTTGGTGTGCCTGAACCACCTTTGCTGAAAAAATCTCCATGACTCTTCCTTGTCTAGGTTCTTGTACTGTACTCAGCTATATTGTCTGAAGGTTCAAACTGGCAAAACTCAGCCCAGATTCTGTTTTTAATGTTTAATTTACTAGTGAACGAGATTTGCTGCTGGTAGGCCACTTAATCGTCTTTCTTTCAAGTAAGTCCTGCTGCATGGACAACTTAAACATGTTGTTTGGGCAGGCGAGAGGTCTCTGCACTGGGATTTTGGTTTGCGGTATGGCAGGAAAGAATGGTGAGTTAAAGTGCTGCCAAACCAGTACAAAATAAATCAATTGCATCTATCTTCTACAGACTCCTTTCAGTTACATTTGTCACATAGACCCACTAGCTCCTGGCTTATAAACCATTTGTTGTGCTTAGGATCCTCTCTGTCTGTTTGTATGAAATCAAAGGACTAGAGCTGGCTCTGCTGGGAAGAGCAAATCATACTGTTACCCGAATCAAGTTACTCAGTACCCTAGTGGAAATCTTGGCCAAACATGCCTGCAAGTTCACTGGTTGTGGGCTCATCAAGTCAGAGGGCTCTGTGGTCTCCCCATTAACACACATGGTCATAGGTCTGGTTTGTAGCCCATTTGCAAAACCATTTTCTTTATTTAGAAATGCTTGAATCCTCCTTCTTATGTTGTCTTTAAATGAGAGAATAACTGATGCTCTTTCCCTTTATGTTCACAGTCCGAGGGCACAAGGCTGCAGAAGGACCTCCGAACTTACTTGGCTTCCGTAAAAGGTAAGGTCTGCATAAGAAGAGGATTGTTTCCCCTCTAATTCTTATACCTATACAGTGAGGTTTCTGCAGCCATCCCCTTACTGGTGCTTCCTCAGGCATGAATTGTAGGGGAAGGCCAGTCTTTTCTGGGTCAGGGAATATTTCAGAATTCTTCAGGGCTAGCTGGGAAGGAGTGGGGTTGTGTTTTCATGCCAAACAGGTGGCACTGTCTTAGCAGATAAACATGTCTTCATATCTCATTTTCTGCTAGGGGAGGATGAATACAATGTGTTTGATATGACTGCATCCTCAGTTCCTTTCTCCCTTTTATTATGTTTCATCTCTGTTATCAAGGGTCAGACATTCTATAAGGAAGAGCTTAGCATTTCTTATAAACCTACTATGTCCCCATTCCTCAGGATGAGGGTTAAACTGTGGAACACACTATTTCCTTCTTTCTGAAGCAGTACCATCTTCTTTCCTAGCCATGCATGAGGCCTCCAAGAAGCTGACAGAGTGTTTGCAGGAAGTTTATGAGCCGGATTGGCCTGGGAGAGATGACACAAATAAAATAGCAGAGGTAAGACTCTGTCCAGGATGTGTGGTCACCAGGCTTGGTCTGTCAGCAGACATGAGCTTTGGAAGCTATGCCTGTGCGCCACATTTTTTCAGGCATATGACTTGGCAGAAGAATCCGAGAGACAAACTCAGCATTGGGAAGAAGAGAAAGCTGAAGGGTTGTGGCTTGTGATCTTAATGGTGTAGGACGCTATTCCCGGACACTAGAATACTACACAGAGCCATATACTTCTACTCACAAACAATTTATTTCCCCAGCAATGGCTAGGCAAGGACAGAATGCCAAAAGAGGGTCAGTAGGGTGAACTGGTTGTATTGCTTATGTTCTGTACAAGAGAAAAGAGAGGCTACATCTATGGCCAGAGCAAGGTCAAGTCAGCCATTTGTAGCTACAACAACCTCCCACTCACAGCAGTAGCACCAGCTGCCATATTTTGGTTACCTTGTTTGTTTGAGCCATGTGTCACCCTCAGTCTGCTGCTTTTTTCCTCCCTTGGTGAGATGATGGTTGTCCAACTTGCCCAGGTGTTTTCTTTGGAGTTTAGGGCAAAGCCTGTCATTTGACAGCTTGGATCCTCCTTGGTCTGTGTGTGTGGTGGGTCAAGCTGGAGTCAGGCACACTCTGCTCTCTTGCTCAGCTGTGCTTCTGAACAGCAGCTGAGGTAGTTCAGCTCCGTGGAGCCATCTGCCAATGAGACTGCAGGAGTGGGCTTATCTGCAGTTGTCTATGGCTTTGGAGCAGTGGGGAAAGAATAGAGAACAGACAGAGAGGTTCTTCCTTTCCTCTGCTTTCCCTTGCAGAAAATCTCACCTGAAATAACACATGCATCTTTACCATTAAATACTGACTTTGAAATAAATAAATGAAACAAAAATGTTTCCAGGGCAATTCTTGAATTAACATGGAAAATTTCCATTAGGAAATGCTGTTCACATTCTCTGTTGGGCTTGTTTCTTCCTGAGACACTGCAGTGGCTGAGACAGCCTGTAAGGCTATCGCTTCAGAGGATTTAAGCCAGAGAGATCAAAGGGAGCATGAGTCCAGAGAATTAACAATGGCTACTCTGAGGAACTGCAGGAATGTTTCCAGCCGCTCACCTTTCCCTTTAATGCTCTTGTTTATACCTGTCCCTTTTAGGAAAAAACAGGCAGGAAGAAAGTTCTACTCCTGCCAAAAAAGAATAAATTCCCACTTAAAGTGAGCATTTTTCATAAGTATTTTAGCTAAAACCCCAGTTCAAGTGGAAAAAGAGGAGAGGATTTCCACCCAATCTAAGGCATTGGTGAGAAGTTAAGTGTTTTAGATGTAAAGATCAAAGATCAGGTGTGAACTGGTTAGGGTCTAATTCTTGCATGTGAACTTCATTGATCTGTGGAAGGAGGTGGTATGGGGTTGAAGGCTGCTAGAATAGTGTTCTGTTATTATTCATTATCCTCTAGAAAACCGTGTTGTAATGAAAGCAGAAAATGGTACCTAGTCTTGTCAAGTATTTCATCTTTGTCGTTGTTGGGAGAAGGAGGTAAAGCCAGCCTGACGTTCATCTTTCCTTCCATGGTATGGACTTGGGCTAGCATTGTGGGGAAAAAGACAGGCCCTCAAAGCTTGGTTCTCCCAAACTGTGCTTTGTCCTTGGAGAGGTTACCTGAATTAGAAGCATCAGGCTTTATTCTCTGTTCCTGCATTTCTGGCATGACCTCTGTTTTCAACTAGTTTTGGAATTGACTGTTATGCTCATGGAGAAAAACTGAAGAGCAGAGCTCTGTCTTCTTAATAGTTAGCTTATCACTTGTTTTTTTCAGAACAACGATCTGCTCTGGACCGATTTCCATCAGAAACTGGTAGACCAGGCACTCCTGACCATGGATACATACCTTGGCCAATTTCCAGATATTAAAGTAAGTCTCTAAGCTTTTTTGATCTAGAGAGCCACAACAGACGAAACCTCATAAGAATCAATTTCTTGCATTCCCATCTTCTTTAGAGGCTTGTATGTGCTGTGCTGCTGCAAGCTCTCCTTTTAGAGCTGCTCTGGGTCATATGAATGTGTTATATTTTCCGTTTGGGCTTGAAACGACAGTGAAATATCTAGGGGAGAGATGCTGAAGAGAAAGCATGAGTATGAAATGGGAGGTTTCATGAAATTTCCTCTTGTACTAAAGTGCAGGAGGGCAGTGTCAGCTTAAAAGCTCTTAGTCTCTCTTTACAGTCCTCTGGTTTTGTTTTAACTTCCTGGTAAGTACAGAGGCCTTAGTGAGTGGCAGATGTACTTACTTGGTAAAGGTTAGTACGGAAGGCAGATTTCTGTGTTGCCTGAAGTCCCACTGTGCATATAACCACCTTTTTGCTGAGAAGTGGGAATGCTGGATAGATGTCTTTTTGGGAGAGATTGTGTCTGAGGAGCTGGGTTTGAATGATGTCTTCTCCCTTCCCCCACAGTTATCTACTCTCCATTAATTTTGAGAAGGTTATGCAGGAAATGTCTTCACCATATGGAAGCACTAGTGACGATATCACCATATGGAAAGCATCAGCTTGGCTTCTTCCCAGTGAAAACAACCCCTTCCCCACCACATGTCTCTTAAAACATTTGTCAATATTTGTTGCTTGTGCTGTATCTAAGGGGGAGAGGTCATAGACTTACAAGAGTGAGCCCTGAACAGCAGCATTGTTGCCTTCTGGGGTTCCTTGTTTCTGCTTCATTTTTCCAGCTTCTTCTGTCCCTGGAAGTCTGAAGTGAGGAAAGGAGAAGAGGCTTGCTGTTACTTTCCACCTGCTTAAGGCTGTAGAGCTGATCACTCCCCATAGTGTGATGTCATGTGCCTCAGCAGTGGAGAAGTTTGTGCACTGCTTCTAAGGAAGTGGTTTTGTTTCTGGTTTGCAGTAATATCAGACTTCTGGATGGCTTTAGCCCAAACCACAATGTACCAATGCTATCTGTGCATTGGCTCACTTTTGAGTATCACCTTTCTTCCATGCCTGTTATCTTTGGGATTTTTTAATTCTGCTGGGACCTCACTGAGGTTTTACAGTGAGATTTTTACAGGAGCACAAGAATGGGACCAAACAAATCCATGGATCCTTTCTCTTGTCCAAAGTGGCTACTAAGGTGTTCATTACTCATGTCCCCTCTTCAGTCTTAAGGTGATGCTCTAAAAAGTGGGACGTTAAAGCAATTTTATGCATAATTTAAGTAATGCTCTAAAGAGAGTACTACTCACCTCGATTTCCCGTCCTACAACAAGTGAGAATTTGGCTTTCTGTTGGTTCCTATAGCATAGGACATTTCATAAAACTGACCATTTGTTTAAAATGGGCGTTGGTTTTATGAATTAAAAAAGATTAGTATGTTTTTATTGGTAGTTCATCTGAATGCATCATACCACTCACCCTAGAGCAGTGAGAAGTACCTAAAGTCTAGTTTCTGCAGCTGCCAGAAACTCTTATAAGTACTGTTGTTGGGGGTTGCTACCATTGTACCAATGTGTGGTTTGATTTCATGTTAAGAGTTCTTAAAAGTTAGCATGCAAAAATCCCTAATCTTACAGAATTTGCAGAATATTTCAGTTGCTTTTTGTTGTTTTGGTAATAGTTTTCTATTTTGTGTTTTACACAAAGGGAATTTTCTGCTTTTACTGGCATTACCGTGATATTGAAAGACAATTTATAAAGAGAAGATGATTTTAATTTAGTTATGCGAAAGTCTGTGTTTGTTAACAGTAATTCAAATGTATTAGTTGGATCATGCATATGGGGTTTTTTTTGTAATTTTCTAACATAATCAGAAATTGTCTCCCCTGGAGGATCTGCAAAAATTCCCTTGAACCTTTTGGATTTCCAATGGGATCCACAGCAGGAGTGTGAAAACATAGTGTTACCTTTAGTAAGGAATTTTTATGCTTAAAGGGGAATAATTTTTAAATGTCAGGTGGGGACGGGGGTGTGAACAAAGACTCTGTCTTCTGTAACCTGAAGACAGGAATGCAAAAAGTACTTTATCGTTTCTTTGCAGTATCTATAGCTTTTGGCGTTGGACTCTTGTGTGATCTATAATATTCCTGAGTGAGTTTTCAGTTGAAGTATCAGAGTACGTGGTAAGAGAACAGGTTTCTGCAGTGAGCCCAGAGAATATAAACCATAACCCATGTCTCGAACAGTGCTGAAATGGATGGATTTCTGTCTTGTCCTATTACTTATGTCCTGTTTTTACTAGTTTATTTCGCCTAAACCCAAATATCGGTAAGAGACTGTGGATAAAGTGTTCTGTAGTGGTTTCAGTGGTATGTGAGTGAGTTTTTTTTTTTTTTAAGAGCCTTAAATTAAGGTGGATTTATTGCAGAGCAGTAAATCTTTTTTGTCTTTTACCGTCAGTTAGCGATGCGTAGCTGTAGCTACCCTGGTTGTACAAGGAAGCTACCCTACAGCCTTCTAGGTCTGGGCTGAGCCTCCTAACTGCCATTCACAGGCAATTGTGTGATCAGTGGTTACTCTGGGAGGATTCCCAGTGTATCCATACTTTTCAGTATTTCCATGTATTCTAGTAGAAATATAGAGTTGGGGTAAGAAGACTGGGGCTCCAAAAAAAAGGGGCAGAAGTGGCCTTGTTGGGTGATATTGACTCAAACTCCCTGGTGGTGTGGCAGGGAAACCTAGAACTGGCTGTTTTCTGTGTCACAGAAATGTGCAAACATCCACTTATCTTTACCCACTTGATCTTGGGCGGAAAGTCCTATTTCTTAAGCCCATAATCTGGCCATGTATATTATCTATGATCTATCCTGGAGTGCATGGAAAATGCGTTAACGAGCATCTTGGAGATTGTCATACTGCTGGAAGCCCTCTCTGGTGTCCTGTCTCCATGCATGGCTAGCAGCCTTATGTCAGGGAGGTATCTTCTAGTGACCTCAGCTGTGAGGTGACTCAGCTTCTTCGTGATTCCTCTCTTGGAGTGAGTGGAGTGCTTTGAAATTATTTTGGATGTGCATGTAACTGAGATCCTGCAGATCTGCTGTGACTCACCAGCATTTGCAGAAAATGTGGAATTGCATGTGTAGGAAATGCATGAACCAGTCGCAGCTGGTCTGGCAGAAAGATCAGCCTTGAGTGTGGCTTTGCAGCTTATCTGCAGGAGCCTAGGGAGAGGAGACTGCATCTCCCTGCCAAGCGCAGTTGAGGGCAGGATTTTGCTTTGGAAATGAATACCGATGCTGATTCTTCATCTTACACTTTCAATTTCCCTTGCTGTTAGTTATAAGCCTTCCTGGCTTCTTGCCATTCCATTCTACTCCAGTTTTCCAACCTGTCTCTGGACTCCTGATTACTGACAGTGGACTGTGCTCTCCAAGACGAGGTGGTACTAGGGTCTGGCTGGGAACACCTAGCCTCCAATCCAAGAGAGTGTGGGGTATTTGTAGAAAGTGGGAGTGAGGGAGTAAGGGGGGATGGATGGTTCTTAATCCAGTGGGCCTGAGCTTCACTAAGGTGAACCTCTACTGGAGGAGAGAGCTTGAAGCACCCAGATAAAGATGGTTAATGGAGGGTCAGGCCATTGACCTGACTGCCTCTCATCCATAGACCTGTCAGGACTCTGTTCCTGAACGTGAGTCTGGTACGTAGTTGGCTTCCTCTTTGTTTCTTACTGCTTCAATTTGTTTTGCTGATTAGTGACACAATGCTATGGGTTTTCCTTTGTGCTTCTCTTGTCTGATAGCTAATTGCAGTAGACCACTGCCTGTGGCTGTGGTCGCCTCTGTCTGGACCTCCTGTTGTAGGGTCCAAAATGCTGTCCTAGGTGTTTCCTGAACATATGCATGAGTGCTTTTGCTGTGCTGGTGACAGAAATGCCCTCTTGTTGAGCATAATCCTTTGAACTTTGGCATGAAACAGGGCTGTGGGCTGATTAGAGTCTGATGGCAGCCTTTGGGAGGCCCTGAAGATGATGAATCAGGTACCTATAGGATGCAGGCACATGGGGAGGCTTAGGAAGCACTGGAGCTACACTTATGAAAACATTATTGTCATCCAGAGGTGAGGCCTGTTGTTAACTGGAACCCTTTGCTTTCCTTGGCTGGGTCTGTTCTCTTTCTGAGGAGCTCACTCTATAATGGTGCTTGTTCGCAGGTGGCTTTCAGGCCCACCTCTTTGAGCAGCCTCTGAAGTGTCCAGTGAGTGTCCTTGGGTGGGAACAGCATGGAGTTCTCTGGAAGAGGAGGGGTTACCTTATGAGGCTTTGGGGTTTTGGCTGCTGGGTAAGATTGTCACAACTTTTTTATTCATCTTTCTTAGTCTCGTATAGCAAAGCGAGGAAGGAAGCTTGTGGATTATGACAGTGCCAGACACCACTTTGAAGCTCTGCAAACTGCAAAGAAGAAAGATGAAACCAAAATTGCAAAGGTAAGGCAAGCAGAAGGATGTGCAGCTGTCATTTCATTTTGGGAGGTCTGCATCTGCATACTAAATAGGTTTTAAGTGTACCTGTACCTCTTCCTTGGGTGTGTTTTCATAGAATCATTCAGGTTGGAAAGCACCTTTAAGTTTATTGAGGTGCTATGAACTGGTGAGGTTTTGCTAGGTATTTTCTTATGTGTTTAGCTTTCCTGGAAGGTGAGTTGGTCTCAGTGTTGGTTCAGACCAGCTGTTATCAGTGAGCATCTCTTGGTGGTCAAGGTGTAGACTTGCATTTCCTCAGATGCTACCAGGCCAGTAACTTCCGTCAGGAAAGCCTGTGTGCCTCTAGGGGAAGCAAATCCTTGCAATGCCCCAGAAAATTTTTCCAGTTTGTCTGCTTCTTGAGCTCTCTGTCCATCTTGGAGCTGGTGAGAATAAGTGTCTGAATGTTGCTTGAGGCCAGTTGTGTTTGAAATCCTCTAATATTCTAGGACAGACACTCTTAAGAGTGCATATTACAAGTTCATTGGTGGAAATCCGCCCTATGCAGACTTGATGGCTGTGTTCTGTTGTCTGTTGGTCACAATTGCTGGGTAATAAAATATGGTTGACAGCAGATAAACACTTTTCTCTTGTCTGGATGTAGTTTCCTTGAGGTCTGTGAGCAGCTTGATTGAGAGTTAACCACAGAGCATGGCCAATATGCAACTAAATTCCATAAAAAATAAAATTTAGATTTTTCTTTTAAATATAGCTGAAGAAAGGTGGTAGTGCTAACCTTGTGTTAGAGGTGGTGTATGGTTTGAATACCTGCCCAGAAAATGAACTGTGAATTTGAACCTATGTGCTCCTCTCCACAGGGTAGGTCTGGACACAGCAGAACAGTCCAGGTCTGTGGGGAGACATCTCTTCTTCCCTTGCATGTGGGCTGTGACATACCAGGACTCTTCAGAAACAGTGCAGGAAAGAAAGAGCTTGGATCTGTATGTTAATCAGGCTGAGAAGAGTTGTCATCCCTTGCTTTAGAGTTATTTCTGGTACAGGGAAATACAGGCTGTGTGAGAGATGCTAGTGTTTTTCATGTGTGGGAGAAATGAGGATGCATCTCTACCCTGAGCAAACGATATGTGTTTTATGGCCATGGTACTTTTTATATTTAAGCTGCAAGTCATTAGTTAACTGCTCATCCAGTGCATGCTCTGTGATTAACCTTGACAGACAAAGGGAAGAGGGTTTGGTGGCTCATTGCATCACTTGTGTGGCAAAGCAAGTTTTGGTTCTGTATGCAAGGCATGAGGCCCAGCTGGTTGTGCCTTCTGTTCAAAGCAATGTTTGAGGGTGAGAGCAGAATTTCCTGAGGCCATGGTGTTATTGGTTCATGCCTGTGGGACTTTTGCTGCAGTGGAGTTTTTGTAGGAATTATTCTACTCGGGTTTACCCTGATGATCTACACCTAAAAGGCTGACTGCCTTTATCATTATTGTGCTCACTCATGTTGCCTCAAATGCTCACATAAGACATTGATAATAAAGGATTGCTTTTTTGTTGAAGATTGCAGTTTGAAGAGTGAAAAGGTGAGATTTTGGAATTGGTGCTCTGTTCCTGATTCAGCCTATGCCAGTGTCTCTTTGTACTTGATTGGGCTCTTGTCAGTTAAAACATGTACTGGATCAGATCTTTCCACTCTCTGTACTTTAGGCCATAAGAGCATACACAGGATACTATGATACATCGCACTGTCTTAATCTTGTAAAGATGGGAAAGGCAAGTTGCTGAAAGTTATCTACATGTGCTCTTCCCAAATGGGCAGGTTTTGTAGCCCAGCGTGATCCCACACTTTGCAGCTCTGCAGGGCTGTGGAGTAGCAGCCAGGGCTCAGTGTGAGCTGGGCTGTTGGAGGAGGTTCACCTCTCTGTTCCTGTGACTGATTTTGCTTGTGTGACCTTTAGAAATAGGGTTGTTCTGGTGTAAGGTATTTTGGCAAGTGATGACTGGCCCCTAGGAAAAAGTCATGTTTATGACACAATATACAAATGGGAACTGGCTTGGCTGATATTTTATGGCATAAAAAGAGAAAGAGCAATGCGAATGCTTTTTGGAGCTATATGGTTTCTTTTTTTCTTCTTGTCTAATATGTGGACGTTCTTCCCCCCCTAGGACTCCTGCCACTTATTGCTAAACTCACAACCTACCATTAAAATAAAACACTATGGACTTTCAGCTGTTGCATGAAAATAATTACAATGATTAATTAATCCTGACCTCTCTTTAAGGAGCTCCCACTTCAGAGCCATGACTTGGAGTCGGGTTGTCTGTGTGCTAGGTCACTAACAACTGTGTCTGCTCTTTGCAGCTGCCTGGCTGGTTTGCAGCATCCCAGCCCACACCGGAGCATTAATTACTGCTGAACTTGGCATGCCTCAAAGGATTTATAACTGATTGGTCCTGTGATGTTTGTTTTTCCTCTTACCTTGGTGATACTAGTTTGACCTAGCCTCTAAATACACTGTGAATTACATTTTTTTTTATCCTAAAAGATAAATGTTTGTCTCTCGTTCTCTGTTTTTTTTTTTTTTCTCTCTTTTCACTCAAACATGCTCCCTCCCCTCAGCCTGTTTCACTGCTTGAGAAAGCTGCGCCTCAATGGTGTCAAGGGAAGCTACAAGCTCACCTCGTTGCGCAAACTAATCTGCTCCGAAATCAGGTGACTGCTGATCTACCTGGCTTTAACCCTGCATGTGCTATTTTGGGCTCTAGATTGTACTATGCAACTAACCTCTAGGCAACGTTCACTCTAGTCCTCTCACGTGTTCCATGATACTCCTGAGCCACAGTGGATGTGTGGGAGTTGCTGATCAATAAATAAATCTGTACCTGCCCTATTGCTTTGTAATCAGGTGTGTTAACACTGGATTGTTGTTTTCTCCACCTGAAATGAAATATGGATGAAGAAAAGCTATGGAATAGTGCCAAGGCAGAGGGTGTAGTTTCTTCTGTTATCGCTTTTTCAAAAAAAAAAAGAAAAAAAGGAAATGCTGAAAAATTGGTTTCTGCAGTTTTGCTGTTGAGTGAAGCCAGAAGAAAGCTCCCATAGTTTCAAAAGCAATTTCTGTGGCTGCTGAGCTAGGTTGCAATATTATCTTGTGGCAAAATCCATATTTTCAAAATAGGCAGTGTACTGCTTTTTATGGTAGGTAAAAAGCTGTTTCGAGGTACAGAGTTTCACTCTATAGCAGAGAAGGCGGGCCCAGACCAGGGAATTTGCACCCAGTGTAATATATTTCAACAGCTCCAGGCTGAGGTCATGGTTGTGTCATATGGCAGAATTTGGCTGAATGTTTAGGTTATAGCATCCTGAGGGACAGTGAGAGCAGCTCAGAGAAACTGCTGAGACTAAGAATTTCAATCCTGCTTGCATGGAAGTGTGGCTTCCTGATGAAATATCCCTTGGATGTCCTTAAGGGGCAAGAGGGAGCTGATGGAAAACTGGGAAGAAAATGTTTTCAGTGGGCAACAGGTGATTTTAATGACGATTTACTATGATTACTCTGACTGGGAGAGGGCCAGTTACCTGCTCACAAGTTCCTGATGAGCTCATCCCTTCTCATACAAGTGCTCCTACATTTTCACATTCCTTGTCAGTGAATGAATTGCAGCTTAGAAAGGCTAAAAAGCTCTCATCTTATAAAGCACCTGGACTGCAGATCAGGGTAAAGACTGGATTTCCACATCAATAAAGCCTGGGGAAAGAACAGCTCTTAGCAGCCCTGCTCAGGATACATAGCAACAGGGAAGTATGTATTCATTTTTAACTGAAGGAAGACTGACTGGCTGGCTGCCGAGGGCTTTCCCTATGTCTCCGCTGTGCTGGGTGTGATCTGTGTGATTGTGGTTCTTGACTAGTCTGTCTGGTGGGTAGTATTTCTGGAGGAATAGAAAGCAGGTGTGGGAAGTTGCTCAAGCCACAAATAAATGAATTGCCCTTGGACATTTTTCCTTTTCTCAGACTGGCTGGAGTGACTGGGAGTAGTAGCACTGGCCACAGACTGCCTAGAGAGACTGTACCTATGAGTACTCCCTCATCCATTGCACTCTGATCTTAGGCTACTGAGAAGGAGGTGACAAGGGGGTGTGAAATCTTTCCATCCAGTGTGTGTGTGTTTGTGTGTTAACCTCCTGCTAAATGACATGAATATTTTCAGTCACCCCAGATACTTTCAAATCAAGTTAAGTCCTCTTTTGCTTTTCCTCTTCCATTCTTGAATGAAATAATACTACTGCTAACCTTAATTTTCTGTTTCTACTTGTCTAAGTCTTCATGAATAAGATTAGTTTGTATTATGAACCTGTAGGTTTTCTAGCTTTTCACAAACATGAGTCATGGGGGAATAGCTTCAGTTTTTATATTTGCATGACTTCAAGACTGAAGATGTTACTAACAGCCCTAAACCTCATTAACCTCTTGACAAAAGTGGCTGATGACACTGCATTTATTGAAGAGCTTCCTTCCCTTTACCAGCAGCTGTGTTGCTCTCTACTCTAGCCTGATGATTTTACAACCTCCAAACAAAAATGGGATCAGCAAGACTTATTATTTGTACTTATAAAACCAAGCGTGAAAACTGTTGGCTTTTTAGGTCTTACAGGATGCTAACAAAACCAGTATAGTCAGGGTTTTCTGTAAAGTCTCTTGGGGGCATTAGTATTGCACACTCTTGGTTACAAATTTTGGTTACTCTGCTGTTTGAAACAAAAAGAAAAATGGCTTAGAACAGCAGATTCTTGCCTGTTTGCAAAGCTTCCCTGAAAGGCTGAATACAGACTAAGAAGCAACATTCTTGATACTGCAGTGATAACAGTGATATCTGTCTGTAGGAGAACACCAGCAAGCTGTGTTCTGGGCTGTGCTGCCTTTCTGAGAGGCAGATCTGTCTAGGACTGCTGTGGGCTCAGACCTGGGCTGAGGTGCCCAGCTGTCTTCCTTAAACCCTGCATTATGGCATCTGAACTATTTACTGACCAGTGCATAATACCACAGTTCACAGCATAGTGTTTGAAGGGAAATGTTTACCAGATTGCCTGAAAGCACCAGGCTGGATATTACTGGACATTATGCTTCCTGCCATCATGCACTCAGTGTGGAATAACTGCCCCCTGTCACAACTGAACTGGTTGTGCTTGGAAGTCTGAGCCTTGCCAGGGGGAAGGTCTGGAAAGCATTTGTCATCCAGCTCCTGTTCAAGGATGACAGCTGAAATAAAGTGCAGACATATGGTAGCAGTGAGCTCTGCTTCTGAAACCTGTCTCTACTCCTTTCCCCACCATACTGCATGAAAAACATGGCTTTTCTTCTAGCAGGGCTCATGACCAAGTTGATGCTTGTCTGTGGCTCTGGCTGGAAGCAGTCAGGGCTATCCAGTGTTAGGACCCCTGATTACAAACAAAATAAATCCCACCACTGAGAAGATGTCTGGACTGACAAAGGAGTGAAGTATTAATTCAGTGCTGTACCTGGGACCAAGCTGAGTCACAAGCATCAGATAGATCTGTGATTTCAATAGCTGCTCTAGAGTGAACGTTGCTTGTTGCTGATTTTGCCTTTACCTTATGATGTCTCTATTCACATGTTGCTTTCTAGGTTCTTTGACCTTCTGAACAGGTAAACAGGAAAGACTTATTAATATTCACTGTATCTGAGTAATAACATTCAATGGTGCCTCGTTTCCCAGTTATCCCATCTGCTGGGTTGATTCTGGTTCCAGTCTGATTTGGAAATTAGAATAAGATAAAGCCTAAGGATGGACTGGGATATTTTTTTTCCTCCTTTAAAAATGGCTGCACTAGAAACATATATTGGTAGAAGGATTTTAAAGCAGCAAGAATCTTTGTGATCATTGTTTTTGGCCCAGCATAAATTGTGTCTCTGTTTAAATAGGCTTTTTGGGTTTTTTTGTACCAACTCTCTGGAAATGTTGGGTTTTTCAGTGAGTGTAGCAGTGAAATGCAGTGGGTTCTGAGTGGAAGCATTATAGGTGGAAACCTTTGCCTGTTCCTCACAATGTCTGCTTAACTTGGGATGTCTCCTGGCTGTGTCTTTTTCCGGGAGAAACTTTCTCTTCTAACCTTGAGTACATAGTCTTAGCCTTGCCTTTGGGAATGAGTGACCCTCTGAAATGTGGAGCTAGCTGGAAAGTAGGAGCTTCTGCAGCTTGCTCAAACGTCAGGAGAGAAATGGAGAGTGTAAGGATCCTATGCAATGCTGTGAGGAACAGGACTCTGAATTGCAAAATATTTTTAATTTATCGCTCCCATCAGTTCTATCTTTGTATATACCTGCTGCTAAGGAGCAGTAAGCTGGATTTCTTTAATTAAGCTGACACAAAGAAGATAAAACTTCTCTTTGTATAGAAGGGGTAGAAATCTGACTGCAGACTTAGAGAGAGAACTAGTTCCCCAGTGGCTTGCAGGCTCTTTTGAGTCCTGTGGCATTGTGACATTCCTGCTGTTGTCACATATAAATGCAGGAACTTGTGCTGACCTTCAAGTTGCTTATGCAGGGATTTATCATCCTACATCCCACTGCACAGGGTTATGGGGGAATACTGTGCAGTTGCAAATTACAAAATAGAAATGTTTTTAATTAGTGAGCTTTGAATTTTAAGTCAGGGCACTTAAAAGGGATCACTGAGGGCAAAGATGGGAAGGAGAATGTGCTTGTCTCTGGTACCTGCTGTCAACCAAAGAAACCAGAATCATATGTTTTGTCATTGAAACCTGGCAGAATTCATGTATCAGATTTGGGATCTGTCAGTGTCTAGATCAAAGGGAAAAATGAAATTTAAAATCTCAGCCTGGAGAAAGAGGTCCTCTATTGTCTTTGATGTTGATGGCCAAGAGCCTCCAGGGATTGCTCTTGTACTGGATTCTCACCAGTGAGAGTATGTGAGACTGCTGAAACCAAGACCTGCTGCTCAATCACTCCTGCCTGGCCTCCTGCTGGCACAACTCATGCTTTGCATACCCTTCCTTGTATCTCATGTCAACTTTGAGAGCTGTATCAGCACACCTCCTCCCTTTCTCAGAATAAATGGGGTTTTGGCATGATCTTCATCTGTGTCCAAGCTGGTGATTTAATTACCTGATTGTCTCTGTTCAGTTTGTGAAACCAGAGAGACTTGTAGAATTGAAAACACATAAGTGGATGTTTGAATTACTTTCTCGGTATCCAAACAAGGAAATCCGTTGAAAGGAAACCTGAGAGTAACATATGCAAGCTAAAGGGCTGTCAGGTAGCTTGTGATGCAACCCTGGTTTGGGAAGACTCATTTAGAATGGAGTCCATGGCCCATGCCAGAATTTCGCCTTGTCTCCCGAGGAAGTCAAAAGCGTTACAGTTGTTCTAGCCCTGCAGGGGACTTGTCTTCGTTGGAGCTGATGATCTCCCTTCTCTGTTATTAAGGCTGAAGAAGAGTTAGTAAAGGCTCAGAAGGTGTTTGAAGAGATGAATGTTGATCTGCAGGAGGAGCTGCCTTCACTATGGAATAGGTGAGTGCTGCAAGTTTTCCCAGGGACTAGTTGGAAGGAAGCAACGACCCAAGCTCTTGTATCACTGTTCTCTTTATGTTGGGCTGGGTGTCCGCTCTTGTTTCCTGGATCATCTGAGTCTATCCTGGAATTCCTCCTAGCTAGGTTCACCCTGGGCTTTCTGTGGTTCTTTTCCATGATCCTTCTGGAAACCTCAATTATACCACAAGGAGAAACTGTATTTCTGTCCTTTGATTAATCCCTTTGCCCTACCAACTCTGCCCAACATCCCTGGGCAGTGGCCCAGCTCCTGCTGTGGACAGCAGACAGACTGAGTCACTAAGGCTTTGGATATGGAGCTGGTGGGCTAGGAGGAACATCTACAGCTGCATGTGTGTGTCAGATTAAGGGAAGATGAGGTGTCAGGGGTTGCTTATAGAGTTGCTGAGGTTGGAGAGAGCCAAGAGGTGGTGCCTTGACTGGTATGTCTTGCCATGCAAGATTATGAGCACCTGGTGAAGCAGCAAGATGAATACAAGAGGGAAGATGAAGGGACTGTTGCTCTGTTTTGGATGCCACTTTCAGGTTTGGGCAGTTGGCTGAACAAAGATGAGCAAAGGATCCTGGTGTAGTTGCCTTCTCTTGTGCTCCTGTCTATGTGACAGAGGACCCAGTGGGCAACCAGTGGTTATACCTGTCCTGTTGTGCTCTATTTAATAAAACATAGCCTGGGTGGAGGAAAATGGGCTGAGAGAATAGGAAGACCTGGGAGGTCATGGATTCTCCATACTAGTGATTATGGTGATGGAAAGGAAGAAGAAAGAAACAAACCAATACGTAGCTTTGAGGATAAACTGGAGGGCAACAGAAGCTGTTGTACGGGTAGAGCACAGTTGAAAGCAGGGAAAATTCTCCTAGGAGTATCCAAGTTTATTATTTTTAAATGCAGTGATCACGTCTGGGTTGGCAGTCATAGAATGGTTTGGGCTGGAGAGGACCTTAAAGGTCATCTAGTTCCAACCCCTCTGCTGTGGGCAGGGACATATTCTACTAGATCAGATTGCCCAAGGCCCTATCCAACCTGGCCTTGAACACTTCCAACAAAGGGGCTTCCACAGCTTCCCTGGGCAGTGCTGGTCTGTTGGGGATGGAGAAAGTGAATGGCAGCAGGGCGGGCAGGCAAAGGTCTGCCTTCCCTCCCTTCCCCTCCTAGCCTGGGTCAAGACTCTGCTCAAAGCAGCTTGCGGGCCTGGCTGAGGAAGGAGCTGGGAGGGATACAAGCATCTGGGTGGTTCCATGTGCAGAACAGTGATGCTGTTGGCTTTGGCGAGCGTTTCCGTCCTGCTGCTGTTTTTCCAACAGTGTACAGGTACAGCACTGTTGGCAGCTGGCAGGCTGGCTAGAGGAAGGAGGGTGGCAGGCAGCTGCTGGGGTTTTTAAGGTGCTGCAGGTTGTTCACAGGCTGAGCCTTCTGCTTTTCTGTTACTCTCTGCCTGTCCCCTCCTTTTCTAGTCTTGCTCCTGAAGCAAACAGTTCATTGTTTTTTGCTTCCCCTGGTGCTGAGGGACTTAACAGTGAATTAATACCTGTCTTCCTGCCAATTCCCCCATCTCGCCCCACACTCCATATGCGTCATAGCCTCTGTCCTCTTCCTTTCCATTCCCCTACCACTGACTCTGGTTTTTTTTTTTTTCTTTTTTTTTTCTTCTTCTCTCCCTACCTTACCTTTCACTTTAGCCAGTACAAATTCAGATCCTGTCCCACCTGGCCTCCTCCTCATCTTGCACGTATTTGGTTTGTATCTGACCTGTGCTTCCTCAACCCCATCTCATTTCTCTCTGCTCTTCTCTTCCAGCATGTACCAGCACTGAGAGAATTGAGTTTGAATGGGAATGGTGGGTGGGAGAAGGGTCATAATTGAAAGCTTTTGGGGGAGCATTAAGTCCATTAAGTTCTTCTGTCTTTTTTTTTTTTTTTTTTATTTGGCAGTCGTGTTGGTTTCTATGTCAACACATTCCAGAGTATAGCAGGCCTAGAAGAGAACTTCCATAAAGAAATGAGCAAGGTAAGACAGCTAACAGCGTATCCTACTAATACACCCTCTCCTCACTGTTATTTTTAAAAAACCCACCACAACAACAAAAAACTCCAGACACCACTACGCACCCTCTTTCCCTCAAAAAACAGCCCAACAAACCTGAAAAAAATGGCTGGAGAAGAGAGCATTTGCCTAATGTCAGAGGAAAATGTTAATCTTTACTTTTTTTTCTGTGCTGTCTGGGAGAAAGGCTGCCTGAGATAGTAATGTAAAGGAATGGAGTGCAGGGAAGGAATCATAGGCCATGCAGTGGTGGCAAGTTTGTGTCACTTGGCAGGGCTCATTTGCAGATCCACAGAGGGGAGGGAAGCCACTTTCAGCCCTGTCTCTTGCTGCCTGCTTTAGTTTGTCTACATATGAAACCTGTCACCTGGGCACTATCAGCCTGGTATCTGTTTGCCTCCTGCTCTGCTGGCTGGCAGCAAGTAGCTGTGAACCCTCATGTATTTAACTGTGGGGACAAAAGCAGCTGGGAATCTGTCAATCTCCATGACAGCTGAAGACTGAGACCTGCTGACCCTCAAGAAGGTACTTCCCAGTGGTACCTCTCCATTTTGGCTTCTTTCCTGCCC
The DNA here is from genome assembly GCA_033558105.1 of Coccyzus lansbergi. Lineage (NCBI taxonomy): Eukaryota > Metazoa > Chordata > Aves > Cuculiformes > Coccyzidae > Coccyzus > Coccyzus lansbergi. The sequence goes on along the minus strand of JAUMJK010000032.1, from coordinate 2,042,763 downwards.
TGTGACCCAAAAGAAGGCATTTGACTGCTTAGCATGGGCAAACAGTTGGCTTTAAGCTTGGAATCACAGCAGTAGTGGCACTGTAAACTGGTGGTGGCAGGCTGGATCCTGATGCTGTGTGCCAACACTCATCGGAGACCTTGGGAATAGTCTATGAGAAAGCTCCTCCTTGCCACTTTCATTTACAAATATCTTCTTGTTCTTTTGCTTAAAAGCTAGGGAAGTCTTGAATTCCTTAGGTCTGGACAATGCTCTTAAGAATTGCAAGCCCTCTGTAAATATTGCACTAATCTTAATGAGCAACTGAGAGCCCAGCTGGAAAACTCATACATTCCCTCCCCAATGTCATCCTGACAACAAGACAGCCACTCAGCAACAAGCAACATTATAGTCCTTCGATTCCCAGCAGTCAGGGGTCCTCTGTCTCTGTGTAATGCATCAATTTTAAGCCCTGCTAGCATTTCATGGAGACCTTTCCAACTAATAGCTTGCTTTTCTTCACTGAGGGATAAACTGCTTGTTAGGAATAGTGAGGATTGTTATAATTATCAGTTTGTTGCTGTTAACTTACATTCTGCAAAACATGGGAAAGATGTTTGTTAGACAGTGATTCTCTTCTTGTATCGTGTCTTGGATTTTTTTTTTTTTACTAAGAAGTTTTATGTGACACCAGGGCTTTTGCTTTGTTCCATAAGAACCATCTGGTTCTTATTACTGCTATAGCATCTAATCAACTTTTGGTGTTGCTGGCATGACACCTCCAGCATTGATTGCATTGGATTGCTCCTCCCACCAGTGATAAATCTGGCATCTCGTGTTGTTTATTCATCAGCTGTTTTGGAATAGGAGTGTCTGGGTGAAAATAGCACCAGGGAGAGTTTAACTCCTCATATTGCATTTCTCTGATGATGTCCAGGTCCTGCCCAAAGCTAAGTGTCCCAAGGCAGCCTGTAAAGTTAAGGCTGCTTCTTTTGGCTCCACAGTTGAGGTAGCCATATCCCAAGCTTTATAAGCAGATCTGAGGAACAGATTGGGTTACAGAACTGGAGTGAAGCACATTTCTTGCACACAGACACTTAGGTAGGCGCTACCTGCTTCTTCAATGGTATCTGGCAGCATGCAGGTGGAGGCAGGTGATAGAAGCAAAGAAGATGGTGTGTAGAGTTGAGAGAGCCTTGCCATGCAGCACCAGAAGCTCTTCAACAGTTTGAGTGCTGTAGCATTTCGTGCCCCACGGAGGAGTGGAAACAGATGTAGGGCTGTCCTCTCTTGGGGTAACTTGAGTATGTCTGGGTACAAGCTTGTGTTTGGTCAGCCTGCGCAGGCCAGCCCAGACTCTTCTGTCACCTGGGCTCCTTCCTCATTGTTTTTCTTTCTTTTGTTTTTGTATTTTGCAGTTGAACCAAAACCTCCATGATGTCCTGGTGGGTCTAGACAAGCAGTACTCAGGCAATGCCTTCCCTGTTAAAGCACAGCCCAGGTCAGTAACTGTGGGAGTAGTGTCTTTCCCTCAGCATGGGAGGAGGGACAGGAATGTCTCTACCAGGGACATTGAAATCTCAGTATTGTCAGCTGGGGAGTGATTTTACTACCTGCGTATAGTGAGCCAGTGCCCTTCTGAGACCTGCTACAGAGCATGTCCAAGATGGCACTTGGGGATAGGTGATGTAATGCAATACCCTCTTATCTTTCCAGAATAGAATGTGGAGGACTAAACTTTCAATAGGTGCTGATATTTAAGCAACTAACTCTCATCTCTGTTTTTTTTGAAGTGGAATTCCATGCACCAATGTGTAATACTGAGTTGCCCTTCCTTCTGGGTCTAGTTGCCCAGCACCTGTCCTGTTCTTTACCTCAAAAGCCTCCACCATGTACCTGTAGCTTGTGAGCTTGAGCACTAAGAGGCAAATGTTTTTCCCCAGCCTCCCCTTTGGCCCTTCACATTTGGAATCACTTGTTTCCCAAAGCCTTTTGTCCCTCCTGTGTGCCCAGCTGAGATGCATTTCCTCTGTGTGTGTTGTGGAAGTAGTTGCAGCCTCACTAATATGAGGCCTCCTGATCTTGGAGCACTTCCAGTCTGCACGAAGGCAAGGACTGAGTATCTTCCAGGCCTTTAATTTTCTTTCCTCAGCCAAGTCCAATTCTGTATGGTTAAGCACAAGTCTGCACATTCTCTAGCACTGAGAGGAGTGGGAGAGGTCAGGCTCTGGATGAGGCTGTCTGGCTCCCATCCAAGTGCATGAGGGAATGAAACAGTGTTGGGTTCTGGCTTCCAGCTGCTGCCGATCCCACGTACTGGGTGAGCAAGAGCACAGCCCATATTCTCAATTGGTGTATTGACGGAGGTGAAATCAGCATGAAGTAAAGGCAAGGTGTGGTCCAAGTGCATTTATTTGGAAGGGCTAGATCAACTGTTGAGACCTCTGTGCTCCCTTGTCTCTCCTCCCAGCTTAACCTCCTACTCTATTGCAGTCAGGCATAGACAACTTGCGTGTCTTGTTCCAGCAGTGTGGTGTTTGGCAGCTCTAACGAAAAAGGACGTTGAGTTGAATTTGGTCCCTGAATTTTGAATTGCTAACACTAAATTTCCAAGACGTTAGTAGAAATGCTTCATGTGAAAATAATGTCTTCCAAAGTTAGCATGTGGTGTATGTTAAACATCACAACCCAACAAGATTGAAGAGGCGGGTATTCCCATTCCCTTGCTACCATGTGCCATGTTGTCTCTGATAGTAGTATGCTCTGGGGTCCTTGGAAGAGGATGAGGTAACAGGAGACATGAAGGCTGTAGCCATTGCTTTGCCCAGGTTCTTCCTTCTCCTTCGTTTCTTCCTCAAGGAAGTGATTGCAGACTAGCGTCAGTGTGGCCTAGACATGTTCATTGCTGTTGTGACATGAAGTTTCTGGCCTGGAGTAGTTTCCAATGAATAAATTGCCTGTCTTCACGATTCCTACCGCAAAATGATACTTTCGTCTGGGGCTGTAATGGGTGTCTCAGCTGCAGTTCTGTGCTCTTTAGCTGGCTGCAACACCACATAGCCCTGAAACCCAAAAACAAGTGTACAGACAGAGGTCTCTGTGCAGGTAGCAATGTGAATGCTGCTGCTTCATTGCTTACTCCCTGTGTTTCTGCTGAGATGCCAAACCTGCTCCACAGTGACTCCTTTCGCCCTGAGCATAGTGGAGCAGGGTATTGTAGGAGGGTGTAGCAAAGGTTTGCCAGGGTAGTAAACGTGTTTTGCAGTGACCAGGAAATGTTGTGAGGCACTTCTGTCCCCCCTGCCCATCTGGCCTCTCATTGTGGCACAGGACTGGAGTGAGAGTGAGCAGAAGGAAATAGCTCTCACTGATCTGATTGCTTCTTGTGGTCCGCAGTAGGAGCAGATGCTTCCCTAACCCCTCTCTACTAGGAAGGGGATTGGAGGTGGATACAATGGCAGGAAATGAATGAGGAGGTGTGAGTAGAGAAGCAATTGTCTGTGCACATCATTATGGCATTCATGCAAGGCTCTACAGAAATATAACTGTGACTAATGACTGGTGCTAGCTGTGTAGCACGGTACCACAGAGCAGCTGATCTGTTTATGGGAACCTCAGACATGTTTGAGACTTGTTGCTGAAACAGTTTGAACATTTGAGGCTTAGATACCTAGGATAATGCTACAGATCTCCTAGTGTAACTGAAGAAACTGGTAAAAGACACATTAGGAGATCTGTACACAGATCGCATAAGTAAAGGAGAATGGAGAGCTTGTTTCTTGTGTACCAACGTTTACATGGAAGAGAGTGGAGCTATTATTACCTGTTTAAAAGAGGACACTTGGACTTCTCTGCTGGTTACACAGTTTCCTTTTTCTTCCTGTGCACCCTGACCTCATATTCCAAAGAGCAGGGCAAACACTAGCGTGCTCACATACGTGTAGATTTTTGACAGGCACAAAAAACCCTGTCCCACCCTTTCCAAACTAGGCCATAGCTTCCTAGAAACAAAGGGATGTGTATATGTGTTTTGTGTGTGTATGTATGTATGTGAGAGAGAGGAGGTCTATCTCGATTACAGTGAGTGTGAATGGGTGCTTAACTTTTCTTCCCTGGTTTGACTGTGTCATCCTGTAACGGAAATGATTTGCGTGCCATCCCCAACAGAAAGAAAACTAAGCTGTTCGCCAGGCTGAGGAAAAAGATAAGCAGGTACTGGTACGGAGAGCAGCATTTTTGATACATGTTTGATTTAGTTCTTAAAACTGGAGAGGCTGTTGCTGGACTTCTAACAGCCTGGCACGTGTTAACCCTGTAATTGGAGAGGAGTCCTTTGCATGATATGATGTGTTCATGGCCTGCTGGATCCTGCTGAGGTCTCTCTGTGTATGGATAATCCCATTAACAGCTTGTGTGCCTGGTTTGAATCCTTGCTTCTTTTCCTCTATAAGAATGTGGAGTGAAAGCTTAGACGTCGTCAGTTCTGTTGGTTTTCTGTGACTAAAAGCACGGTGCTGGATTTTCCATGTAAAATATAGGCAATTTAGGTGATTAACAGCTTTTAGTTTTACCTAGTGGGGCTTGCCCTTTTGAGTAGGTCTGAAATAATGCTTTCTTTTTCCCTGCCTGGACAGGGAGGACCATGAGGCAGGTCTTTCATACTCAGGAGTCTTGTCATATCTACCTGTTGTAGTTGGGATGACAATGAAGTTTGAGAAGGACACTTCTAGCTTTGCTCCTTACTTGCTGTAGTCTTGAAAACCATTGCTATCTTGCTCCATCTGTTTAAAATTTTGTGCAGGGCTGAAGGAAAAGGAAGCCTGTTGTCTTATCTAAAGACTAATGTCTGCATCTTGCCTTTCAAGAGAGTGATGACATTAAATAACTGGATTGCTAGAATTCCTAGAGTTACCATAGTCAAGGTCAAGGACTCTTGACAAGAACGTACTCTGAAGGAAAGTGGGAAGTCCTGTGTAGTAGCATGGAAACTTCCTCTAATTTTTGGTTTTGTTAGTCTTTATGGTGTTACTCCCTCCATGGGGTCCTTTCAGGAAGGAAAAATAAAATTTTAATTCTCAAGATGGTGTCCTGCCAGCAATAAAAGCAAGTGCTGGTGGATTGGGATCCTTGCAAGTTGCACAACCCTTCTCTTTGTCTCTACTATGAATCCTTTGTAAAGTGGGAGGTTGGAGGGTGTAGAATGGTAGTTTCACAGGGAAGCTGATGGGCAAATCTTGATTTTTATTTTTTCAACTGAAAAATAGTAAAGGAATGTCTTGTGAAAACCTCTATTCTGAAAGTTTTCTACTGTAAGATACACAGGAATACTTCTGTGGATGTCAGTCTCTGGTCCTTTGTTGGGCCAGTGCTGTACCTGCACCAGGAAGGTGAGCATTCTAATACTTCCACTCGCCGGAAGTGGACAGAAGCTACAGTAGAGGGAGAGTTAGTAAATATCATGTCAATGAACTCTACCCATAAGATATTCCTGCTCTGCCCTGATGAAGTCCAACTGGCCCAACAGTTAAGGTGCCTGACCTGAGCTGTACTGGTGGTTTCTGCTCTCAGAGCAGCTGCTGGGGTCACAGAGAAATGTGCAACCCCTGATGCAGGGAAAGGAGGGTCTGGGACTTGAGCACTCTGATCTGCAGCAAGAATGTACATTTGTGCCACTGTATGTTTAGATATGTAGGTGTTTTTTCCTCCTTTCTCTTGTCCATCCACCCCCCCAGTTCATTTAATTACTTTTGCTAAAAATTAAGTTACCTTTGGCTAAAAGGCCCTGTCTGAGCTGCAGTGCCAACTTCTTTTTTTCTTTGTAGTTTGAGAGCTTTGCAGGAGGTGACTGGTCTGTTTTTACCATATTGGAAAGTAGATTTCATCCTCTTAATGCAGGATTGTTACAAGCACATGGGGAACAACATCCGCAGATGTTACTTTGCTCTTCCAGAATAAATGAAGCAGCCCCATGACGTATTTGAGAGCTCAGCAGCACTAAAAGAGACTGGGGGGTTAGTAGCTTTCCCTTCAGCTGCAGTAACTATGTTAGAGCCTGTTCCCAATTCTCTGTTTGCAGAAGAAAATTGATACCGGTTTTCCTTTCCCTGCCTGATATTCCTGGATTTGGCATCACTTGGCCAGTTGCTCATTGGAAGGAAAAAGAAAAAGCAACGACCTTGTTTTGATTTGCTTTTATTGATAATTGTGTTTGGTCAGTGGGCACACACTGACCTATGGTCTTGCTTTTCCCTGTGTTTTCTGGAGCAAGCAGTCAGTTTGGAGATAGGAATTTGCTGTGTGGGCGATGTGTGCTCCAGGGGACCTGTGAAGGCCACAGGATCCTTGTGACAAACTTGCTTGATGCTGGTTGCACTGACTAAATACACGCAAAGCAACAAGTGCAGGAATGAAGATGCCACTCGGTGGGGCTGGAAGAGGCTCAGACAAAATTAGCACTGGCATTTTCCTATGGGGATCAGCCAACACATCAAACAAGCTGTAAATAGTAATGATTTAATGAGTGCTTCAGTGTGGGGCCCTCTCAGCCATTGTAGGATGAAGGGAAGTGGAATCCTTTTACCAATATATCTCCAAATTAAGTCACAGCCAGGCACCAGAAATAAAGAACTGAAAAGCTGCTTTGTAGCCTTTAGGAAATAAACTTTAACTCCTTTCTCATTGGGAGACTTGGCCTCTTCAGGTCACTAGAAGGAAAAGTCTACCCATGTGTTGGTAGGCCAGTTGATAGCTGATAGTCCCAATATTCCCAGTGTAGTCTGGGCACTTGAAGAGTCATGGCAGTCTGGTTCTAGATCACTGTCACCCATCTTCTTCCAAGTGCTTTCAACTCAGGAAGGTAACATATATTTCTCCACTCCTTCAGTGTGTATTTCCCCACATTGGAGGACATTTTCTTTCACTCCCTGATGTTCTCTGGTGATTCCAATTTAGAGCAAGAGTTCCATACTTTCACCCTCCAACCGTTATTTCTTTTCATCTTTATCACAATTGTGTCAATTTTGCAGAACCCTTCAGAGAACCCATTATTTTGAAGTGATGTCTGGGTACCTCTGAGGGAGGACACTGTAGGCATATCCAGTCAAAGTAAAGAGCTGCAGATGTTGGCGTACATGTTCTTTAGTCCGTTATCTACCTTTTTTTCCTCTTCCCATTACTCCTTTTTTCTCGACTGTGTGTAGCCCTGGTTGACAGCTGTTGGCAGAGAATGTTGTTGGGTTTGTTGCATCATGTTGATGTGCTGCTGGCAGCATCAATGTCATCAGGAACGTCCTACCTGCATGTGCACCTGGGAACAAGTGCTTGGTGGGGAAATGTGTGTGTAAGGTGTGGATATGGGGAGAAAGTGGGGGGAATGGTTGAGGGCAAAGTGAATGAAGAGGGAATGGGATGGCAAACTTGCAAGCTGGAATGCTGAGCAGGGGCAGGTGCTTGCTTGAAAAGGGAGGTTTGTTGAAATGCCTTGCTGTTCCCTCCTCCTATTGCTGTCCCTCTACTTGCTAGTGTTTAGGAATGAGGCCATCATGCATGTTAGCCAATGACTACTACACCTCAGGCATCTGAGTGTGGGTGGATGTACACAGGTGGTCTGGAGCTCTGGGCTCTCTTGGGACACAGTAAAGAAGTAATTAACTTGATGTCCCTGCAGAATCAGGTCTGCATTGCTCTAATTGTGACTCTGCACCAGAATTTATTGTCTCAAGTTGTGGGAAAGAATCTGTTCCTCTCAGCCTTCTCCTAAGGTCTTTAGCCCCACAAGAAATGTAAATTTATAAGTGGAAGCAAATACCACCCCCTGTAGATGAGGCTGCACAGACCTTTTGCAATATTCTGTAATATTCTCTTTTCAGCCGTGTATAATTTTGCCAAACTGTAAACATTTCTGCTAAAACATCCCCTACCAGAGTCTGTGCTTCTGCATAACTTGAGATGTTTGGTGTACTGGTTTTTGGGGAGCTGAATTTCAACCAATGTGAGTCAACTGCTGCTGGGAAAATTATTTTACCTTTCTCTCTGCTGAAATTCTGTGTTAACCAACTTTTTACTAAATTTCTCATGATTCCATAATTTGAAGCACAGAATTGACACTTGGCCACGGCGTGCCCTAAGGGGAAGGCATGTGCCTCTTGCCATTCCTTTGAAAAACCTGGCCAAGTTCTGAACCAGCAAATGTTATTGGCGTATATTCCTTACCTCTTAATTCCTTGAAGAATGTCTCTTCACTGTGTGTCAGAAACAGCCGTAGAATAAGAACCAGCTGGAACGGCAAGGGCAGAAGGGGCTCATTGGAAACAAGGCTGGGGAGATTTGCTGTAATAGAGAAATCTTTATTAGTAGCCAGAATCTCATCGTATTTTTGCTGTCTGAAGCAACCAGTGAAACCTTTGGCTACTTTGGCCCTCTTCCAGCTTATCCAGTTTGTAGCACATAGAAGAATATGATATTCTGTGATTTTAGCCTTAATTTAGGTTGCGAAGCTATTGGTTATAACTCATGCAAGTGTCAGTATGCCACAGTACAAAACTTATCTGTAAAGTTTAAAACCAAATGGACTGCACAGAACTCCTTCCCCCATCTACTTCCTCAGTACTGAAGTACTATGACTTAATGTCAGGCACTTATATTAGAATCTAGCAGAATATTAAGGATGCCTGGGTTTTTGTTTGTTGTTTTTTTTCTGTGTCTGAGACAAAGTATATTTATGCAGTAGGAGTGAGTAGCATGCTGCACAGTAATGCTGCTGCAGTGTGTTGGACTGTAAGGAACTTGGCAAAGATGCTTCTCAGAAGCTTGTAGAGGCTTCAAATGTCTTCATCACATGGTCTGGGCAGTGAAGCAAAGAGATAACAGAGGCTGCTGATCTGTCCTGTTTACCACAATCCTTTCTAGGCTTGGCTCAGACTTTTCTTCTCTCTTTCCCTTTCCATCTCTCTCCCTGTCTCTCTCCACTTCCTTCAGTGACAGCACCCCAGCGAAAGCAAATAAAAGCCCCTCGCCTCCACCAGATGGATCTCCCATCACCAGCCCTGAGACCAAGACTGTCAACCATGAGCTGGAACCGTCCACTTTGGAAGCACCTGGGGCAAGCATCCCAAAGTCACCATCTCAGGTAGTGTCCCCATGGCATTGACTGTGTCTCTGTAGTGTGATCACTGATGGCACAAGCTCTATGAATTAGATCCATCAGTGGCTTTTTTGGACCTCTTCCAGCTACTGAGCACAGAGAAAATGGCATGATGGTTATTCTCATTCCCTGGTTCCCGAGAATGCAAGTTGTTCATTTGTCACCTCTGTATCATGTAGGGAAGAACTAAGTTGTTTCTGAATGCCTTTACAGGTGGAAGGCCAGGAATACATTTTGCTGTCTGGTAGAGTGACCAGGAAGATCCAGGGAGGATGGAATTGTAGCTAGGGGTGGAAGCTTCTTTATATTTGAATTAACCTGTGGAATTCAATGGTCCAATTTCTTCTCGTGAACTTCTGCAACTGAGGAAGGTTCAAAGAAAGAAGTTCAGTTTTTATAAGGATAAGAACATCTGTGCTTTACATGATGTTTTACTTTAATGCGAATAAAAAATTATGTTAAAAATAAGGGCATTGTATTCTTATGCTCTGAAGAAATTAGGTGAGTACCAGGAAGACGACTATTACATGGACATTTATACCTTCCATCTGGCCTTTGCTAGTCCTTTCCTTACACAGGAGATACCCAGCAGCTTGTTTAAAATAGCAGATGAAGGGTTTTCTTCTGCTGCTCAGTATATCTGATGATATGTTTTACTTCAGGATTTAAGGAAAATATAACATTCACTTCCTCTTCCTATCCCTCTTTGAGTGGGAGAAAAGCTTAGTAGGGAAAAGCAGTAACTAGGCCAAATTTGTCTGGTGCCAATTCTTACATTTCACTAAGTGGGACACCAAGGAGAAGTCTTCCAGGAAGAATTAAAGCTGAGAGGGGTTCTGGCCAAACTGGTAAAAGAAAACGTATTGCTTCTGAAAAGAGAGGAGTGCAACCCAGAGCTTCATTGCTGTTGCCATATGTGGCAGTGTGATTCCCAATCTAGACCTGTGGTGCAGGCTATCTCCTGTTTCTCAATAGCCTCTCGTAATATTTTTTCATCCACTGCATTTTTTTTTTTTTTCAATTTTCAGGATTATCTGAGTATAAAATGGGGATGTTTTGTATGTTGGAAAAATGGTTTTTACCACTGCTGTGAGATGTATGATACCTGGTGGTGTCTTTTCTGGACTTCTCCAGGGTCTCTGCACTGCTCAGCATTGCACAGCTTAAAGCAACTTCACCACCACCCTGACTAGGACTTCTGGACAGAGAGGATGGATAGTGCATCCATAATTGCCTTCCTGGTTTTTTTTGTTCTTTTTTTTTTTTTTTTTTTAAGAAATTACTGTAACTTGACTAAAATTTAGAACAAGGAATTGTACAGATTTTTTTTTCAGCTGTTCACTGCAGATTTCACTCACCCTGCCTGTGGACTTGTATTGCTGAATTTGGCTTCTTCCCTTTTCTTTAAATAGCACACATAAGCCTTGTTTTTGCCAGCTTGCAAGTGCTTTCTCATTTACTTGCTGCCATCCTGCCCACAGGAATGAGGCTGGAGGCACCTCTTGTCAAGCAAGCAGAATATTCCAGTGTAGCCCTGGCTGTAACCTCAGATGGCCGCAGGCCCTGGCTTGAAATGGTGTTTGCAGCTAATGCTGCCACCGCATGGCAGTTTTTATCCCAATCTGTATTTAATTCATTCTCCCAAGCCTCACTACAGTGAAGAACAAGAGCTCCGCTCGCTATACGTAGTAGATACTAAGAGATGAAACTGGCTTCTGTGGGAGGAAAGGCAAGGGCAGGGGTTTTGTGCTCAGAGCTGAGCCTGTTGTCTGTATGGATAAAATCTAGAAACTAAGTATGTGTCAGCTTGCCAGGCAGCTGGAAAACATGAATGTCTGCTCTCTCAACAGTGCTCAGCTTTAATACTGGAATCTTCATAGGTGTCATTACTTTTGACCTATGGATAAGTGATTTGTTCTAGGGTCCTCCTAGGGACGGTAGGGGCCTCATCTTCTCAGTGAAGATGGAGCAAAAATCAGGTACAATTGTCTGGCCTCTTCTTGTATGAAATACTAATGCAAACCATAAAGTCTGTGGAGAGAAAAAACAGCAAAAGAGGCACCAAGTAAATAGTAACTACATTATGAACTGATCCCTACGCCATAAAAAGGCTCTTTTATTCTTAATATCTTTTAAATCTCAAACTCAGCTTACTCTTGTATTTTTGAAGAAGTGGCTAGTTTCATGATGAGCTAGGACTTCAAGGGTCTGTAAAATTTCAAAGGTCAGACTTTTGCTCTCAGTTACACCACTGAAACACTTTAATGATGCTTTTGAAATCAGTATGGCTATGTTGGATTTAGACAGGTAAAGCTCTGTGGGATCCAAGTCAGCAGGAAAATTTTAAAGGATTTGTTCTATTTTAGGTGGTGAAGTTACTCATGCTTGATGGATTTCCAGGTATAATCCAACATTAATTTGCAATCCTGTTGTCTTTGAAATGTGATTTTGGTGTCCTGTGGGAGGTAATGCTGGACACTGGAAGTGGGCAGCTTCAAGGCACTAATGCATTAGAAGCAAGGAGATTGTCTGTTTTGGAGAAAAAAATAGTAGAAGAGTGGGAGTCTTTTTGACTTTGAAGTTTGTAATTGGAACCTCCCATTCCTGCAGATGGTGGCAGTGTTCTGAGAACAGTTTTTCTCTGAAGTTTCTGGGCCCTTCTTGCAACTAGCAAGCAGGGGATTTTCAGGAAGGAGTTATTCTCAGGTAATATGGACACCACCTTCTGCCAACAAGGAAAACTTGGAAGTGAATACACTACTTTTATTGTTTCCACTAACCATCTCTTCTGTGGAAAATGTTTGCATACTTGCTTGCACTCTCTAAAGTAGTGGTAACCCACTAGAAAACTGGACTTATCCTTAGCAATCTCAATAAATGCATTGTAGAGCTCTGTTATATGCAGGAGCAGTGTTAATGCAGGACTAGGAGTTGAGGATTGCCTGACACTGATATGCTGGGTGCCCCTTGGCAGGTCTCTGAGCCTTGCTGGCTTGGGATCCTAGATATTAGATGAAAATCAAATAACTAAAATACAACTCTAAGTGAAAAGCATTGTCATTGCTGAGCATTGCTGTGGTGCTGGGAATGCAGAGGCAGCTCCTCAAAACTTGATTTGGCATAGAAATGATCATTGAGCCTTGGACACAGTAAAATGTAGAAAGAATGTGGATGGGTTGATCTCGGGAGAATCTACTACAGCTTCATATGGGATTGTGGATGCCTTGTTAAGCTGAGTCTCTTAGCATGATGGTGGATATTAGGATGGGTTAGGGTCATAGGGTCAGACTTCATGATACATTCTCTGGGATCTCCATTGGGGAAACAAAGCTTCATTAGTGTCAATACTCATTGGTGAAACTGAGAGCATAATTTGGCCCACAGCAGTCATGGCTTCTTGGGAATTGTTCTTGCCTAAAGCTGAGAAGTGGTAAAATACTGCCAGGAGCTCCTTCAAAGCTTTTTTATGATAACCAGTGTACCAGAGAACCAATGCTGAGCAGATCAGAGCCTGTCCTCATGGTCATCTACCCATAATAGAACAAACTGAATCTAATCTCTTGTTCCCTTAGGTATGGTAAGTATGATAAAGGGGAGACAGTGCTGGCCTGGTCTATTGAATTGTGTTTTCAGTAATTGATCTGCTCCCTTCCTAGTGGTTCTTTTGAAGGTTGCACATGCTTTAATTATGTATGCATGTCCTGTCAATGCATATTAATTGTGTTACGCTTCTCCTCTGCACAGGGAAACTTGCCCACGACTGAAGTGTAACTAATGATGCCAAACCTTCTCTGGAGGCGTGTGGTGTTTTTTTTGTTTTGTTTCAATCCAGCCCTTCACCTTCCCTCCCTCTCTCTTCTGATGGAGGTGATTGGTCCCTGCTCTGTGCTTGTGATTGTAATGATATCCCCCAATTCGGTTTTTGTGGCTAACCTGGTTCCTGTCTTTGGTTTTTTTGGGTGTCGCCGTCTGTGCTGTGGCCGTGTGCTCACTTGCATGCAGTTGAGGAAAGGGCCTCCGGTGCCTCCGCCTCCAAAAGTCACCCCTTCCAAGGAGATCAAGCAGGAGAACATCATCAGTCTGTTTGATGACAATTTTGTCCCCGAGATAAGTGTGACCACCCCTTCGCAGGTTAGCTGCTATGCCCTGCCTTATATTTGTCTGCCTCTAAACTCTTCCCTTTGACCTTTCTTCTCTTTGGAGGTGACAAGCCATGAAACCTGGTCAGGTGAAGGAGGAAGGCAAGCTTAGCACTGGACCTCAGAAGGCAGAGAGTTAGACAGGAGATGAGGGTGTCTGGAAGGCGGCTTTGACTAACAGGTTACCCTTTAAGAGCTTCAATCCATAGAAGAAACAGGAGAAATGCCACTGTGAAGGTGCCAGAAAGTAATTACTGTGTATGTTCTCAGTAGCTGTTCACATGGATTACGACTCCCCTCACATCCCATGATATGCTCTTTCCAGACCCACTGATCCTGGGTTTGGATGAAGCACGTATTTTCTGCTCTTGTATATCCACAAGTGCTGATCCTGGCATCTCTGCCAGTTCTGGGAGAAGGCAGTTTTGTCCTCTCTATGCCTTCATGCATGGGTTTTGTGTTTTAACAACCACAGCTGCACAGTAATGGCAAACAGGAATTGTGCGATTTTTTTTTTTTTTTCAGAGCATAGGTGCTTCCAGAGCAGTCTGCACCTGCTCTGAATTCAGAACTGCTAACAGTCTGTCACTCTTCACTAGCTAGCAGTTCCCATCAGAATATTTTTTTTTGTCATAGGGCGCTTTTTGAAGCCTTGAAAAAGGAAAAGCATTTTCAAATTACATATTTTCCTCTTCATATTCTTTATTTACACCACTGCAAGAGAGGATGCCCAAGTGGGGATGTGTTGGATCTAGGAGCGTGGCAGTCCTTATGTATATAGGAACCTGACCAGATTTCTGGCTGTATCACAAGAGTCCTGCATCTGTTTTCCAAATATATATATAGATATACCTGTGTATATATATTTTTTTCACGTCTTAAATATTTTTAAAGCACAAGTAATGTCTCTGTCAGTGCTCATCTGTGACTCATTCTCTAACCTTTCCCTGCATTATGCTGTTGCCTTTAGTTTACCACTTTCTACTCAGCTGCTGAGAAGCAGAGGTGGAAGGGAAGAAAGTCCGTGTCAGATTTTGCATTGCAATAGATAAAGCTCACAGAGCAGAGAGATGATTTGACAGCAGTGTTGGAAGGTGGAGACCACAGGTAGCCGAGCAACTCTCTATAACTTTCTGTGCTTCCTTCTCCTGTATCATAATGGACAGCTCTGTCAGCACTGTGGTTTGTATTATATATTTCCATGTGAACACCACCCCTTAGTCAGAGGTACTCTTCTGCACCTGATCAGTGTTGTGACCCAGGATGGGATTTACTGTGAGTGTCAATCAGGTGGGAATTCTGAGGGAGCAGTGTGGTTGCCAGAACTATCTTCACTGAAGCACTCAACAGCCTCTAGTGTTCAGAGTGTTGCCCAGGGTCATTCCTGTCAGATTTCTTAACTGCAAAGAGGTGTCTTGTGGGAGATCTGGGTAAAAGCAGAGGGTGCTAGCCCTTGCATATAAGTCTTGCATGGCAGGTAAGATTATTCCATGACTGGCGTTTATGTTGTTTCAATACTGAACAAAACTAAAGATAGGGAATGGAGCCTGTCTGTGTGGCCTGGATGTGCTGGGAGAGTGTACTAGAATGCCAACTGGTTTTTGCATACTGCTTGATGTTTATTATTGTGAGATGGGAGAGCTTGGTTCCTTGTCCTTATCCTTATCCCTGTGGACCTCAAAAAGACATGTTTATAAGGGAGAGAAAACCCTCTAAGAGAACTGAACTAAGTAGAAACTAGAGGAGGTGAAAATGGTGTTGATGTGGGATTGTATTTGAAGGATGTTCTCTTAAATTATGTCTCTTGCTGCTTTCCAGGAGTTTTTCCATCATGGGGTTGTGATACAACTGTGGGCACCAACCTGCCACACTCTGAGTTGCTAGAAGGAATAGAGCCAGTGAGCTGGGAGGACAGTGGAAACGGGGGCAAGTCTTCCTGGACAGAGCAGCTTCTGAAGCTGAATGGAAAGGAATGTCTTGTAGTGGTTAGGCTAAATCTGAAAACCAAACCTGACAGTTCGGTTTTGAATACTAATGTCTAATGCCTTTTGTAGAAACCATTTTGTTAATGGTAGTCGGCAAATGTGCCATCATTGTCTTAGCTAGAATGTTAATCAATCAAAGGGCGTTATTCTGCTGTCTTTGAAGATTGATTCAAATCCCTTAGCTAGGGTGAGCTATTGTATTCAATGTTTTTGTCAGGAGGCAGAAGTATGCCAGTTAACTCTGAGGTCTTCTCAGTCTTGCCTTACAGCAGATTGAGTAGGTTTCTGCCTGGATCCATGTTCCTAAGGTAAGTTGTATGGTTGGCAGCTGTTCTTTATGTGGTTGAGGCAGTCTGTCTTGGGTCTTCAGTGTACAAAGGCAGCTGGATGAACAGATATGGGGAACAGTTATAAATAGAGAAACCCTTCTGAATTGTCAGAGGCAGTGTCAGGTCAGGTTCTTACACTGTCAGCTTATTTGGCTAGGTGGGAAGATGAATGCATCCTGTGGGAAAGGCTGACGTTTGGTTTACAGTGGCGCCCGTGCAAACTGCCTGTGACTATAGTTGCCAGGCAATCGGGAGTCACATCAGGTGTTTGTGTTTCTATCATGCGTTCTGTGCTTACAGCTTTATCTCCTGGGTGTCACATACTCTGCCTCCACTGTGCATGTGTGTCTCTAATGCTCGTACTGCTTTTCTTCCTCACTGCTGCCAAGTTTGATGCCCCTGGGCCCTTCCAGGAGGGAGCCAGCCTGTTGGATCTGGATTTTGATCCTATTAAACCAGATGCTACTGTGGGGAAGACCCCCACACCCGCCTCCCAGGTTGGTTCATGTCACCATTCCTTCTTCCTTCATAACTGGCTTGTTGCCAAGTGTGGCGTGACCTGTGCCCACATGAAAGATAATGTGGACCCAAACTGTGGGTCCCTTGCAGGTGGGCACCATAGTCTTCTCTGCTGAATGTGTAAGTCCAGTGAGAACCATGCAGCTATTAGCCTGGCCACAGTCTGGCACTAGGTGTTTGTGGGATGCTTGTGCTTTGCTCTGATGATTACTGACTGACAACTCATTTAGTCTAGGGAGTGACATACGTTACCAGTCTCTATATACAAAATGGATTTAAACTGTTTCTTTGTCAATGGGAATTCAGCCTCAGTTCTGCACTCCTGTATAAATTGCCCTCAAATGGATTTTTAATAAATAGACACTCTGATAATCTGCAGTTACTTAAGATGAATAAAGCTCTGGATGGATATTGAAGTGATGTGAAGCCCTACTTTTCCTGGGTGTAGCGTAACCTCTGTTTGTAGTTCAGAAGTAGCTCCCTCTGTAAGCACAGAGCTGCGTAATGCAGTGTCAAAAAGAAAGATACCTATTTCTGGTCTGGCCTGTACCTGGTCATGTCTGTTGTCAGAGGCAGGTGTGCTGTGCTTCATTTTATGTCTGAATGTCTGGAGGCTTTGAAGTGCCTCCTGAATTGGCTGTTGTTCTCACCGAGACTTTCTATTTAATATGTATGAAATGGTAGTATTTTGCCTGTGGT
Organism: Coccyzus lansbergi; assembly: GCA_033558105.1. Lineage (NCBI taxonomy): Eukaryota > Metazoa > Chordata > Aves > Cuculiformes > Coccyzidae > Coccyzus > Coccyzus lansbergi. The sequence continues at coordinate 2,025,971 of JAUMJK010000032.1, read as the reverse complement.
TGCTTTTATAATTTCTAATAAACATAGTTGGGATGTTTATGGTGTTTCTCCTGTATCATCATGTCAATTAGTCTTGTATGACAGCTTTGTAGCCATAGGACCACTCTCATTAGAGAGGTATTAAAATATTCTGTCTGTAAAATACTAGTTATCATCATAATTTGATACACACCAGTATGGCAGGTTACCACTTTCTGGAACCTGCAGTGGATAGATTGGCATGGGATTTTCCCTGAATCGCCAGTCATAACTTGGATAATTTGGTATGCTGGCGTAGTATATGAGTATAAATTTAACCTAAAATTGAATAATTTGTTGCTCTTCCCACAAGCAACAAATATTACACTGAGTGGTTTTTTCAAAACTGCTCAGCAGTAGCATATTTGATGTTCCAATATATTTTTAAGCTTCAGAAGTCATTGAAAGGAGTCTGAAATCAATGCTTTGTAGTGGTAACCACAATATAAAACCTAGCAAAAGCTACCTCATTATAAAGCAGTCAGATTATTTCCTGTAGGGTGGGTGCTATGGCAGAGAGGTTAAGATATTTCACTCCTGATCCAAAGATACCAGTTGAAGTCCTCTGAAATCATTTTCCCTCTATTGGATGTGGATAGGTGGGAACATATTTAGCCCTAATGGTTCACAGACTCAAAGGATGTGTTGTTTTTTTTTTTTTTTTTTGTATCCTCTTTGTCATCTGCCACTGATGACTTGATGTGGCCTGACCGTCTCCATGCCTACCACAGATAGAAACCCCCCATACTTAAATGCCTTGGTGCTTAAATTTGAATTTATAGTGGGAAAGGGTATATAAATTCAGGTACTAAAAAAATATTATTTAAAACATGTAGAGATAAGCGCTGTTGAATGTGTATGTCTGCCTCAGTCTGATCAACCTCTGTATTGTTTGTTCTCACTGAAATAATCACATATAAATGTTTTATTTTTGTTGCTCTTTGACATGCTTAGTCTTTACCTTGGGATTTATGGGAGGTAAGAACTTCATGGCTTTCATCTTTCATCATGTGCTGTGCATGTGCCAGTGCTATCTCTGCGTCTTCTCCTCTATCTGTCTTCTTTCCATCTCTGCTTTTCATGTTTGCAAGTTAGGTTGTGCACTCTGAAACTTAATGTCTCCCCCAATGCACAACCCCATTGCCTTTTGCTACTAGTTCACTCGTCTTTCCATCGGCTTGATAATGTGATGTTCCCCTCAAACTTGATCCACTGTGGCATCCTCACCCTACACTTCCTAGTATTAAATTCTGTGCATCCTGTTTGTCTTATGTAATGCATAAATGTTTTCAGCTGCTCATTGGCCTTATCGTCTGTACCATTATGTAAACATACATGTTTGGAATTATCTGTGATATTTGTTGTTTATTCACCATTGTTGCCATAAAGACTGATATGAAATAGCTCACCCTGTGTCTATACTGAAAGCTAAGTGTGGGCCCAAGACTTACCTGGCATCTGCCTCAGCTGTGGCTTTGGAGCTCGCTGATGAGGGAGACCCTAAATATTTATGCTATCTATGTATCTCAGACCTACAAATTATCCCATTGGGAGAAATTTCAAGCACAACTGCTTTTGAGCCACTCTAGACAACCAACCAGCAGCGTGGACAGAAAACACTTGGTTTGGGTAGTCAAACCTGCTACTCGAGCTTGCTGTATTGCACGGTGTAGGTGTAAGCACATGACCTTTGCTTATGCTGGGGAATCAAGTCCTGCCAACCTTCTTGTTCTCAAGGGCCAGATCACCACTTCGAGTCAGTGTTTGGGAGGACGTGCTTTAACCTTTGCTGAGAGCCTGGTGCAAGGATTCACTGTGGCCAGTGCTCTCCTTCACATCATCTTGGGTCACGTCAAGACAGATATTTCCCTTGTGTTGTATCAGTCATCAGTGTTTAACGTCTGTCATTCCCCTGTATGTGCATTGTCAGTCCGTCGTAGTAAGAAAGAAAGGAAGTCTGTGTTTTCACAAGGGAAGATCTTGTGACTTCCAAGTGGATGGGCAAGGTTGAGGTCTGAGTGTATCTCAGCTGGGCTTACAGTCTGTGGTGTAAAAAGTGCTTTAGGCCACTTCTTTCATCCTGGGAATTGACTTCACCCAAATTTAATCAATGGGGAATTGCTACTATATCAGATATTCTCACCTTGGCATACCATGCATGAGCAAAGACCAAAGGTCCCTATAGCTGTAGAGTATATCTCTTGCTCTTCAAGTCTTCCAAAGTGTTTCTACTCTAATATTGTTCTTAACTGTTGGTGAGTGGAGCCTTGTTTCGTAGTTTAACCCCTTATGCCATGAGGTTAACAACTGGATGGAGAAACTTGGATGCAACAGAACTCGCTTTGTTCTGCAGACTAGGAAACTTGCATTTGGCGTGTATGATGCTGCTGCTGGAGTAATCAAAGCTTTCAAACCTGTCATCAGCAGTAAGCAATTCTTCCTCTTTTCCCTATAGTATCTTTCCATAACTAAATGTTTTTATAGACCTTGGGGTGTCCACAGGTACAAAAAATAGAAAAGTAAGTAGCTGATATGAGAATGCCCTTTGAATCCATGAAATTAATTAATATTCAGTTTTCCTGGTTATTAAGTACTGGTTTTGCAAATTAGCTGCTTTTGGAAAAGGAGTTCATGTTGAGCTCCTCTTCACTTGTCTACATAAACATGCTTTGCCAGATGGAGATGGGCTAGCATCTGTCTCAGTTCCAGTTTCACTGAATCCAAATGAAAAGCAACCTGAGAGTGAGTCTAATTAAACAGGAGAAGCCTTTTTAACATTTCATATACATACATTTACCATGGCACTACCAAAGCTGCCGTGGGAATCATCTGCAGGATAGGAACAGCTCTACTGTTTATAATATCCTCTGGTGGTATAGATCTGTGGATATGGTGATGGGGAGGCATGAGAAGGATATGGCAAGAGAGGAAACCATGTGTTAAATAGCACCATTGGAACAGCTGAAGGGGAAGTAATGGCTTTTTGTTAAATTTAGGGTTTATTTCATTCTTATTGTTGCTGTTATTGGAAGACTACTTGGAGCATTTTTGCCAATGCATGGCTAATAGCCAGACGGTGGCAGAGTTAAGGATTATTATTGCTTTTCACTGGGCTTTTGTAGGGTTGAGACTATGAGAACTGCAACATTAACAAATCTGGACAATGTCTTATTTAGAATGTGGTTGTATTTAGGGGTACTTGTGTGTCATAATTTAGCTAAAGCTGTTCTATTTACAAGTTTTAAAAATGAGAAATCTCTGTATAGCAATCTCTGTTTTGCAAGGGATAGTACAAAGAGGTGTGTGTGCTGTCTGGTATAGGAAACAAATGGATATAGCCTGGCCATAGAGATATTTGGGCTGCAAACTGGACCCTCTAAGATTCTTGTCAGGAGTTTTTTCAGGTGGTGACTGGCCTGTCTCCCAAAGAGCTGATCTGCGGCATTGCTGCTACCAGCTCCAACTTACTTCCAGCATTGCTGTGGTTTGTGGAAGGGTCAAATGAATATCTTTAATTCTATGTTAAAGCAGAGTTAGCCTGAGTAGAGTTAGACTTCAGGCAAGAAAGGATAGAAACTTGAACTACTTGTTTTGCACAGAAACCTCTGTCCACGGGCTTCCTTGAACAAGCTCTGCCAGGCAGTGATCTATAGGTAATGCTAAATATTTCTTCCTGATGGTCGCAGCTTTTGTGCACTAGGAACTTACCTCTTCACCAACACAAGTGCGCAGTCACCACGTGGAACGTTCGTAGCAAATACTTACTAATAGAGTATTCACAACAGAATCCAAATTCATGACTATTTGGGCCTATACAAAATCAAATTGGGTGAAAGTTAGCATAGTTTTCAGTTGAGTGCCAGTGTCATGTAGATGCTGCATCCAGACTAAGTTCCATATCTAGACAAATTCTCCTGTTTACATGAGTGTGTAAAGGCTTAAATATTCCTTAATTGTTGATCCTTAGAGGTAGCCTACTGAAAGGTCATTGCCCCTTGAAATGCAAGCAAACTTGTATTCACGTACAGGTGGGCAGTCAATATGTAAGAATAGATACTGTGCATGTGTAAAGTAGGTCTGCGATTTAGATTGTGAAAAGAAAGGGGCACACAGGATTTCTGGAGTTTCATTGATTTCCTCTGGAGTACTGCCTGCTATGTGGCTGGAGTGAGGGAATGCAGGCTTTACAGTGATTTGACTGGGTTGCAGAGAAAAGGGGAAACCTAGCAAGACCCTGAGGTTTCTCACTTATTTCTCAGCAGATGGCAGCAGTCAACAGCATAGAGCTGTTGGACAGGCTGAGCTGCGTTTTACTGTACACACATGTAGCTGTAATGAGCATAACTCTCCACTTGGATGACTTTTGTATTACAGCCTGCAGAAGCAGCCCATGCAGGAGCTGAGGCAGCTGGATCAGAAGCAGCAGCTGGAGCTGAAGCATCTAAAACTGAGGCCGATTCAGGATCGGTAAGCAATGTGAGGGAAAGCAGTCCCTTTTCCCTATCACATCCTTGTCATGTGCACAAGGGAGGCTGGGAAGAGAGATGTGTGGCTGCTTGGAGTAAAAAAAAAAAAATAAAAAATCCCTACCACCTCAGCAGTTACAATGCTCTTATTCAGGGTCCAGACTTAGCTGTTGTGTTTTTATCTGTGTAATGCTTGGGGAGAACTTCTGCTGGAAGATCACCCAAAAGTATTGTCCCTTCACCCACATTATGAAGCCAGCCCCCACAGCCCATGCTGTGCTAAGCTTGTGTTGTCTGCTGGTTTCCTCTTTACTTGCCATATATTTTACCCTGTCCACTGGGCTCTGCCTGTGTCCCCTGAATATCCAAGGTTCCTCTTTTTTCCTGATACTGCTACCTTTTTAGGGGACTGGAGTACCTCCCATCTTATGGCCGCTTGGTTCCTATAGGCTGTTGCATTTGAGTTGTCTGTTCTATGAAGACTCTACAACAACTGCTATGACTGCAGTGAAAGGGAGATGCTGGGCATTATGGTCTGAGAAAAACTCTCAGTCCTCTCTGCCCTTCTGCAATGTTGAGCAAAGGAAGGCAGGAGTCACCTTTCCTGCCTTCTCACTGCTGCCTCTGCTGTCTTTTGGGGTGTTTTTGTCACTGACTAGTGTGCTGGGGAGACCTGCTGAAGTCATAGATAGGGTTTGGATGTCGATCTTCCAGGATGGAGTTGTAGCTGTGATTTTTGGATTGTCTTTTCTCATTGTGGTTTTTTTTTTTTTCTTTTTTTCCCCTTCCCTGGCTGCTGCTGCCTACCAGACATCTCTGCCTGCTGTCGTTGTGGAAACTTTTCCTGCTACTGTCAATGGCACTGTGGAAGGTGGTGCTTCATCTGAAAGAGCTGACATGCCCCCAGGATTTCTGTTCAAGGTGAGTGTTTGGAACATAGTTCCCAATGACTTTTTTCCTCATCAAGGCCCTGGGCTATGCCACAGTGAAAGGGAGAAAGAAAGTTGAAAGAGATACACGTTGTTCTCCAGCAGTCCAGCTTCATGCAGCTGCAGATGCTTCAGAGGACTTGTAAGAGCATCAGTGTCTAAACATCTGGCTGTGCCATGCAGCAAAACCCCTCGTTCTCTTTGCTGCAGTCTGTGGTGGGGAGGCAGTGATCGTGACAGACTGGATAGTAGTTAAGAAGTTGTGCTCCAAACTGGAAAGGCTAAACTTTGATGCAAGTGGCAAATGTATCACCAGTGGATATAAAGGACTGTGTCTGTGTGGAGGTAGAAATGATTCTGTATAAGGGTAGGCCACAAAATTACTGTGCATAATGGAATATGGTAGCAAGAAAGCACAGATTCATCGTGTCCTGAAAGTGAGAAATGACAGTCTCTTGCTACAAGAATGTTTTTCTTCTCATTTAATCATGTCCATGCATCACTATTTTTTTTCCCCCTGGGAGATCTACTAAAAGCAGAAGTATGACAAGACTCTGAAGAATGTTAGGAGTCTCATTACATTTAGAGTGGTTACAGGCAGCACTATAGACTGTGGAGAGCTGTGATTTGAAGTAGAAAAGCTGTAACACAGAAGTTGATGTTGATAGGAATTAGGCTGAACACCAAAGAGAAAACATGGCAGGTTACAATCACTTGAAGATCCAAACTGATAATCTTCTCTGCTTTTGCTGTGATAGAGATGGGAAGCTATAATCTCTAATACTCCAGCAGTCCAGCTGCAAAAGTTACAGGGCACCATTTGAGTTAAAACAGGCTTTCTCCCTGTGAGTTTTTTAGGCTTGTACCAGTGGAATTCAGCTCTTCTAAGGAAGGACAAGGGAGGTGCTTATGCATAACAAGTTAAATGAGAGTCACCAGGATGCCCTTGTGGTAAAGACAAGCTGCGTATGAGGGTATATGAACAAACATGTAACCATTCGATTAAGGTTATTCCTGTAGATGTGGCATTTGTGATCCCAGCTTGCCTTGCCTTGAGCAGCAGGTTGGATTAGGTGACCTCTAAAGATGCCTCTCAACCTGGATCATCAAATGAATCAATGAAGTGGAAAACCTTGTCACCTGTTACAGAGCTGGGTGAGAAAAGGCTCACCCAGGCTCTCTTCTCTCCTCTACCCACAGGTCCAGGCCATGCATGATTACACAGCCACTGACAGTGATGAGCTGCAGCTGAAGGCAGGGGATGTGGTGCTTGTGATTCCATTTGAGAACCCTGAGGAGCAGGTGAGTGGGGAAGACAGGGTTGTGAGCCTTGGCCAGGAGTAGCTAAGGGGTATTCCAGAGGTGCTTCTTTCCCCACTAACAATCAGCTGGCTGGCTGCAGAGCCATCAGTTTGTGGCTGGGAGCTGACGGGAGAGATGGTTTTACTTGAGCTTGAGGTTGGCTTCCTGCAACAGAGAAGGGCTGTGCTTGTGACTGGAAAGCGGAGACATCCTGCATAAAGACTGTGAAATAGCCATGGCTTCCTGTTCCTGTCAGGGCACTTAAGCCAGTGCAGTGTCTTCCTTGTCCAGGGAGCCCAATAGAGTTCATACCTTGCCTCCTCACTGCTCCTAAACTTGACACACATTCCCGGTGAGCACTGCAGTGCCGACTGTGGCGTTTGTAGGAATGAGAAATGCTGGAGAAAGCAGTTTGCTATGAATGATGTCTTGCACTTCAGCATAGTGATGCCTGTTTCCAAAACACAAGGTTTGGTCAGAAGATGGCAGCAGAACCAAAGACTGGATGAAGTTTCTCAGCCCCAGAGAACAGTTTTACTGCCCATCTCTAGACTGAATTTAATTGGTGATGTTTTTCTTTAATCTGAGCTATTTCTAGAAGCCTTGAGTAAATCCTCCTGATGTGTTTGAGGGCTTCCAGCTGATAAAATCTCCAGCAGTTTTACTACTTTGGCTGAGGGAAATAGCGATTTTATAAAATTCATACTCAAATCTCCAGGTTTTTGTTTGGAAAAATAAGGCAATTCTCCAAATTAGTGCAGTAGTCACCAAGCTCTTTGCATTTAGCCAAAGCCAGACAAGATCTAGATTCTTTAAAGGGAAGGTGATGTCATTCACTGGCCACAGAAGATGTTGATCCTCTTTGTGGCTCAGCTGTTGGCTTTGTGAATTATGAAGGAAGATCTTGCTCCTGATTGAAGTAGGAGCTGTTTGTTGATAGTTCCCATGGAGCTAGATGCTCTGGAGGAAAGTGGTTGTATGGGGAAGAGGCAGTGATTCCTTCTGGAGACAAGACTCTTTACTAAGTGGAACTGCCTTGCACAAGCATTTGTGAGCATTTCTTTCAGAAAACTTTCTGGATGGGAAATGAGTGGCAGCTCCCCTGCTTTCTGTGGTAGGAGGCAACGTTTGTGGAGCAGAGTTTTTCAATGCCCTATGTTTGCACTCTAGCTGGATGTGGGTGCAACAACCATGAACTCGAGACTCTCCAAGCTGCAGAGGGTGAGCTCTGAGTGTTGCTAACATGGTGCTGTAGCTTCACTGAAGCCCTCTAACCCTCCTACAGTGTATCCTGTATTACAGCGCATTTTCCTAACCCTGACCACTACTCAGCCAGAAATTGTTGACTGTTAACATGTGCTTGAACTGTGCACGTGAGTGGAGGAAGCTTAGGATAGTAGACTGTGATCCGTGTCCCCATCTTGCGGCTTAGGTGATAGTTTGTGGGTACATCAGGTATGCCTGGATTAATCTCGGTTGATAAAAGAAGGGGTTGAAGGCAGCAGCGCTTCTGAGCTGATGCTTCAGGTGACATGGTTCAAAATCAGCAAGGATCAATCTGAGTCTTTTGAGTTTAATCCCTACAGCTGCTGAGGAGATCTTTGTAGCAGGATGCAGTAGGAGTGAGGATGCAGTAGGAGTGGTGCATGCTGTATGACACAAATGCTATGTGCAAACGGATGAGCTTTTGTGCTTGCTGTGCTGTGAGCTGGAAGCTGCCTTCCAGAGAATAGGCCCCAGTATTTCCACCTAGTCATTTGTCTTCCTGATTTATGGCATGTCAGACCTTCCTCAGCACCTGCATCTGGCTGCCGCAGATGGGCTCCCATCTCATGCCATTCCCTTGATGTCACTTGAATACTCAAATCTAAGGCAGCAGCAAGGGCTAATCGAGCCTGCAGGCACCCAGTACAGCCTACAAGGACCAGGGAACTTGGATCCAGTGGCTGATCTGAGCTACCACCACATGAATGCACAGAAAATAGGACAAGAGCAGAAGCTGCCAAATGGCAGTAAAAATCAATACATGTCCTGGTGAAGGCTGTACCACTCCTGCACTGTGCAGGTGTGCTTTTAAAGAATAAGTTTCAAGGGAGGTGTTGTTTGGCCCTTGGTAAATAGCCAGGTAACTCCTGCCATCTCCAGGAAAGGAGAACTATCAGAACTGGAGAAATGCACACCTTGTTTCCCCGTAGTTGGAACACCTGACTTCTTGACTGTTTCTGCCCTGGCAATTTATGTGGCTGGTGTAATGACATATCTTTAAATGAGCCTGGTGCATGCTTATCCAGGGGGCTGAATGCAGAGCAAGCTGTCAAGCTGGGAGGTTGTGGTGCCCTGTGCAGTCCATTGCCTCATGCTGCAATCTTAACCCATAGGCTGCCTCACTGCAAATGAGTGGGCACATTTACATGTTGAAGGGTGCTTCCATGGTGGCAGCTCCAAGGTATGCAGCAAATAGAGTAGCTGCACGTGTGAGCTGCAAGTGGTGCAGCTTTCCCACATTGAATGATCTTGTTTCCCTTATGTGCTTCAGATAGAGCTGAAATATTGGTGCTGAACAACCTGCAGAGAGCAGGGAAAGGGTAGGAATTCTGGTTCTCCTCCTGAGCAAATTCTACCAGGCAGGAATATATTGGCATCTCTTTATAAATCTAAATGTTTGGTGACATGAGAGGACCCTTGTGAGAGACCTTGAGTCTAATATGATGTGTAGCACGGTTCTGGATGTCTTGTCAACCACATATTGCATCAAATCCAAAAGCTTGTTGGGTTTTGGAAAGATGGATTGAGCTCTTTAGCAGTTCTCATAGGCCGCATTTTCAGCTTAACAAGCAATGCTTATTTGCCTGTATCAGCTCTCTGAAATGCTCATCAGCCAGGTGCCAAGACCAGGCTAAAGGATAAGCACCTCCAAGAAATGATCCTTTCCAGAGACCCATGCCAAGGTGAATGGGTGAATTACACGGTGGAGGTGCCTGTTTCTTTTCTGACTAGGGAGATTTTTTTAGATCCTTCATGGTAACAAAAGGTGGAGCAGGTGGTTCCCATCCTGTAGCTCTAGAGACTTTCTTTGGCGCAGAATTTCTCCTTCAATGGGTGTAAACTATAACATGTTTTTATTGCACTTGCTAATTGTTTGATTTCCCTGTCTCCAGATACTCTGGGCTGGATGAGAGTGTTGGTACCAACTATGTTAGGAAATGGCCTTCTCTCTGTTTAAAAGGGAGTGAAAGCATTTTTTTTTCCTTTCTCCCCCATCCTCATCCTGGATTGTTTCCAAGCCAACTACGAGCATGGCTTTGATAATGCCTTGACACCTTCTTGGCCTGCACTCTGTAAGAAAGATCCCTGCTCACTCTGTCCCGTCAGTATCTGATCTCTGTCTTCTCCTCCAGGATGAAGGATGGCTGATGGGTGTGAAGGAGTCTGACTGGATCCAGCATAAGGAACTTGACCAATGCCGAGGGGTCTTCCCAGAGAATTTCACAGAGCGAGTGCAGTGAAAGCCAAAGTCCACCAGCTGCATTCCTGCTGGAGGAAAGCAAGTCTTCTGGTAGATAATGGAAAAGAACAGCGAAATAAAGAGAGAATTTTAAAGGAATAGAAGCCTGATAAAAATGTCAACTTAAAAGGGTGTGTTCTTCTCAAAGGCCAAGGTTTCAGAAGTAAATTGAAATTCAAAGTGTTATAAAGTATATACATATTAATAATAATAAGGCGAGTCAAATACCCTCTTCCCCTTTGGTTTTAACAGCATTTGGATTCAGCGGACTGATACAGAAGCAACTCAGTGTGGTTCTCTAAATACTGCAGTGACTGAATTGGCAAGATGTTGGTCTGATCCCTGGGAAAAAGGCAATATTTGTCTAAGAGCTTGGGAGTAGGAGCTGCACTTGCTTTCGGGTGGGTTCATCTATTTTGTCGAAGGTGGCTTGCATGCCAACCATAAAAATTCAGCCTTCCTTACACATTCAGCCTACTGTAGGCCAAACTTTTGGTTATGCTGTTGAAAAAAAAATATTTAGTGTATAGTGTTCACCAATACAATGTATGTGTGTGTGTGTGTGCATTTTATTTTCTTCCTTTAAAACAATGTTACACAAACCGTGATTTTGTACATGTAAAGAAAGAAGAAAGTACATGGAAAGGGCACAGAGAAGATGAAATGTATGAAACTGTGCTCAGTCCAAATTTGTTTCAAATGCAGGCACCTAGAGTCTCACAGTAGTATCAACCTGTGAAGTAAATGCTAAGGGAATGGACAAATTCAAGAGGAGAAACAAGATGAAACAAGCAGATGCCATTTAGATGGTCAGGAAATCATCTAACCCTAAAACCCTGTAGGCAGTTTCAGAAAAGCTTAGATTCATGTAGATGGAAGACAAATTTGGTTGGTTAAAAATCTGCTTTTAAAGAAAAAGATAATGGAAGAAAAAATTTCTTCTGAAAGAATGCCTAAGAAAAAACACTGAGGAAAAAGCAATTTGCTTTCAGTGGTTTTAATTTGCATTATTGTGGAATTGTTTTTCTTAATTTTCTTTGAAGAGTTGTATAAGTGAAATATTGTTACATCAGCTTTCTCCAGTGCTGTGCTGGTGATCAAGTTAACTTCTATGAAAATTGGACTCTTGGAATACTAATTTAAAATGGCTGTAAGACTTCATGATCTTTTAATGCAGTAGAAAGGAAGGCAAGAATATAAAAGTGTCAATATCAAGATGCTCTGCAGTCTAATACTGATGCTGAGACCTTTCCTGTACCTTTCCTTTGCTCCTGTTTGTTTTTGAGTTTTGTTTTTTAGTTTAAACAAGCAGATGACAAGGCTGTTTCAAAGTGCATATTACACTTGTTAAAATAAGCTGGCCTGACCCTCCAAGACTCTAAAAGTCCCATAAAGGTACTTTAAACTTTACTTGAATACTGATACAGCTGGTAACCAGGTCAGGCTATTACCTTTTTTTATGGTTTCCCCCCTCCCTGATCTTTTTGCCTCGAAGGGATTTTTCACAGTGGGGTTACCTCCTGCTGCAGAGGGATAGTATCACTTTCTGAAATTATCTTCCTCTTAGGAGCTGGCTTTTGTCAAAGATGCACAGAATGCTGACACGAACTACTGAAAATAACACTTTTTCCAATCTGTTTTGATTACTTGTAAGACAACAAACAAAAACGTTGTGGGCAAAAGTGGTCCCATTTTTTTTTAAATGCAGTTCAGAGGGAAGGATCAGATGTTAATGAGAAGCAATAGTCTTGTAAATGCAAGAATTTGTGGAGTTCCTCGTGCTTGGGAGATGATCTGTGATAGTTACAGCAGTGTAACGGGCATCAAAATCTGTCTTGTACCCTGCTCCCCCTTTTGGTTTAATAAATGTGCAGGAATTTATATTTTGCATCACTGTTACGGAAGCCAGTAGTGCTTAGGAGTAATTGCTCACAATACAAAAAGACTGGATTCCGCAAGTTATAGTATAGTGAACTATTGCTTCAGAAGAGTGCCCTGTTTGATATTTTTTCTTTCTTTTTCAACAGAGTTGTCTTTATTATAACTCTTTTTTTCCCCCCAAATATCTATTTTTATGCATTTGTGACTCTCATTACTCCTTTAAAGAATATTCATAGAAAAATATACATTTAAATATACATAGAAATATATATATTAAAAGGCGGGTTGATCCAATTAACATAATGCTGTCAGCTTAAAATGTTTATTTTTATGCAAAGCCTGTGGATTGTTGGTTTTTTTTGCGTACTGGAGCTGTGATTTTTTTTTTTTTGTCTTTTAAGTAGTTCTAGAGCAATTTAGAAAGTTGTGCTGATATCTAATTTATTGTGGAGTTTTTGCTAGTTTTGTTGTTGTTGTCTTCTGCTGTTTGAACCAGATGACTGTCCCAAGAAGAATCCTTGTAAGGCCTTTTCATTTTATTGAGCTTGCAAAGCAACTATCCAGTACTGTATTGTCCCTGCAGAAGTTGTAGCACTCTGCAAAAGAGGGATGTTGTTTTCAGGTCACAAGTGATGCTCAAATACTACTAGTGGGGAGGGGGGATTTTACATCTTTCTATATTTGCATCTCCCCAGCCCAAAAATCCCATCCCCAAGTCCCCCTTGCTTACAGCAGGAAGTGTGGTTTACCTGGATCTTGCACTGCTCGCAAATAAGTGGTGTCAGCACATCTCAGTCAAATACTGAAAATGCAGGATTGGACCCATGGTTTATAAATTGCCTTACGTGAGAGTAAGATGGCATAGTAGGAAGCTTGTAGATGACAGTGGTGTTTGGGGCCAGGAGATACCTTATCTCCTGAGTCATGTTCAGCCCATTCTCAACAGCCACTACTCTTCCCATTTTCAGTAGTTCTTTTTTTTTTTTTTTTTTTTTTTCCTCTTTTACATCTGCTCAATACCTTGATTAGTTGGTTTACTACCAGGTTGGTATTACCTGGTGGAATTAATTTCCCATTTTCTTTGGCTTAGGACTGACTCTAATAGTAAGGGGGATAGTGAACTCCTGAGTAGGCTGTGCCCACAGCGGTTTTTCAGTTTGCAGGCTGAACTGAAAAATCTGGGGGAAAAAGTTGTAAGGGTGACCTGAGACAATTTTTTTATTATTATTTTTTCACTGAAATGAAAAAGGGAAAAATCAAAACATAAAACCCCTTCAAAACAAAATGAAACATTTCATTTTTAGGGTTGCATTTTTACTTTTTAAAAAATATTGTGATGTGGGTTGTAGCAAATTGCTTTGAAGCAGAAATGTGAAACCTGTTTTGAAAATGCTGAAAGAAAAGGGTTTAATGTTCGTAGTCTTTTTGCCTTTGCCTTTTTTTCTTAATCTGATGACTGGTTTCAGTTAACCCTAAACTGCATTTTTTGGTGAATATATTATCTACTAAAGATAACGTAAGCAAAGAAGCCTATCACCCAGTTCTGTTCCACTGACAGGTACACTGGACATGTTTCAGGGATTACCTGGTATCTGGGCCCAGCAAAGCTGCTGTTTTTCCATCTAATAATATTCCACTTGATTGTTTTACTGGGTGAACAATAAAAGCATTTTTCATCCCATGCCATTGACTGGTTTTGTAACCTGGTTTAGAAGTACATTCTTGATCTATCTGTCAGATGTATGACTATAGATTTATAATGCTACTCCAATTTGTGCCTAATCCCATTGTGCAGTGAGAATTATTGTTTACCCAACTGATAAGAAAGAAATAATGCATTACTTTGCCTCCCTTTTTCTATCTTAGCAATGTCAGTAGAGTATATTTATTAAAATTGGGGAAAGGTCACAGGGTAAAGGTGGACGCATTGTTCCAGGCGGGACTCCTGCATACTCTGTGCTGCTTTTTGTGGGCATTCCTCAACTGTCTGCTTTTACCATGTTTGCTTATTTTGGTTGTGAAGGTGGTGTGGTAAAAGGGATTATACAGGCTTCATTCCAGGTGTTCAGAGCTAGTCCCAGTTTGTGTTCTGTTTGCCACAATCCTGGAAACCACTGACTCTAGGTTTCCTGTTTGCAGTCACAGTACCCACCTTCCAAAGACTGGCCAAGGCAAGCAACTCAGAGTCAAAGGGATTTTATTTTTTTATTTTTAAAGATCTGGAGCATGTGCAGGGCTCTGTTATTCTGCCTGGAATTGAGTCATTGCACAGTGTAATTTCATGGCAGCCCCTTGAAGGGAAAGGACCCCAGGATAAGGAGATGCTCGGGGAGGGTGGAGGGATGATTTCTGTCTCTTTCATTTTGGGATGAAGTTCTGACTGCCTCACCTTTTGGCTCCAGGGAAATCCAGAATGCCTGCATTTAGGGCTGAGAACAAAAAGTGAGTGATCGAGATGAACAGAATGTGTCTCTCCTGAAAGGATATTGGATTCAGAGTGTTTTCTTGCTCTGTGTCAGATAGGTTAAATGTTCTCTGTCACTACTGTAGATGCTTTGGATGCTGTGCAGTCCATACCCTAAAAGAGTGAATGTCCCTTGCTGGAGGATGCAGAGGTGTCTCAGACCTTTCTAGGAAGATCTACTGATCTTCCACAGGCCACACCTGTGTGCTTCTAATGCAATAGCCTCTGATTTCAGTAGCCTCTGTCTTTCAACATCTGCCCCAGCATCTCCTGCTTTCCAACCTCTCCCAGGCTTTTTGAGGATGATGGTAGTGTAGGGCACTTCCCACCAGCCTGAAGTGCAAGGCAAGAAGATTCACTAACTTACGTCCATCACTGAATCCTACTCAGTGTACCCTGATAGTGCTTACATCAGGGAAAACAAGTAACAGCTTTTCTTCTCTGGGCTGCTGAAGGGAAGCTCTTCCTTGTACACAGAGGTATCATTAACCCTGGCACTGGTGCAGACACCTCTCTGCTTGCATGCTCTGGGTTAGACATTTATAAGTAGTAAACTCCTGGCAGAACGGGGTCCCGTGTGTGACCCCCAGGGCTGGGTTGTGCTACCAACCCTTGTGAAACTTCGCTGGCGCATGGAGGCTGAGAATTAGACCATTTAGGAAATTCTGTTTATGAAATGAAACAGTGAAGCTACTGCTGTGAGGACTGGTCTGTATGAGTTTGTACATTGTGTCTTATGGCTATAATTCTTTCTTCACCTATTTTTACAGTGTATTCTGCTAATCTTGTCCCTAGTCTGCATTTCATGTAGATGGTCCCTACTTGAAACTTGCCAGATGTGGTCCTGGGTTTATTGCTTCTTTTTAGCTGAGTCAAATTGCAATGACTTTGGCAATGTATTGGCAATCTCTTTTCCTTCTGTTAATTCAGTCTCTGAGTTGAGCTACAGTGACCTGAGAAATGTTTGGGGTTTGAGTGTTTTTATAATTATTTTAATTTTTGTTTTGTTTAAACAAAGCTGAACAATTCCCATTGTATTCAGAGCTGTGACGCCCAGTTCCAGTGACAAGTACTAGATGGATTTGTCCCATTTTGTTTCTTGGCAATGTTCAAAAATATAACTTGTGTCATCTTAAGTTATGCGTCAGTTCTTCTCTTGTGCTCTCTCTTTATTTTTTTCCTGCCTTTATATTAAGAAGCTGAAACAATTCAGGATTTCTTTTTCCTCAAAGAGGTGAGTAGCTTCAAAGAGGCTTGGTTTGTCCAAGCACCATTAACAGTGGGAGCCCTTATTTACACATGGGATGGAGAGGGTGATGCTGGTCCTTCCTTGAATGAATACAATGGCAGAACAAACTCTTCCAGCAGCTATCATTGTTTGTTGTGAGGATCTGACACCAAGCAAATACAATATATAGCAGGATCTGCAACCTTTGTTTTTTTAGTAGCTACTAACCCCAAGGTGATATGATTTTTCATCCTCTAAGGCAGGTTTGTTGATGGGACTATGACATTGCTTGGGTACCCTACCCCATCTGGCCAAACATCTCTCTTCTCCCTGTTGGCACACTTGGGTGAACTCAGTTTCTGGGCTGGTTTTGGGGTCTTCTCTTTAATGGGGCATTTTCTTTACCGAAGTGCTTTAGGATCCTGGAGAGAAGGGACTAGAGAGATTCACAGTTCATAGATGACTGTTTTAGGGCCACTCCCTTGGATGCATCATTCCAGATGGGCTCAGTGCAGCTGCACATGGGATGGTGTGTAAATAGCAAGTGCTGACCCAAGGTTGGAATATGATCTGATGCAAATTGGTGCCAATTAGCACTTTGATGAATAGACCATCAAAATCCTCTGCTTTAGCATGCAGGTACACAAGCCTCAGCCAGCACAGGGAGCTGGCCAGACTGTGTTTGCGCAGTTCCTTCATTTCTAGACAGCCTTGGAGAGTTTAGTGCCTTTTAGCCTCTCACCTCTGTGGCACCTGGATGGACCTGAATTAAATCCCACAGCAGAAGGAGGAGTGAGAGGAATGCTATGCCACTGAAACTGTTGCTGCAGTTAGTGACTGGAGCTCATCTTGGCATCATGTCTTCTGCCAGGCTGAGCCAGGCCAGCTCTGCTGGGGCTGTGAGAGCAGATTGCCAGACAGGAGTGAAACTCTAAAGTGTAGGGGCTCTGTGCGTGCCTTCTGTTTGCCCTTTCTTGTGCACTTTCATTCTCATCACCTAGAAATACAGAGAAAACGGGAAGGGAAAAGGTGGCCAAGAGGGAGCAGTTTGCATAATTCTTTGTCAGACACCTCTGTTCAGCCACATAATTCATTCAGCATGATGTCATCTTGCTCCAAATAAGCAGTGCTTGAACTTGTTGGCCATGTGCAGACTGTGGGCACATGAGCCCTGGCAGTGTGTTTGGAGCAGGAACAGGTTCATGGGTCACTGAGTCCAGCCCTGAGAGCCTTTACCATGCTGTGGGGAAAGCTGGGCGCTGCTCCGGGAATACAGCTCGAGAAAGAAGCATCTACAGCCTGGGGAGGCATATGCAACACCAGGTAGGGCTGGGGTACCTGGAGGTGGGCAAGGTGGAAGCCAGGGCATTACATACTGCGGGGGGCTGAAATTGGCTGGTGTTGGTCACTCCATGGCATCTCCACAGAAAGGGAGAAGTTGCTACCCGGGCTATCTTGCAGTGGCAGACCATGACAACCTGGGAAGACCCTGTGGCAGGGAGATTGAGTCCCAGAGTAGAGCTAGAAGTCATTCTGCACCTCCAAGGGGGAGAAGATGGGAGTTAGGGGTAGCTTTTGGCAATTCCTTGTGTTTAGTGGCTGTGTGAAGCCAGTGCCCTTTGCAGAGCAGCACTGTTGCTTCAGCAGATGGAGTGTCTCTGCTACCCATCTGCTGCAGGGCCCAATCCACAGAGCCATTAATAAAGGTGTGGGGAAGGAAATCAGCAAGTGCCTGTGATTAATTAACTCATCCCAGGCAGTTAGTGGCCAGCCCGCTCTCCTTGGCCCCATGGTACAGGTAGTAGGATGGGCATCAATTCTCAGTGGGCAAGGCATGGCACTCTGCCAGGAGAAGTGAACAGAATTTCATAGAATAACCAGGTTGGAAGATACCCACAGGATCATCGAGTCCAACCATTCCTATCAAACACTAAACCATACCCCTCAGCACCTTGTCCACCCGTGCCTTAAACACCTCCAGGGAAGGTGAATCAACCACCTCCCTGGGCAGCCTATTCCAATGCCCAATGACCCTTTCTGTGAAAATTTTTTTCCTAATGTCCAGCCTAAACCTCCCCTGGCGCAGCTTGAGGCCATTCCCTCTTGTCCTGTCCCCTGTCACTTGGGAGAAGAGGTCAGCACCCTCCTCTCAACAACCTCTCTTCAGGTAGTCGTAGAGAGCAATGAGGTCTCCTCTCAACCTCCTCTTCTCTAGGCTAAACAACCCCAGCTCCCTCAGCCGTTCCTCATAAGGCCTGTTCTCCAAGCCATTTCACCAGCTTTGTGGCTCATCTTTGGACTCACTCCAGAGCGCCAACATCCTTCTTGTGGTCAGGGTCCCAGAACTGAACACAGGATTTGAGGTGCAGTCTCACCAGTGCTGAGTACAGAGGGAGAATCACCTCCCTGGACCTGCTGGTCACACTGTTTCTGATACAAGCCAGGATGCCATTGGCCTTTTTGGCCACCTGGGCACACTGCTGGCTCATGTTCAGTGTGCTGTCAACCAACACTCCCAGGTCCTTCTCCTCCAGGCAGCTTTCTAGACAGACTTCTCCCAATCTGTAGCTCTTCATAGGGTTGTTGTGCCCCAAGTGCAGGACCCGGCATTTGGCCTTGTTAAACCTCATGCCATTGGACTCTACCCAGCCTTTGCAGATCCCTTTGCAGAGCCTTCCTACCCTCCAGCAGATCGACACTTCCACTCAGCTATTGTCCGCAAACTTGCTAAGGGTGCAAGATGCTGATAGGTATTTGCTGAGATCATTCTTTCACATGCTGGGGGATAGTTCTGTAAGGGGACTTGCTAGTTATTGGAGCTAGATACCCAGCTCTGGTTGGGGCCCCAATTTGTTAATCGTTTTTTCCCCCCTCCTAACAGTGTTATTATCCCATGTCTTTCCTGCATTGGGGAATGCTTGCTCTTACTGAGGCTGAGTGACTTCTTGTACTCTCTTTGTCTCAGCACTTTCTATTGAATTAATATTTAGAAATTCAGGTACCACCTGAATCACGTGCATCAGGCATGGGTAATGGGGTGCCAGAGACATGTAGTAATGAGGACACACAAGTGAAGCTCTGTTTTGAAATCTAAACAGGATGAAATTCCACAAGTGACCTTGCCAGGCAGGCGGTTAAGCTCCATCAAATGCAGGTCATGGCCTCTGTCCCAGCTGCTTTGCAATATGGTAGGGGAAAGAACAGCCCTAATAGCAGGGCAAAGTATTAAAATTAAATTGTGCACATTCACATCGCTTGGTCAGCATGACATAGCACAAGGCGTGCAATGAACGTGTGGGGCCTGGGGCTGCTGCTGCACCAGTAAGAGGAGGAGTGCAAACCTGTTGCCCTATATGCTGAAGGGGATCATGTTCCCCTTTAAGGTACCTTCTGTGACTGTCACAATGTTGACTATTACGGCAGAAGTCAAGAGTGTTCAGAAAGCCCTGTGCCACAGACTAATTTCTCCTTTCTCCAGCTCAGAGCCTTTTGGGAGCCTCTTGGAGTGACTCCCCCCTTGCTAATGTCTGGGATTGCTACTGTCCATCTCTGTTAGAGGCTGCCAGGAGATACCCAACTACTGATACAGCAGAATGTGCTGTTTGCTGTTGAAGGCAATGCTGTGACTAGATGTGCAGTGATTCAGCGAGATAAAGGCATTCATGAGATCTGCAAATACCCTATCCCAGTACAAAACCTCATGAATGTCTCATGAACATATTCTGTCTGCAAAACTTCTGGCCCCTCTAAGGAAATATGAGGAAAGTGTTGACAGCTTCTGTACTGGGAGCTGGGACTGGGCCATGGCTTTGCTCTTGCTGATCAGATGAAAGATCACATTAGCCAGAGATGCTTTCAGCCCTTTAAGAGCTTTCCCCATAACTCTCACCAAAAGCTGAGTTTGCTCTTCTGTGATAAGCTGCAACTTTCCTAAATCCTCAGAATGTCACTCCTGAGTAGTCTAGTGAAGTGTTGCGTTCATCTGCCTCCTTTCCCTGTGTGGGAATGTCATTGGAGACTGTATGTCCTGCCTTACAGAGGTAGTGATGTACCAGATCAGGACAAGAGGCATTTTATTTTGTTTTCCCTCCCCTATCTGGCAGCTCCTAGCGTTGTTCACTGTGTCTCAGGCTTTCTGCTGTGTCTGTGAAGCACTGTTGCTCTTTCCTATGTGATGCAGATGTTTTCGCAGGAGTGTAAATTACTCCCATCCAGTAACTCTCTTATGAAACACTTTTCCTTCGCACAGTGAAGAAAAATGCATCTCAAGTTCATAATTAAATGTTTACTGTTAAGTACTTTATACATTATATACTATAGATCATTCCATCCATTAAACAAACCATTTAACTCCCCTTAACAGCATTATTGTCTATTATTAGGTTAATCAGCATTCACATCCTGTAACTCTGCTTTCCTATCTAATTAGTCTTTCTTTCTTACTTCATATTTCTATTTAATTAAGCTCAGTATCAGAGCTGAATTCCCTCTACTCAGCAATAGGAGAGAACTTGATCCTTTCAGTGCTTGTGGGGCTGAGGGGGCCAAGTTTTAAGCAGCCTCCTTGGATATCTGCTAAGCTTTTCTTCCCTGCCTCAGTCCCTGCTAAACTCTAGAGAAATTTGCATCTGTGTAAGAAACTAGATTTGACACTTTCCCGATACTCTCAGATTACAAAAGAATTCCCCAATGTGCTGGGACTGCAGCCAATGTAAATGTAGTGCAATAATTGTGTGGAGCATCCAGCTGTTGCTCCAGCAAGAAGACATAGTGGGTTTGCTGCTCTTGATTTTGTCTCTAAGACTTTCTGGCCTGAGAATACTCTAACAGGTCACTGGCAAATTAAATGTCATACAAATGGCTCTGTTTGTGTCATCCCTGGATAAAAGCACTGAGTTTGCTGTGCTGAAGAGTCTGACAGATGCCTGTTGAAAGCTCTCCTGTCCCATCACTGACACTAGCCTGCTGTTAAAGTACTATCTTAACCACTTAACTTAGGGTTAACATAATGGTTAACCACTGATTTTTACTACCCACACTGGCATTTGGGTGAAATCTTGTGAATCCATGGCAGTGCTGGTGATTAACCTGGGGTCCCCTCAGAAGAAGACTTATACTGAACCAGTTCACGTTATTGCTTCAAGCACCAAAATGACAGAGTTTTGGAACTTCCTCCCCTCCCATTATAGACAAGTTTCACCTGAAAAGAAGAACCGTTGAAAAGAGGAAGGTCACAAACTTTAAAAACTGGATCATGTCATCTCACTGAGAGTTTTGTTCAGATATGTGTTGGGTAAGGAATTTAGTTTCTTCCAGGCTAGAAAGGTAGGGAGTTTGTTGTGAGAGGGCTCATACTTAAATGTGGATGTTAGGATAAGGATCAGCTGCTGGGAATAGCTCATATCTTACCTGGCCAGGGCAAAAAAAGTACATCTGTTGCCCTTCCACTTGCTCCCAGGCTCAGACTGTGGGTGACAGGTGGGCCTGGTTGGACAGGATGTAATACCTGCCTGTGCAGGGGGTTTTGTCAATGAGTATTAGTTTTACATGTAACATTATGGGCCCTGTTTGATAAACCTTTGCAGAGTTGCTAGGACTTTGATATCCAGAGGGATGCACTTTTAACTGGTGTGCTGGTTAGCTGATGGCACCGATCCATGAAATGGATGGGTAAAAGGAGACCATAATATTGTACAGCAAACTGGGTGAGGCTAGGCTGGATTTTGAGTGCTGTTGTAGCACTTAGCTCCTATAGTTCCTGCTGATAATATCCTCTTTTGGCATAAATGTGTGCTCTGTTCCCTTAATCCCTACCCCCTGGAGTCTGTTACAGCAGGCTGTCAGTTGTAATCTCTACCCCTCAAACATTCATGGGGATACCCAAGGCACCCAACATGACAGCGTTGCTGGAAACTAGATTACATAGCAGGCAGAGATCACCTTGCTTGTCACCACTTAGCATTGAAGCTGCAATGGCTTTGAGGAATTGTCTGGGCTCCTCTAGAGTCCCTGAGCAGCTCTTTTTGCTACTACCAGTCCAGAACAATCAGCAAATTGAGTTCTTTTTATTAACTTTAAAAGAAGACATTAGCCTCATCCAGGAGAATAAAACCAATTTATGAGGCAATTAGCTCTGCAAAAACATTTCAGTCTCCCCAGAGCAGTCATCTGAGGAACATCTTATTCCAGCTGCACAGCTTCGTCTGGACTTGAGTTTACAGCACGCTTCATTTATCATAAATAATAATAATAATGAATATACAAATTATTTCCTGATGTGTGTGGGAGACAGCCAGAAAGGTCTTCTCTGCTTAAAACTACACCATGTTGCTGGCTTCCTCTCTTCAGGTGCCTTTCCTGTGGCCTGTTACTTGATCACGATTTGTTTTGATGCTCAAGCTCCTTATAAGCAGCATCTTACGTGGGCTTCTAATGGGATCTGCAACAGGGTTAGTTGCAATCCAAAGAACTTGAGCTATATGAACAGGCCATAGCAGCAGACTTGGAGAACTCTGTGTGTAATTTCCAAGACCCTTTGCAGGAACTGTAGCTTTCTCAATCCACAGGAACTGCCTGTTAATACTGGAAGTTTGGGCAAAAGCCACTATTGTCCTGATAAATTTGGGATCGTGAAGGTGGTGCATAGATGAATATGGATTGGAGTCGATGCAAAAATTTGATTTGCTACTTGTGGGCTAAGGCTTCTAAATTTGCCTCAAAAGCAAATTGAGAAGAAAAATTAAATTCTGTTTCAATGAGCTGATGCAAAATATTCTGCTAACATAGAAATCCTATTTTTTGCATTTTCCTGTTTCAACTTTTCCATTGTACTATAAGCATCTGTTTCCTGATTTTAATTATGTGATGCTATTGTGGAAGTGAAAACTACTGTCAAACCCAAAACACCAGACAGTAACAATATTCTCAGTAAAGTTAATGAAATTCTACAAAACGTTCTAATTGGGTTAAATAAACATTTTTTTGACTTAAGTTGATGCATCTGGAGGAGTGCTGACCAGCAGTTTGATTTGTAAAAGGTGCATTCCTAAGGGAAAGAGCCCCAGGCTTGCACATTTTCACTTCCATCAACTGGAGGGAATCCTGTAGGGCATAATGTGTGTTAAGAAACCCAAGGGGAAAGAAAGTGCAATTGTATGCTCAATTATATGCGATCATATTAAAATAGCCAGGAAAAGAAAGAGCTAAACCCTAAGTTTTCAGTATTAATCAGGATGCCCCAAAATCAGTTGCCCATGGAGAATTTTCAGATATTAAAATTGTGGCTGTCTGTACCTCTGTTTCTCTCTGGGCCCTGTTTCTGAATCCCAAGAAGCATGGATCCAGCCCTGAAGTGGAATAATCACATCTATTATGCTAAATAATATTAAAGAGCAGGGAAAACTGATGAGAGCCCATGTCCAGAGATAAACAGCGGCAGTACTATTAGTTCCTACAGCTACTGGATACAGCCATAGATACAGCATAGGAAGCATGAATCCCAGGGAGACCTTCCCAGCCTTGACTTCCACTGGTGGCTTTGGTCTCTGGGTTAAAGACCTCACAGAGCCCCTAACTCAGGTGTGGTAGTGCCAGACCTCTAGAGGTGAGCTGCTTGTAAGGGAACATTGCGATTTGACCTAGCACATTCAAGCCTTTTGCAGCAACATCCTGTACAATTTCCAGCTGTGCTTTTCCCTCGGACTCCATGCTGTAGATTAAGTGTGGAATTTACAGCCACTGCTACTGCTATCAGTAGCTTGACCAGCCTAATTCCATTAGTAGCTTTGAAGGGATCTCCTTTCTTCTTTATTTTTTAAAATCTTCTCCTGTCCCACTTATTTCTCCATCATTGAGTTAAAGGTCTGGTTAACATCTCTTTTGGAATAATTCTGCCTTTAAGTTTTGATGACTCAGTGAGTCCAACCAAGGCTTTTTAAAAGCTTTTAATTCTAAACTCTGGGGGTTTTACACAGATGGTTAATTCTGTAATGACTTTTCTTCATTTCCACTTGAACTTTCTGCTATTCTGGTACTCTTTAACTCCTGCAAGGCCTCATTTAGGTTCCATCAAAGTGCTTGCAGAGGAGAGGAATGGTTCTTCCAATATCCCTTTTTATGAATGTGTGGGTATATAAACAAAGTCGCCGCTGAAGGGATTGAGTGAAGCTTGAAGAAGACACAACCTTCTAAGGTATTAGCAGTCATGGCTGCAGCATATTATATGGAGTCTGCAGCGACTGAAGTGTGTATGTGTGTAATATGCCAGGCATACGCATCACTAATGTCATTCCTATGTCTGCCCTCCCTAGACCTGTGCACAGTATGACTTATTTTTACATCTAAGAAGTTTTCACACCTTAATTTGTATGGCCAGGGACAAGGATACTTGAACAAGCCATTGCTGGGCTTAGAAAAAGGACTAGACTCACCCTAGTTTTTGAAACCAAGGTGTTGGTTTTATGGTCAGCACTGGAGCCAACCATCCCACTTGTTGAGCAGAAAGATCTTGACTTGCAGAAAACAAAATTATGCTCTTCATGGCTAAAGGTGAAGGGTCACATTGGCAAAACAGTAGCGCCAAGAGCAATTTTTTCAGTAGCCCTTCTCTGCAGAATAGAGAGCCAGAGCAAGCCTTCATGACACACTGATGCTGACAGCCTTGGGTTGTCTCACATGAGTGGCAGTCCCAGAGCACTTCTGCTTTGTCTGCCTTCAGGTGTGAGATAGTCACCAGGCAGTTGCTTGAGTGGAAAAAAGGTAAAAAAAAAACCAGCAGAGAAATCAGGGAAAGAGAGTGAATAAATACATCGTGTTGTACTTGGAAACCATGTTCTGTTTTTTTGTGTTGTTACAGGTGTCAGCTTTGATAGGCTGCTTAGTCGTCTTCTGGCCAAATATTCCTGTGCTGATGTACAAAAGCTGTCCCACTTTGATACTCATTCATACAAATGTTAGCACTGCTGTAGTGGAAGCAGCTGTCAGCTGGATAATTGCACAGAGGCTGCTGGCTTTTTGTGCCGATTGTGAAACTATTCAGACAACCTAGTGGGAGGCTACAGTGTGTTGTCTGGGCTGCATTTTCAAAGGTGTTTAGATCCTGGAAGATTCGGATATATACCTGTGGGGACTGACAACACCCAAGAAGCCTCTGTGCCTAAATCTTACTGAAATCATGGACATCTTGGTGTTGGAGCTGCCTAGATTCTTCTGGAAAGTCCCATTTTTAAGAAGAAATGTTGGAGTGTACCTTCTGTCATGGAGATTTGGGAGCTACAAAAATACTCAATGCTAAGGTAGATCAAACAAGATAAATGTCTAGATTGATGTCCTTGCCATTGAAAAGGGATGTGGATCAGATGCCTTTAAAATATTAAAGATCATCTCTAAGGAAGGGTAGATGGGTCAGGAAAGAAACTTCAGTTGGAAAAGGCTTCGGAACAGCCTGCTTCATCTTTGTGCTGCCCCGGACTTGCTGCATGATTGCAGGAGGTCATGGAGGCCCAGGTTCTTGGGAACATAGTGGCTGAGGATGGTTTAGAAGACCCCAAGTCCTATTTAGTCTCTTGAACAGGTTTTGATGGCTGCTATATGCGGTTTCCATCAAGAATTACCAACACATTGATGTCCTTTAGATATTTGGATGAAACATGGACTTCTGTCACAGAAGATTTTACATCTGCCCATTCCCCTCTTCTGCAGGGGGAAGCCCAACCCCATGACTGGGCTTGGCCCCACTGTGTGACCAGAAACTTGAGGAATCATTTTGCAAATGCAACACCTGTCCTCAAGGGCATTATATCCACGTAACAACCCTGTGTGGGAAGTGGCTGCACACAGCATCTCTCACCAATGCATTCAAGGGGTTTGCATCCAAGTGGGTGTGGTGTTCCTTATGCTGGCACCTCCTGAGTGGGTGCCTGTTGTGGGCTGAGGATGATCGTTACTCTCTCTCTTTGCTGTCTGATGTTGGTCAGTAGCTGGGGGCTTCCTGTGCGATGAGACAGGCTTCTTCTCATCTTGAGAATTAGTATTGTTTGTGTTTTCTCAGCGGGAAACCTGTCACAAAAAGGTCAGTGTCATCCTAGGCTGATAGGGATTTAGGATAGGCTGGAAGAAATGTGTCTCTTGTAAATGCCATTGCAGAATGGATAAAATGTCTTTCAGTCCTACCAGAAACAGCACTGTATGACTTTGCTTCTTCAGATATGAGGTTACAGCGCATCAAGCCATCTTCAGCTGTCAGACACGGAGAACAAGTGGTGCCCTCCTCTTCTGTCTTCTTTCAGATGTAATTCTTCCTCATGACATTTAGATCTTGCTCTCCTCTTTCTACAACCAGGGTTGCAGCTGGCCCAGGAGCTGGGCTTTGACAGGGGTAATTCCTTGCTTGTAAATAGTTCTTTTGCAGCTCCTGTAGGACTTGCTGCTACAGTGTTTGGGGCTTTTGCTATGATCATGCTACAGACGCCATATTGCATTTGCCTCTCTTCAACAGAAACATCTCATGCAGGTCTCAGCCTGTTTCTGTGTTTGGGAGGAAAAAATTGGAGCAGGAGGCAGGATGTCGAGCCCCAGCAAGAGACATGCTCCCCACATCCAGCCTCGTGCTGTGGCTGGAAATTGTCTTGTAGGTGTCACTGATCTGTGGGATGGGATGGAGGAAAGCTAACGGGCTTCATCTCAGCTGGGGAAAAGAGCTCTGTAATTAGGATTAAGCCCTACAGCTGCCAGCTTTGCAATTTCTTTTCTGCTTGCTTACTATGGGGAAATGAGTTGTCACCCACTCCTCAGAGGATAAGAGTTTTGTTGTCTGGGGCTGGGTCACACGTAGGAGTGTGGTCTGGCCATCACATGGAGAAGGACAGAGGATCATGACAGCTGGGTGGGGTTTTCAGCAGAAAATAAAAGATGAGGCCATATTTTCCAATGAAAAGGTGGGAGCTTAGGAGCTGAGGAATATGTGTCAGTCATTAGTGTGGTGTTGAAAAGAACCATCAGTACCCTGTGTTTTAAAGTCAAATCAGTTGCACTTAATAGCCCTGGGGTAGCACTTAATAGCCCTGGCTTCCCAGAGAAGTCCCTCAGCCTGTTTGTAGTTACTCCAGGCAGTGGGACTGGCAGATTCATATTATTTTACAGGGGTATGAAAGAGTTGCCTTGCAGCATGGCACCATTTTCCCTTAATGGACTCTGTGACAAAACAAATTTCAGTGGTGTAAAAGTGTCTGGGCTGCTGGACCAAAGTAGTCCAACACCCCACAGTGAGTGAGAGTCACAGGACTGGTGGTAGCCATGTTGAAAGGTAATGAACGAGCTGATCACACCAGACACTTAAAAAAGGACAGATTTATGACAGTGACCTATACATTATACAGAACTTAATTCTTTTTGTTCTTGATTTTTTTTTTGCTCCTCTTAAAGAGGCAGTGGGCTAAGTATTGCACAGGACATTGCAAATGGGATACATCCATGAATCATCCTTCAGAGAACCTGTGTGTATTACTGACACACTTGTGCAAGGGCACAGTTCTTCCTTTGAAATGGCTCAGCCCCTGAGAGGAAGCATGCAAAATAGTCCCTACTTGGTGGCCGGGTACCCTTGGAGCAGAGTGGCTTCTCGGCTATAGGGAAGTTGCAGCATGCAGGTTGTGAGCAGGGAAGGATGTATGAAGGGTGGCCCTGACAGAAGAGGAATAGCATGCTGTGGGGAGGGAGAGGAAGTGTTACAGTCAAGGCCTGAAGCATAGCCACAGCTTGTAGATGGACACCTGGGTATGGGTAAGAACCTTTGTGTCATGATGTCAAGCATAGTTTTTCCCTTAAATGCTTTGTGTTGCATCTTTTTTTTTGTACAGCAGAACTTCAGCCCATGAGGAAAGCTGGGAGGTTCAGCAATGGCTTTGTCAAATTTCCTCTTCACTTTCCATCTATGCAGAACATTCAGGGAGTCTGGATTGATGGTCTAGTGTTACATTTGATACCTACCAGGCTTTTATTTAGACAGTGCAGATCTGGGTGTGACGTCTGGTGACATATTACTTGGACTTTAGGAATGAGATGCACCTATTCCACTTTGGTAACTTATTGGAGAAGATGTTTATAGCTAAACTAGCAGTCTAATGCCCAGGAGGAGAGGGGAAAAACACCTATAGGTTACAACACATTTTTTTTTTTTTACTGAAGGTAGATATGCAATGTAAAGAAGATAAAATTGTTCCTGTTGACTGAAGAGGAATAGAGCTAGCTAGCTGAGATATAGATTCATGCCCACAAAGTGGGCTGAGTTAGGTGTGGGAAGCTGAGTTGCACCATATTTGGACAGAAATTATTTGAGCTTTTCTATGACCTGGAAGGAGGACTGAAGAAGAACATGCACTCATACAGAGCAGGAGAAAAGTCATACTACCTTGGTGAACACATGAACAAAGCAGAAGTTAGGCATGTCAGGTCCCTTCAGATCCGAACCAAAGTAGACTTGTTCTCCCTTCAGCCCTATGGATATTCTTGGAGAAAGGTGACTTCTAATACTCCAGTTTACACTCCAGTTCAGCCACCTGATATAAGAGCAACATTTCTTGATATTGAGCTGAAATGTCATGTGAGTCCCACATGAGTGATCAGCCATACACAAGTACACATAGAGGACAGAAGATCAGCCATGTCTTCTGCAAAGTAGGGATTCTGTGGTTCTATACAGGTATTGGATGTGTGGTATTGGGATGACTTTGAAGAGGTGAGATATACATGGAGAGGCATGATCCTTGCTAAGGTCTCTGAAACACAGATACAGATGTTTGAGACTCTGCAAACTGTGAGTAGGCAGGGTGGGAGCATTGAGTGCACTCACACTTCTGCAAGTACTTGGGGACTGGAGTGTCATTTCCAGGATCCCAAACTGCCTGTGATGTAATCCAAAGGTGATGCAGAGCGGAAAGGAACATCCTAGAGCCAAAACAAATGTAAAAGCTTTACTCATGGCTACAGGAGCTGCTGACTAAACCAAGCAACACAAAAATCCTCTTGCCTTATGCAGCTAAACTTGCTTACTTGCTGGGTTGCACATCTGCAGAAACAGCTCAGGGTGGCAGTGGTGCCTCGTGGTTTGAACCATTTCCCGGGTTGATTTCATTTTCTTGTTGACACGCAGGGAGCTGTATCCCCAGAGTGAGCACCAGGGGTTTCATATGAAAAAAAACACAGATGCAAACTGCAGAAATCTGTGTCCCACCGTGCTGGGTTTAATTAAGGGCACACTGAAAAAGTCTCTGTTCGGTAACACCTCTCTGCAGTCTTGCTGTGTTAGAATTTAAAGTCACTTTATGGCGAGGCTGGGTTTGGGCTCACATCTGGCAATATTAAATCACCGCTCAGTAGGAAGAGAAGGTTATTTCTATTTTCTGTGTTTCAAGTGACTACACATGCCAAACACATTCTACAACTGGCAGAAGGGAAAAATACATAGCCTCTGTAGGAAGGATTGGAAAGGAGCAATGTAAAATGTGGTGCCACTGATCGTTAGCGTTGCCTGGTCCCAAAGGAAAGTGCAGCCTTTGAAGGACACCTCATCTCGACATCATCTGGCTAGGAGGCAGCCGTGGCACATGCATCTGGTACAGACACAGCCTTGTGGTCGGTTGCTTGCTATTCCACTTGTGCTCTCACCGCTGACCTGTCTCCTAGGGATGACTGACAGTTTCATGCATTTGAGAAATTTCAAGCAGCTGATACGTGGATGAAAAACCTGCTTACTAAATAAGTTTTGTTTATTTATCTGTGCCATTTATGATCTGTAAAACTGTGTCTGATATAATCTACCTACATACCTAATTAAGTACAATTGTATACATAGATGTGAAGGCAATGGGACATCACATTTTTTCCCAGGCATGCCCGCTTTATCCACCCCAAAATCATTGTCCAGCTTGTATTTAAGAATTTCTCTTATTTTTCCTGCATTTCCTGTGTAGTTTGGCTTAAAGAATCTATGCAGTGCATTTACCTCTCCCCTGAACAGCAGATCTGCTGTGTGGAAGCTCTGTGCTTTTTATGTGGAACCTGTGGACCATGTGCTTAAAAGCACATATATTTGCCCAAGGACTCCCAGACAGAAATAAGGCAGCCCTGAGGTTATATAAAGAGATATAGAAATATTTTTATATATGTCTATATTACCTATCATAAATCCAACCACCCTTCCATTTATAGTGGCTGTCAGCTTTGTGGTGGTGAATTTCAGGAGCTCTAGGAGGAAGGTGTCCCAGCTGCGTGACATGGTATATAAGTGAGTATGTTTATACAGCTCTGTGCTCCGTCTCTGTAATGCATCAGTCAGGATTATTCCAGCCTCAGAGGCAACATCCTACTCTGGTAGGGTGGCAGAATTAAGACCTAAAAGATCCTTGAAGGTTTGTTGATTTAGGAAGAAAAGCATCTCCACTTGTTTTAGGCAGCATCAGTGCTTCCCCTGAGCTTTGGCAATGCCCAGTTAGTTTGCTTTTGAATCATGACTTCTCCTTGTCCAGCTGGAGGTTTCCCATGCCAGTTCGTTTCCCCTTGTTGTACTTTGGACCTGCTCTCTGTGCAGTGAAGTAATAACCCTGAGCCATAAGGGGGTTAATTGTGCTTATAAAGCAGAGTGTCAGCAGTGTTTAGGCAGAGCTGCCCACGGTGGTGGATAGTCATCTCAACTCGTTTCCAAATCTGTTTTCTACAACCCTGGCTATGTGGAGTCATACGTGGTGATGGCCAAGGAGAAATGGCTCCATCAGAGAGATTCACTTTCTGTTCCTGTGCTCATTTGCCCTAAACATAAAACAACAAGGATATTTTGCCAAGGCTTTGGAGATTCTTTGTGTGAAATAAAAAAGGCAAAGCACAAAGAATAAGAAGAAGCAATGTGTAAAATGGAGCCAAATGGTTTTCCAGGATTTGCAAACCCCAGAAAATCCAGGCAGAGCATTTTATCCCTCAGAGCAGGGACAGCATTTTGCTTTTTTTGGAGAATTTGAGAGATTCTGTTGACTGTGCTGCTCCCACTGCTGCTAGAAAGGGAGCACAAAGGCTTCTGTTTAGTAGACATGACCAAGAATTTCTCTGAAACATCAGATGTCAAATCAACGCTTTCAATCTCTTCTCTCTGCCTGAGTTGCTTTCCCTTTGTGTTTCTTTCACTACTTCTCTCTCTTTAAATCCTCTCCCTCCGTCTCCCTGATCAAACCCTTTTTCTCATTGCAAACATCATTACTACAGCAGGGAAGATGAAATATGCTTCTGTCTACCTCAATCCCAGTGCAGAGAGAAACCCAAGAGACAAGGGCAAAGAACAGCAAATAAGGAGGCTTGCAGAATGCCAACACAGCAATGGCAGTGAGAAATACAAGACAGAACTGTTAACCACACAAGGAAATAAATGCTCCTGTGGGAAAAATCATACACTAATGCCTATTAGCTTAATAGCCCTGTGGTTTAGGCAGAGGGCTGAGAGACAGGAGGTCTGGGCTCTGCGCACTGCTATGCTGCAGCCTTGCTGTCACCTGTGAGGCTGGATGCTTGCTTTGCCCTTGATTGTCTTTGCTTTCAGCTTTACACTGTAAAATAAGAAGTAGTTTCTTCTGGGCTTGTCAGAGACAGCAGAGGCCAGCAACATGAGGAGATCATGCTGTTGTTGGATGAAGGAGTTCACTGTGCCTGTGTACACACTTGTGCAAGGGCCAGACCTCTCCTAGCATGTGGTTCCTCCTCTCCCATCTCTCTCTTTATCAGGAGG
Organism: Coccyzus lansbergi; assembly: GCA_033558105.1. Taxonomy (NCBI): domain Eukaryota; kingdom Metazoa; phylum Chordata; class Aves; order Cuculiformes; family Coccyzidae; genus Coccyzus; species Coccyzus lansbergi. The sequence continues at coordinate 1,994,412 of JAUMJK010000032.1, read as the reverse complement.
TTGGAGCTGAATGAAGGACTCCAGCACTTTTCTTCAGAGATTGCACACAGTCTGCCCAGCCCAAAACCAAAGTGGTCTGTAAGTGTTTTTTAGTTGATGGGAGTTTGGGGACTGAACTACAGAGCAAAAAGGCCATGACAAAAAATTAATTAAACAGAAATAAATGGCAAAGCCAGTCCAATAGAGAGCAGAAGATAATCAACAATAGCAGTTTACTAGGAAAGTTTATGAAGGAAGGAAAACAAAGCTTCCCCTGGAGAAAAGATAAAGAGGCAGATTATGATATGCCTTACTTCATAGTGTTTCCTGAAAAAGAGCTGAAGGCAGTGTTTTCTACTTTAATATTTTGTGTTAAACATTAAAGGGATGAAGGCAAGGAGCCTGAGTAGCTATAAGTTAATCCAAAGAGCAGAGATTTTTAGGGTAAGGTAGTGGAGGGACTTCATTGGTTATTATTAGAGTTTTCAACTCACAATGTGCAAGTCAGTATTTTTTTCTTTTGATTGCTGCTGTTTCCTTCTTTGACTGATAAATCCCCCCCTCTGCTAGAAATGCCCTACTTTGATCAGAATCTGCTTGTATCTAGCAAATGGTCTAAGGATGCTGAGCACTGTGTCACTGGGGCCACAGTAGGTAACTTGGAGCACTGCAGAGACTAGATTTGGAGAGGCAGTGGGTTTGTAAGAGATAAACAGCCTGATCCAGCTGTTAATACCAGGGTGAAGGGCAGCATGCATCAGCTCCTAGCATCCTTTTGCTGTGGGAAGGATGAAACCTTAAGGAGGAGAAAAGTGGGAGTGAAATTCAATGTTGTGGGCTATGAATATTCTGGGCAAGAAATTTTAAAGAAGAGCAATTGAATGGATGTCCTACAACACTTCGAGTTATGAGACCTTTCTCACCTCAGATTTAGACTTCTAAGGCTTCCAGGTGTTAATATAAAAGTAGTTATCAAGGAGTGAGTAGATGGTGATGTGATGAACAGGTTTAGGCACCCTATGGGAAAGAAGGGGTCTCTAATGATGCAGATGTTGCCAACACTGCAGAAGGCTTAATCAAGCCAAGTATTTCATTTAGCTGTTGTTCACTACTGCTCCTTACATTACTTAAAAAGGAAGGGCAAGGTTCCCTATGCCTGGAAACTTCTGCGAGCATGGGGGTGAATTTTGAGTAGACATTAAAAAAAGGCAAAATTTAATATTTTTTCCTCTTATGACCATGTCACGTCAGATTTACTGCCTTGCAGTGGCTGGCAAGAATCTGATTAAGAAATAATACTGTTACCTCAGAGCTGGGGTATTAATTTTTAATCAATTACTTCTTTGTGACAATGATGGAAGTGGAATATCAAAGATGGGCGAATAGTGTAGCATATCCCCTTGCTGTTCTGTAAGCACACACTGAGCCTCAAGCTGTTCTCAAAGCTTTTCTTTCCCAGCTGTCTGAAATAAGCCTACACCAGCCTTCTGCTTCCTACTAGCATATAAACATCTCCCAGTTTCTAATGTATTCATTATTACTGTGCCACCTCAGGGTGACAGACGAGGAAGTGAAGGCAGGAAGGAGACTTATAAACCCTCTGGTTCCCGTGGGAATGAATTGCTGAAAGATGGTTTATGGAGTTGATGAAAATGAATAGAAGTCCTCTGGCACAGGAATGGAGCTCAATCTGCATCACTCCGTGATCTGAAAGGGACAACCAAAGCATGGCACAGGACACCTGGGGTATATAGGGATGTGCAAAGAGGACTGGAGTATGCAACTACTTCCAGGGAGGCATGAACCTCCCTGGCTCCCACAAATGTCTCCACATGACTGCTGTGCTGACAGCCCACTGTGATACACTTATGTATATTACCAAGATATAGCTCTGTCCCTTGAGCCTCTTGGGGCTTTCCTATAACCTGGGTACCCAGTGGTCCAGCCCGTCCCAAATGCTCCCCAAGGGCTCTGGTTAGAAGAGGAACTGTGTCCCTAGGTTGACCTCTGTACCTGCCAGGGATGTTCTTCGCCTTATAGTGAAATATCTGCTGCTTTTGCACAGTAAGACTGAAAAGCCAGTGTTTGAGGATAAAACACAAAGGAAAAAAAATTACTTCAGTTGCAGCTGCCTGTGGGGAGCAGCATGCAATCAGGGAGGCTGAAAGCTGATCAGAGAAATACCAGCCCCTAGGCCCTCACTGCATAACATCCCTTGCAAACCACACTTGCCTCAAATGGTCAAATATCTTGCTTTTTGGTATCCTGTCCAAGGAAATGTCCCCTCAATGATCCATGCCCTCAAGCTGAAACAGTTTTGCTGCTAATGTGAATAATGAATGTCCTCTTCCTACAGCAAGCTGTGTTTCTCCTTGGAAATTTCCCTTGCTATTGTGGAACAATAGAGTTTGGCTTTCAAAGAGCAGGTAAGTGCAGAGATTCTGGTCATAGGAGGATATTTATGTGCATACATACATGTGTAAATATTACTTATAAATAAATTAGGGTTTGTTTTCCAAAAGAACTCAATGTAGGATTTTGGTGTGTTTGGCTTTGTACACATACTGAATCTTCCTTATGTTTCCAATCCCCCTTAGTTTAAATCTGTTATCTCAACTATATCGCTTTTTCCTTCAGTATAGGCTGGGGAACACTGTCTCCAGCCTTCTCCAAAGAATGCAGGAGGAACAAGCCTGCTACAGTTGACAGATGCAGTGGATTGATACTTTATGAGTTTGTGTGTGTGAGTGTGTAGATCATCCTCAAGAAACAGAGATCTGCAGCCTATTTGATGCAAGAATTTAGAAGCTAAAATAGCAAAACAGACAAGCAACAATAGGATGTATAAAACGTTTTTTTCACTTTTATTTAATTTGGCCTTTCTGATTCATAAAGAATTTTCTCCAGTCAATCCTGGTGCATTTGTAGAAGCTTCGTTGGCAAGGGAAGCACACGTTAAAAGTAACGCGGTGAGCTGCTGTCTGAAACTTGTTTCATTCATGAGGATTATTTGCAATATACTGGAATGTATGAAAACCATGTACTTCAAACAAGTTCATACTGCAGTCTCTCTCCCTTGAAGGCAAGACTTGGAGCTCAAAGAAATCTCAAAGCCAGCTTTGCTCTCTTTTTGCAGATGGACTTTTAGGGGTCACAGGTGGAGAGAAATGTTAGAGGTAACTGTGCCTTCAGTCTCTCCTTCCATGGGGCTTGTAGCAAGCACTAACTGAGGTTGTGGCTAGTTGACTGCTATGCAGAGCTAGTACTAGTGCATCTTACAACAAATTGTATGCCATCACAGAATTCAGCTTGAAAAAGTTCCTAATGGGGCTTGTGACATAGCACAGTCACAAGGCCAGAGCTGGGTAATGTCCTCTGGGAAAGGGGCCGACAGATTTAGTTCTGTCTGAAAAGGGACTCTCTGAGAGGAGGAGATAACTTATTAATTTCTGTTTTCAAGAAAGTAAGAGATAGAAAAGTCTTCCTAGTTCTCACCTGTCCTGTCTCCTTGTTAGGGAAAGCTCCTGAGGTCAAGGAAGTTTGCCCTCCTCTATCTGCACAGTCAAAGGGGTGTTGTTTGATATCAGCACAGCAAATCAGAGACTGACAAATCTCTCAGAGTAAATTCAAATGCAGTATTTATTTTAGATACAGCCAAAATAACAGACCAGATACTTGTGTGCACTCTGAGTTTCAACTTCTCTAACGTTCCAACAACAGATCTGAATCTGTTCAGATCTCAGTCTGTTCAGATCTCAATGTGATACCATGAACATAGCCAAGGTCTCTAAACAAATTACAACAGAACTCTGCTTTGATCTGGTACACCACAGTGCCAAGAAAAAAAAAAAAAGAAGGTACAGTAAGATAAGTAAGAAAGAGAGAGAGAGAGAAAAGTAACAGGGGGAAAGGAGAAAATAATCACTACTCTAATGAGGCATGGTGGTTCCTCAGGAAAACATGGCCCATCCTGCAGCAACTCCTACAGCAGCAATTCTTCAGGAACATGTGGTCCAGTAGTTCTTCAGTAGCGCTTCCTCAGGCTGGTTCCATGGGGTAGTGGGTACATGCCCCATGCCTTCTTGACAGGCTCTATTCATAGAGCAATTCTGTGAAGCATGTGAAGGCTGGTCTTGCTGTGAATGTTCTTGAATAGGGGCATGCACAGATACCTCTTCTGGAAGGCTCTCAAATTGAAGCCTGGGGCTCCAGGGTCACTGGCAGTTCAACACAGAATCATAGTATCATAGAATCACCAGGTTGGAAGAGACCCGTCAGATCATCGAGTCCAACCATTCCTATCAAACACTAAACCATATCCCTCAGGACCTCATCTACCTGTGCCTTAAACACCTCCAGGGAAGGTGAATCAACCACCTCCCGGGGCAGCCTATTCCAATGCTCAATGACCCTTTCTGTGAAAAACTTCCTCCTAATGTCTAGCCTAAGCCTCCCCTGGCGCAGCTTGAGGCCATTCCCTCTTGTCCTGTCCCCTGTCACTAGGGAGAAGAAGCCACCTCCCTCCTCTCCACAACCTCTCTTCAGGTAGTTGTACAGAGCAATGAGGTCTCCTCTCAGCCTCCTCTTCTCCAAGCTAAACAACCCCAGCTCTCTCAGCCGTTCCTCATAAGGCTTGTTCTCCAGTCCCTTCACCAGCTTCGTTGCTCTTCTCTGGACTCGCTCCAGAGCCTCAACATCCTTCTTGTGGTGAGGGGTCCAGACCTGAACACAGGATTCAAGGAGCGGCCTCACCAATGCGGAGTACAGAGGGAGAATAACCTTCCTGGGCCTGCTGGTCACACTGTTTCTGATACAAGCCAGGATGCCATTGGCCTTCTTGGCCACCTGGGCACACTGCTGGCTCATGTTCAGTTTTCTGTCAACCAACACCCCCAGGTCCCTCTCCTCACGGCAGCTTTCTAGACAGACCTCTCCCAGTCTGTAGCTCTTCATAGGGTTGTTGTGGCCCAGGTGCAGGATCCGGCATTTGGCCATGTTAAACCTCATGCCATTAGACTCAGCCCAGCGGTCCAGCCTATTTAGGTCCCTTTGCAGAGTCTCCCTACCCTCCAGCAGATCGACACTTCCACCCAGCGTAATGTCATCTGCAAACTTGCTAAGGGTGATTGATGAAGACACTGAACAGGTCTGGACCCAGCACTGAGCCCTGGGGAACCCCACTTGTCACTGGCCTCCAGATGGATTTAACACCATTTACTACCACTCTCTGGGCCCGGTCATCCAACTAGTTTTCTACCCAGGTGAGTGTGTGACAGACCCTTACCAGAATAACGTGTCTGAACCCTTAGGGGTACACGTGTGCAATCAGATGCATGTGTGGGGCAGTGCCTGCTGCTGCATCTCTTCCCCCCCACCAGGCAGCTGCAGCCCAGTGCAGGTGAGGAGAGAAGGGAGAGTGATGCCTGCACCCACACCTACCTCTCTCATTAACAGAAAAGCTCCTCAAGTGCACACAGCCCTGCACTCAATGTTTAAGACACCGCAAACGCAAGTAAAGAAATTGGTCTTTACATTCCTCATCTGACTACTTGGTACTCATTGAAGGACTGAAGCTAGTGCATGGAGCACCTGACCCCAGTGGAAGACGGATTTAACTACTCTAATTCACTCAGAGTTAGAATTTGCCTCCTAGGTATTGGCAAAGGACATCATCCATTACTGTTACATTTGGGTTTGGGTGGAAGAGTGTCATCTCTGGTCACAGGGACAAAGCTGTTATCGACCAGTCAGGCCTGGAAGAGAAGGAAGAAGTCTTTTGTGATTTCAGAGAAAGAAATGTCTACTAGCTGGACACTAAGTGTACAAAGCTCTTCAAAAAGTGGCCTCTTTTATCAATTCTTCTTTCTCTGAAGGATCAAAAGCAATTCAAGAACACAGAAAAGAGGGCAAATAGAACTGGAACGTAAAAGCAAAAGTAGTCTATTGTGTATCTCCTGGTTTCCATTTCACTGCTCATCTTGGGAGAAAATTCAGTCCTGAGGTTTGCCTTCTCTGCACCGAACACAGGGGAAACACACCAAACACAGCAATTATGTCCATCCTATTCAGATTCCAGACTCAATTTTTCGTCCTTTCTCTAAGGCTTGTGCTGTTATTTTCCACCCAGCCACTCTTATAGTTAGAAAACGTACATTTGAGAGGCTGACTTGATTTGCTTTTTCCCCTTAGGGAATAATAGATTTTGTGGTGTTTAGAAAAATGAAAAGTTAAAAAAAAACCCAACAAAATCTTTCCATGCATCAAAAGGTATGGGGAGGAAACCATTTAAAAAAATCTGCATCCTAAATAGTGTAATTTAGAGCTGACAAAGATGGTCACTGATATATTTTCTTCTTCTTTATCAACATTCCTTTAACCAATGCAAAAAACTCTCCTAAATCCTGTCTCTCCAGGAAGTTTGACCAGCATTGTCTCAACATGTGTGCTTTCCCTGCTATTAATATGTACCGTTTATGGAAATTTTAATGTTTTGAAAAAAATAATTTTAATATTCTAACAAAAAAAGATTTTCTAAACCATCACAACTTCATCATCCCTTTCAGTTCTGCTACCTCATTGTAGGTGTCTGTGAAAGGCAGATAGATATCTGTGGAGTCTAAAGGAGCTTTGGCAATTTTGCACAGCTCTGCCCCCCTCCAACCCCTCTCCCACTCTGTAATCTGACAATAAAATTGGATTTTTGGTATCTCTTTAATACTCTAAAAAGTAAACCCATTTCATAATATGTATCATTTTCCAAGGTAATTTAAAAAGAGTGCCTTTCACTTTCAAATTGCCCTTTGGCAGATTTGAAACCACTGTTGTTTCGTGAAAGCTCTTGGCATTTAAAGCTGCTTTATATGAAGGAGGAGGAATAAAAAAAAAAAAAAAAGCCTCCAACCCCGGCTACTTCACGTTCCTTCTGATCTGTCCAGAGCTTTTCAAGTGAGTGGGAACACATTGACAAATGCATTCTGAAGAAAATCTCATTTCGACCCTAAATGGTGCTTCACAATTTCCAATTCATGCTGTTGCCATTTTTACAGGAATTGATGGCTGCCATTGTTATCAAAGCTGACAGGCTTCTGGTAGGTTGCACAATCAGCGCAACCTGCTCGAGCCTTTCATTATTCCCAAGTGGCAGATTCTCATGATATCTCTCTGTTATAGGCATTGCTCATTTTTATTTTACATTTGACATGGCTCCTCCACTTGCTCGCTGCTGGGGTACGGAGATAAAACAGTTCCTCTAAAGTTAAAGGAACAACAGCTTCAACATGCATCGAAAGTGGTTGGCAGCTTCCGTCCTAGTGCATTTTAGATCAGACGCTGCTCTGTTTATTCAAATTGGCAGTTGGGTAATTGCCCACCATGCGGGTCCATTCTTCTGAGCCCTGGTGTTCAGGCAGAATTTTGCAGGCATGCAAATGTCCTCTAAAAGTGTATCAGAAAAAAAGGTTTTGAGAGGTTTTGTGCTTGAAAAAATAAAGAGGATAGTGTTTTAATTGAGCTGATTCTGTCTAAAAGTCTCTCTCTCTCTCAGCTGGAAGAACCTGGAAGGATGCTGAAAAATCCCCTGAATGACCAAACTGGCTGTGAAACATAACGAGTGAGAGAGAGGTGACCAGCTGCCCAGGAATGTGAAGGAGCTGAGTGGAAGATTCTTCAATGAATGGAAGATTTGCTGCAAGTAAGAGGTATTTCCCTTCACTGACTAAAATTTAGGCAACCTGAAAGAATTATATCCCTTTCTCTCCCACATTTTCTCATCAGTAAGATTTGAGCTAGAGGGTCTGCTTAAGCACTCGCAGGGCTTGTGAGTCAGGCAGAATTGAAAGTTGAAAAAAGAAGGAAGGCCTTTTGGTTAAACTTTCATAAACCTCAGTTTTCAGGATTTTGCTGTATAAGATTTGCATGATGTCTAATGGGACATTCCTGGTAGCTCTGGAAAGAGCTCTACCAAAACCCCCAAGATCATCCTAAACGCTTTGTGTTTGTCCTCACTGGATTTCCATAGCATTCTCATCTTGCTTTTAGGTTCAACTCCAGCTCTGCTTTCTGCATAATTTTTTGCTGTTAATTAGCCTGAAATTGCTTTGAAGGTTTTTTTTTTTTATGAAGAGAACTTCTTTCTGAGGAAACCACTGTAGTTGCCATCTGTGTTTGTCCAGCTCAGAAGGTGTTCTGCAGTGGATTTCTCCTAGCTGAAGGACTTAGGGGCAGCTTTCTCAAGGTATTTAGACACCTAAGGCGTGAACTGGGATATGAGACCAGCTATATATATGTAGCTCTGTAGTTGTCATGTGCTTGTACTTACACACACAATTTAAGGGGGAGGTGAGGAACCTGTGCTTCTGCAACAAACCTGGCTTCTTTTGTTTTAGTTCAAGTTTAACCAGCCTCTCGTAAGTGTTAAAAGCTACAGCCTGTTGGCATTGGATCCATTGGTCTATGTAGCATTTCAATTATGAGTTCTTCAGTGTTTTCTCCCTTGGCTCCCAGCTCTGAGCCTTAGGAATCAGAACTGGCTCCTGGATATCTGTGGAGGTCCAGCTGCTCAGAAGGCGAGCATGGGAAGAGCCACCAAAACTACACCTAGCTGGTGATGGTATGGCCTATGGGGACTTCTGGTCTTGCCCCATGAAAACATACAACAGTAAGGGCTTTCATGGTGCAAGTCTTCTTCCCTGTTTCTGGTGCTTGGGATCATTGTCAGAATGGAAGATCTAATGCTTAATAGAAATAAAGAAGGGGGAAAACTCAACCTTGCAAGTAAATGAAGCAAAATATTTTGAACAAATAAATTAGTGAGCAGATATTGACAGATAAGTAACTCTACAGCCCCTAGCAACATAATCACCATAAATACTGTATACAAGGTTGACAGACAGGGATAATATCTTTTATTATTATTACATTAAGAGCCATACTAGCAATAAAATAAATATTGAAGGAACTTGTAGGCACAGCAACCTTTCTTTGGGTGTGAAACAGAAGGAGCAAGCTTCCAGGAAAATAAACATTAGGGAAATTTGTCCTATTTTGATTTAATTACACGAATAAGTTAAACAATTAGGGAGGAAAGAGTTGTTAAAAATCTCAGAAGCATGTGGGAAAATTCTGGTTTGATTTCCCAAGACAAGCTTTCCTAATGATACTGAGTCAGGTATACAGTCCCTCCCTTCACCTTGCTGTTTGTTCCAGGTCTTGTCTTTGCTGCACAGCCAACTATTGCTTGTGCAAAGCTGTTTTGAACATGGTCAGAGAGCTGAGAGAATTTAAAAAAATCACAAAAAAGCTTTTTCCTTTAGGTCACAGGACAATTGTAAGGATAGGAAGAGAGGTCAGTCACTGCTAAAAATTTTAACTCATGGCCCCTCTGCTTCCAGAACTAATACTATGAATAGCTGATATCTGTTTTGAACCTGGCATCACTGGAAATCAGCAGAAAGTAGGAAAGGACTGTCTGGCCACTGTCATGCCACATAGATCAAGTAGTGTTGTACCAAGGGCATGTCATGTAAGCTGGAGCCTTAGATATGACACAGAGAAAGCCTGAGGACAGGAGGACATTTCATGGTGGATGGTGGAGAAATAGATATATTTGGTATCTGTGGATGAGGTTTAAGACTGACTGTAACTATTTGAGAGTTACTCTGAGAGTTGGATTTGAAGGATAATGGCCTTCTGTGTAATTGTAAGAGATTCAGCTTCCAGAAATAGCTTTGATATCCCTGGAGGCCAGATGTGCTATGAGGATGATGTGTTCTTACCATTGTGGTGTCTTGCAGCAGCTTTGATAAACCAGATTGTACTCTCCTTATATCACACAGAGGAAAACACATTCCTGACCAAGAAAGAGATTGAACTCATTTCATTCTTAAGGACAGACAAAAGACCCAGCATGGGTCTATTTCTCACCTGACAAGAAGGTATGTAGATGCCAGCAACAAACACAGATTAAGAGCCTACAAATAAACCAGGTAATCAGACAAACCAACATTTGTATCCCCTGGCCCTTTCTCATATAAGGAAATTTCTGACTGTAAATCTCCAAAGGACATGCTGAATTCTCACAGCCTACCAGAAAACTGGTGGTTTGCAGACTCTTGCTACTCAGGGCCCTTTGTTCATATCCATGTTCCCTGCATTTCCTGCTCGGAGGTATCACAAAATGTGAATTTCATGACGTTCACGATCACAGAACGAAATGGCAGCTTCTTATTTGATGTATGATTTATCCTCTTTCATTATATTGGATGCTTAAACACACTATCTGAACACACATTCTTCTTTATAATAAGATGCAAGGGGTTTGACTATTTTTAATGTGACAGAGGAGCTTGTTTAGAGGATAAATCCCCAGTAGTGCACACTTGCCTGGTAGCAAGGCAGAAAATGTTTTTTATGTTAAGTAATCCAAAAGAAATCCCCCAAAGACTATGGGCAACACATCCAACGTGGTTCTAGTGCATGCATTGTGAGCAAAACAGTGTCTAGAAATCAATTGCTTTCATGGACATCTCATAGCAGCTGCAGCAGCCCCAGCTATTGTTTACTCTGTGTTTTGAGGGAAGATCAACCAGCCTCCACGCTTTGTGCTTTTGCCCTGGCCCAAAGTAAAACCCTGATTGAAATTTTATTTTTAATCTGTTTTGCCATGCTACTGAGATGGAGGAAGGCTTTAGCGTCAGAGCTTAGTTCATCCTGTCTGATGCCTGCTCTGATGAAGACTCCTGCTTTGTAGGAAGCACTGTTTAGATAAGTGGCCAGAAGCTAATTCAGTGGCAGGATTTTATCAGCTGTTTGAGTTAAGGACTCAGACAAGCTTTGTACTGTGTGTTCCTCCTCCTGCACTGCTGGTCCTTGCCTTGTTCATTGGGATTTTGTGTTACGACTCCTTGTCTTTTCTGCTTAATCTCTCACTGTTAATATGAATGATGAGCCATTTATGGAGCCTATTACCTCTTCCTGGAGACTTTGTGATTTAAGCAACTTCAAGTCTAGTTTGAAGTCACCATTAGGTGATTTTTTTTGAAGGAGCATAAGTTTTGCTGGGCTGGAGGCAGAGTGTGCCATACTCTGCTGTCTACCCTCTTCCTCGTCAATAGAACAACTCCTGAACAAAAATGATTACCTATTTATCATTAAATACAGGTGTTTTAACAGCAGCTGCTGAAGTGAGGCTTTTACAAGGATGGGATGAAGCAGGATGTGCTGCAGGCATCATCACCAGACTTCCCAGCACATGTTGTCTTCGTGAGCCTGACATTTTTCTAAACTAAACTGGAATATGTTTAGATAATTTCCAACATGATTCTGTGATATCCCTTACAGCTATCTGGCATTTCACTTTTGTAATCTCCCAGTGCTAGAAGGTCCTGCTACTGATTGTATACACACAACAAATCCTGCCTGCCAAGTGCAGGTCCAGCAGCAGATCTTGCTGTGATAGTACCAAATGTCTGTGACATCTTGTCTTTAAAATTACTGATTTTCTTCCACCATGTTTCCCATCATTAACAGTAAAAAAAGTAAAATAGTAAGAGACATCTGTCTGTTCATCCATCTACCCGTCACCTCAGCACTCTTCAACATTTAGCTGATGCCTACCAGCCCATAAACCTCCCCAAGTTCGGAGGGGGTACATTTAAGATATTTTAGTCTTGAACATAGCCCTTAAAACCATAACCTTTTGTTCTTGCAGCCAAACAGGCTGATACAGACCCACTGACAAAGGGTCTGTGTGAAATCCAAGATAAAATCTGTTAACGCATGTGAGTCTATTCCATAGCCTGCCTGATTCGTTAACGGGGGAACACCTGAATGGGAAAGGGTTTCTAAGATTCCTTCAGATACTTTTGGACAAACATAGAAGGTGTTTTTGAAGATGCTAAATAACATAGTTTAGCAGTATACTGTGTCGGCAGATTACAAATATTTGCCCTTTGTAGTTACTGCCATCAAAATGACAATAAAAGAGCATCTATAAGCCATTTGCATTTTGTGTTATTTTTGTACAATTATGTGTTTGAAGAGAGAATGATTTTTTCTTCTTTTCTTCCCTGCCCCTGCTACTTCCAAAGTTCCCTTAATTACTTTCAGTTCAGGTTGACTTACCATCTTATTCTAGGTAATGAAAGTCAGATGGGAAATAGTGAAACTTAGTCTAAAGTCAATCAGTCTGTTAAGTTGAATACAAAATGCACTTGTGGTTTATTCACCCCTGGTAGGGAAACAGAGATGCAGATGAATTCCTCTGAACACCCAGAGAAGAAATGAAAAAAGATCATTAAAGCAAATTTCACCACTGCAAATAGGAGAGGGAATGAACACAATGTGCACTCTGTCTCTGAAGTGCTGCTGGGTTAACAAAAGCTCAGGAAACAGTTCACATGGATTTCAGAAGTTTTTATCTTTTCTTTTTTTCCTGTAGCCCTCCTCCAAAAGCTCCTTCAGCCCAGATTATGAATGATGGAGTGACACAAGGCAATGGCACTTCTATTACAGTTTGCATATTCATGTGGGTGAGATTCAAGGGAAATCCCCCTGAGTTAACATCTCCAGAGCTGGGGAAAAATTTGGGAAGGGAAATGGTTGTGTGGAAGGAACTTGGCTCTATCCCTTCTAGGTCAGATGCTGATGCAGAGTTGGGAGAGGCTGGCACATTGAAAGCTGCTGCAAACAAACTGTTTGCTGTCATGCTTTCAGGATTTCTTCCCTATCTCGAGGGCTGTAATTGATTGATAGCTGTCTTGAGCAGCAGTTGACAGCTGCAGCTGAACCTCAGGAGCTTATTGGGCTGTTTCTCACCAACAGCAAGTGTCTGCTTTTGGCACCCAGGTTTCTTTTCTGTCCTTAGCTCTCTGACAAAGGAGCATGGGCTAGTGAGACTTTAGACTCTGTCTGCTTGTCCAGCCGTGATCAGGTAAACAACTGTGTATGTGCCCTTGCTCTTCTTGTGCCATTGCATTTTTTTCTTCTGTGCATCACTTTGCCCAGCTATAAGATGAGGGATCTTCTTGCCTTCTTAGCTGAGAAATTCTATCTGAGCAGAGAAACTCTCATTTTCAGTTCACATCCTGTGCTTTAAAGTGCCAGCAAAATTTCCAAGATGGGGTAGCATATGTAAAGTATTATAATTGCTGATTTCTCTCTGGATTACAGGTGTTGAATTTGGTTTTGGCTGATTGCTATTAATTGGGATGAATCTTAATGACTTCATGTGGCTTGGATGGGAGGTAGTTATAATTAAATCCATATGTGCATGCCAGATAAGTGTATGTGAGATATTGCTTGATCATAGAATAGTTTCCTAGCAGGATCAAAATCTGATGATGCCAGCAGATACACAGCACCAGCCTAGAATATGCAGCCTGATCTACTCTGTGTCTACAAAACTGGTTCAAAATTAACTTCCTAATCCCTGAGACCATTGGCAAGTTCCCTCCCAGTGATACACCTCCAATCTCTTTCTCTGCAAGGATGTCAGTGCTAGGAGTCACCTTTCAAAAAGATTTTTGAGATCATTTAACAAATCATGCAATGTGACCAAAACCAGAAATGCAGGCAAAATAACTGGAAATCACTCCAGGAAAGGGATGGCAGCTTAATTCTCCATTAATATCCTTCAGTGGAATCTGTGAGCAAGGGGCAAATTGCTCACCTTGACACCTCTCACAAAAGGAGGTCTCCCTTTACAGTCTTGATCGGAGTATCCTCTCCTCATAACACAAGCTAAGGGGTGGGAAGGTGGCCCTGTGTTCATTTTTCAGGCTTCTGTACTTTCCTAGTGTTCGATTTTTTCCTTTCAGATACAGGGCTCTGTGCTAATGAAGATTAAAATGTCTGTCCTTCCTTGGTGCAGACACAGAACAAGTTGGTTCATGCCAATATGTCTCTGGCTTTCCTCAACCTCTTGTGCAGTCATTCCATGGTCTCACAAAGAGGAAGGTGGGAGGCTGGTGGAAATGACATGGGTTTTTTTAGCAGGCAGGTGTGTGTGAAGCTCCTGAATGGCTACAATGCACACATATTCTGCTTTTAGGAGCTCAGAGTTAAACGTCCCTTTTAAGAAGGATGAGACACTTACATTTGCATAAGTGTCTGTCTTAATGTGACTTCAAAATAGATAAAACAGCAGAGGTATCATGCCTGTACAATTGGAGAGGCTGTCAAGATGGTCTGAGAGGAGTGGTGCATGTCTTCCTGAATTGGAGGGTAATGCTTGTGATCCTCCCTAGCACCTGCATATTGCATAAGGAAACTTAATCAACTGTGCTCCAGAAAAGATCACAAAAGAGCCCTAAGCTACACAAGCTAACATCAGAAACACCCTCTAGCAGGCATATTAAAAGAGATACTATATAATATGAGGCTTACACAATTTTCCAAATTAAAGCAACTCTGCATATTACTGGGAGGTAGTGGGGCACTGGTGAATCCTTCTCTGACCACGTTTTTAGTGTGCAATGGGTGCAGACTGATGCACCATTTTTCTGTCCCTTGGGGATAAACTGTGCTGTGTTATCAGGGATGTTACTGCAGGCTAGGGAGGAGCATGTAGGCAGTTACTGTAGCCCGGCTGCTGTATAGTTGCGTTGTGATCATCAATTTGATGTTCCGCCCCAACCCAATTTGGAGCCAGTGCTTTGAGTATGAGTCATTATGAGTGTTTCTTGGGTGGGTTTGCAGCTTGCTGTGTTTTAGTTAAACCTGTGGAGAGCTTTCCATGGAGTACTTTCTTCCTTGCTGTCCTGACTCTGTACTATCCTTTTTCAGACTGAAGGATGTGAGAGCCTGCAGCAGGATCAGGGTGTCTTTGACATAATGAACCAAGATGGCTCTTTGTAGGGGAACTGCAGCTGAACACAGTGTCGGTCCTTTGGAAATCCATTATAGGAGTTTCTCTGAGAAGATGAGAAAGTGAGTATCTGCTGCTAGCCAAGAGGAAGGGATCTTAATTCAGACACAAGTCTTCTTTGTAACAATTTACATCCAATTGCAAATGACAGCATTCTTGGGTAGGTGCTCAATGAAAAGTATTCAGGAAATCTGCCATAATCCCTCTAACTGGACACTGACAGAAACCTGTCATTTTTTCCTCACGACTACTGCTGCCCTGACCTCGTCCCACTCTTTCTGGGGGATCTCAGCAGAGCTTTGTATTTCTGACGCACCACTATGCTAAAGCAGAGATGCAGTTCCTGAAAGCCTCTGCTAAATGCAGAGGGTAGCCAGGGGTCTTGGATCAAACCCAGCTGTCATTGTAGACACAGCAAATAATGTATTGACTGAATGCATCTACATCCCCTTGCAGGGATCAGATCCTGGTTCCTGCTTCACAGCAACTAAAGCTGCTCTGACAGGAATGACTGATGCTTTTAGATCCAAGAGTCACAGTTCAGTTAATGTGCATGACCCAGCCAATGGTTTGTGGCATGGATTTTCCAGAAACCTATTTCTCTGCAGTCTAGATTTGGTTTCAGGCTCTCACATGTGAATGCTACTGCCTGAGAAAGGTTATTTTGTAGTTGCCTTTATTTCTGTCAAAGCAGTTCTATTTTTTTAATTGGACCTACTCTGTAACAGCTACATTTATAAAGCATTTTTGGTACAACTTTCCAATGCCTCAAAATTCCACTCATCTGGCTCTTGTCTTTTAAAGGGCTGATCTCCCAGTACCCTTTATCCCTTTTCTTGATAACAGCAGCAACACTATTGGGACTGAAATCTGAAGGGTTAATTGACAAAAACATAATTAGAATTTCGTCTCCTCACTGCAAGTTGGGGATATCCCATGCTAGTGAGGAGTGATGTCAGGCATCAAAAAAGAAAGCTGGATAGCAATCAGATAGCCCTTCAGCCTGGTAGCCCTATGTAAACTGATTGTTTCCTGGTTCTGTGTATGTTTTTGGATTCTGCAGCCTGACTGGTTGCCACGGTCAAATCCAGTGCTGCCCAAGATTCAGTCACCTGCATCTGACTTAGTCTTACAGATAACCTAATTTCTTCTACAAGCCTGTGAGAAACTTCATGTCAATAACTAGTGAGTCCTTGTAGAACCATCCATCACAGGAGTGCAGGTAGTCACTGCAGTCACTTAAGCCTGGATGTTTCTCTAGAGCCTTTTCGCAAGATCACGTATATTCATGGTACATATTGGGATGTATGCATTAAGAGACAAAACCCATATTTTTTTTCAGATAGGTTTCCAGAAACTCTGTAGCAACTAGTCCTCATACATGATACTCTTGATCTTATGACCTTGAAATGAAAGTGCCCTCAGAAGTGCTCTTTCTTCAGTGATCAACAGTGATGTGACATGATGCTACGCTAGGACTTGCCCCAGCTAGTTCAGAGAGAAACAGAGGCAGTGCCCTAAGCTCTGCAGCCTTTCCTGGTGTATAGCCTTCAGACCATCAGCCTGTTGGTGGTGGGGGAAATGCTTCTTTTCTGCCATGAAATTTTGGTCAGAAGTGCAAATATGTGGTATTTTAAAGAAGAGTCTGTAGGGCAGAATAAAAGGAGCAGAGGGGCTCTTTCTTTCTTATTTTATTTTTTTTTTTGTCTAGGAAGGCAAAACCAGCTGTCCCAGCCCTGTGGGGTATATTTGAAATGTTTTTGAAAGGCACCGTGAGGAACTGGACTTCTCTTTAATCACTTTCTGCAGCTAAAGAAGAAAAAGTAACAAAACTTGAAACAACAGTGAGGAAGTCTAGAGGACTCTGACAATGTTTGTTGTTAAAAGTTAAGCTTTCTATATGACTTACAGGGTAGCTTGCTGGCCAGGACAGCATTTTAAGCATCTGAGCAGAGACATAAGAATAAATGTTTGCACATGTGTGAGTCCTTCACACAGATCTGAGTGAGGAAAAGAAGCCTCAATGAAAGTGGGAGAAGGCAAAGTAGGAATTAACGTCTTCAAATACTCCCCCTATTTTCTTGGAAAAATCATACTAGGCTGTGGGTTTCCCTCACAGATTAGAAAACAATGGCTTTCCTAATGAATCCTGCACATGGTGAGAAGGCATTTTCTGGCCATCCATGCACACATACCTTTATAGGTGGTTACATGGTGACTTCATGCATATAGATACGGTCATATATACATATACAAGTATGGATAAGAAATCTTAGACCTTTATGAAATTGTTTCCCTTTGCTCATATCTTTCCCTCTACTTCTTTATGCTCTTTTTAATACTTTTCTTGCCTATTAAGATGTTTTCCATCTTTTTCCCCAAATCAGAACCTGTATGTCCTGGCCCTAACTTAATGCGGTAGGCTCACTCATAGCCAGAAGAAAAGAAATACGGGGCTTTGTGTGTGTGAAAGATTTTCTCTTTCCCCCGGATAACTGAAAATAAATGGTGATTATATTAAAACAAACAACCATGTGCTCCTACACCCCAGTACTGAGACTGAACCCAGGAAATGGAAAAGATTGGTGGCGTGGGTCTGCAGTAATCATAGCTTGGCGTGATGGAGCACCCTTCAGGCAGAGGAAATAGACCCCCAGCTCGCTTCGTGTTTTATTGGTCTGATCCTGTGGAGCTGTGTTGATTTACCGCAGCAGAAAAAAACCTATGTTTGTAGATGTGTGTTAGTGAAATCAATTCACCCACTCCAGAGCGTAGGCTGTTGGAAGCTGAGCACAGCAGGGGCTCTGTGCCTGCGGCAGCAAGTGAGCACTCAGGACAGCAAGCAAAGGATGAAGGAGGCAAATGACATGTGGATGGCAGGGCTCTGGATGTAATCAGGCCAGTAGGAAAGCATTATTCATGGTGACGGTCATTCCCCTGGCCCCATACATACCAGCTCCATGTAGGCACCATGGTGAGGATTTTCCAAGCCTGCATTGTTGCTGTGTACACTATTTGCTGTGACACTACTGGGGGCAAGGTGCAGTGTGATGTGTGCACACTTGTGTTTTCTTTGTCCTGCCATGTGGAAGACTTGCATGGATTTATTTCCTCCATGGTCTCATGCTGTGCTCTTTGGCTTCCAGTGTCTCCTCCAGACTAGGGTGCTGGTGGTGCGGACTTCCTGTTGAAGCAGGGGGTTGATTTGGTTATTTGTCACATCTGGTTTCTCTCAGGCAATGGGACAGCTCTAAAATGCTCTACTCCACTCACCAAGCTGTAGCATGGGTCACGGCTCAAGGCCACGGCCATACCTTTTACTCATCCTCTCTGGCTTGACAGGACTGGTGGATCTACCTTTGCTCACCCTCCTCAGCACCTGACAAAAATCGAAAACTGCCTTCTACACGGCCGTTTCTGTCCCCTTAACACAACTTGCCATGACAGACATCTTTAGAGGAGCATGTTATGACCTTTGGAGCCTAATGTTGTAAAGAGGGTTCCTCTCTAATGAACACTTTCAGAGACATTCAATGTGAAGTGTGCCCAGCTCCTATCTCACAAAGGAGTGGCAGGAAAAGCATCAGAAACCAAAGTGATCAAAGGAAGCTGGGAGTAGAAAATCTGAATAAATAAGCAATTCTGTGAGCAATGGAGTGAGTGAAATGTTCTTGATCATCTCTTTTCCCTTTTCTTGTAACATCTGCAGCCTGGGCAGACTTTCAAACATCTCTTCCACACAACAGTGCAATGGGGCAAGGAAAAAAATGACTGTATTAGTAGAAGTGTTAGCAAGTGTAGGGAGAAAGGTTTCCTGAAATGAGGCCACTGGAGTTTGCAAGGTAACTGAAAGCACAATGAAAATGCACCACTTAGTGAATGTATAAATAATTCCGTACAATATTCTATAGCACACCAAAACACAGAGCCACACACTTCAGCAATCTTTCTTATTCTGTGTGTTTTAAATGAGCTTAAAAACCTCTAAGACACTTTTCTTCATAGGTGAATGGCTATCCAATGTACCAAAAGCAAAAATGTAATTAAACTTTAAACTCTTAAAATGCCAAGTACCACTGGGATAACACATGGGTAAAACACAGTAATTGTTTGTATTTACTCTATGTCTAGTTAGCATTTCTTTTCAGGTGCCTGCCAGAAATGCTAGCTTCGGAAGGAAAAAAATGTGAGAATTTGTTTGTCTTTGTGAATTCAGAGCTTAATTGACTTTCAATGTGGTGAGATTTCACTACCTGCATCTACTGTATGCTGGTAATGCAGTGGCATTACTCTCATTGATTTCAAAGCCCTTCCTACAAATATACAGTCATCCTTTCAAGCATTACATCCCATCCCAGAAGATCTGAGCTCACTGTGTGCAAGGACGTGAAGCTACACCTTTAAAATGGAAGAATGGGTTTCTGCTTCCACTCCCTTGAGTCCTTTCCCCATCTTCCTGGGACCATGGCCATTCCAGAGACATTGGAAACCTACACGTCCTGGGCAAAAGCCTAACATTTGTGTGCTGTGGTGTCTTCTTAGTAGGAAGTAAAGAATTAAGTCCTTATTCCTATAAGGACAGAAGAAAGGGTGTCTAAATTGCCATACTAATAAGGTTTTTTACTTCCAGGCCATATAGTAAATAGTGTTAAACCTGTTATATTCAAGATCGAAGCCCCATGTCTTGAGTGTGCTGATACATATACACATCCAGCACCTAAGTGATCCTACTAGAAGTTAATGGATTAATTGAATGTATGAACAGACTTGGACAATGTACTTAAATCTTTGCTCTGGCTGAGAAGAAATGTTTGATACATTTCCACATCCTCCTGATTTTAATATGGTAACTGTAAAAGAGGTGTTGGAGAGAAAAGTAAATATGAACCAAACCCCACCTTTCTTGAACATTTCAGATCATTCATAGGAGAAGTTATGAACTTGTTCTTCAGTCTTTGAAGGGGTTCCTGTGTGTGTAGCTGGCAGGTTCTTTGTTAGAAAACACTGCAGGGAACTTTTCACAGTTCCTACCTTTTGCGAAATGAACTTTCCACAAGTATTTTCCATTACTGATAAACCATGGTTTCCAGCAAGAGGTGTTATGCACAGGCTGTCTTTTTAACTTGGCTCCAGCTTGCTTTTGAGCAGATGGGACTGAGTTTAGTTTTCATACTAATGGGTGTGTTTACCATATAAATAATTGAAAAGAAAACTGTGATAAAAAAATCTTAGTAGCATTTGCGAGTTTGTGTTTTACCAGACTGCTCCCGTTTACTGATGGTTCAGGTAATTCGGTGAGTTCCCAAAGACATCTGCATTTGCTGAGTAAGTTCTCCACTAATACTCAGACACTGTGCATGAATTACATTGCAAACTGTTACAGAATTGTATCTTTGTTTTGCGGCGCTGATAAGGTTGTATATCAATACACTCTAATGATCAGAATTCCAGTATTTTGATATAAACAAGATCTCTGGAGTGATCAAAAAATTGGAAAAAGGTTTGAAAAGTTTTTCAACTATTATGGAGATTTGATTAATTCTCAAGGCAGAAGATTCTCCTCTGCATCTACACACTCTTTCCCCTTGACATTTGCTCTGTTTCATTTCAAATAGCATATCACTTGGATAAGGCAATTAAAGAAAAAAATCCTTTTTACTCATGTCCCCTCTTCTTAAAATGGCTTGTGATAAAGCCTTGCAGTAAAGGCCAGTAGAATCAGTGCTATAATCATAGAATGATAGAACAGTTTAGGTTGGAAGGGACCTTAAAGATCATCCAGTTCCAAACCCCCCTGCTATGGGCAAGGACATCCCACTAGATTAGGTTATCCAAGGCCCCATCCCACCTGGCTCTAAACACCTCCAGGGGTGGGGCAGCCACAACATCCCTTGGCAACTTGTTCCAGTGTCTTACCACTCTCATGGTGAAGAAATTCTTCCTAATGTCTGGTCTAAATCTGCCCTTCTCTAGTTTATATCCATTCCTTCTTGTCCTAAATTTAGCTGGCAGAATCAAACCTAACTAAATTAACAAGCATTATTTAAATTCTACCTGATATAGTGTAATACTCTGTTTTACTCTCCTCTCACTCATCCAGTCATCCAACCCCAGTCATTGAGTGTATATTCTTCACAACCCCCACATAAACTCAGGCAATGAGATAATCTGTTTTATGGGAGAAATTTAAGCACAAAGAAATTAAACTGTTTGCTAGAGATCTAAAAAAGCAAAGTGGATAAGTAAACAGCTCTGCCTGCAAAACATGGATACTTTGATATTGATTCTATTCTGCTTTACATTTTAGGCTATTCCATTCACTGAAGTTTTAGGTCCCAAAGTCCTGTTGTCCTTCATTAGTCTAAGCTGTAATTCATCACTGTCTTACTAGAAAACAAACCCAAACTCTGTAGTGAACTATGTGGAGCATTTCCCTCTCTTTTTGCTTGATTCTCTTTTGTATTACAAATTACAAGCCTTCAGAGCTTTCTGACATCAGTTTTCTGCAGGGACAGGTCTGCTTTGTTCCACAAGCTTTGAAAGAAAGTGGCAGTGTATAACCAAGATGGATTTTGCCTTGAGTCAAGAAGATCAGGCTGAGGTGTTAGTAGTGCTAGACCTACCTCAACCTAGCAAGTAGTTATTGACCACCTGATTTGCAGTAAAGGATTGTGAGTCCTGAGCTCAGTACAATTGCAAATCACCTTACCGGTGGGTTATTAACACAATTAGCTGTTTCATGCAAGAAGCTTACAAATGGGTCATGATCAGGACTAGTGACCTGGAGGATGGGTAGTAATGAATGGAAGGCCTGTAACACAATCTCAGATAATCCACTTGCAAGGGAAGTTTCCTTTTGCAAAACCAACTGTTTACTAGGTGGAATATATGTGCTTGCCACTACTCTTGGAGGGTAGCATGCTCTTTTTGTGCACTTTGTGCCTGTGCTTAAAGGAGATTTTGGATCAGCCCTTATAGCAATCACAAACCGGTCATCTTGAGTAACAGAAAGGCTTAAGAAAGTTGATCGAGAAATGCTGTGCAAGACACCTCAGAGCTTGAACAGTGGAATTCCTTTCCAATATTCTCCAAATAAGCCTTGCTAATGCAGCCACGACAAGTAAGCCTTGTAATATTGCAACATAGCCTTCACAAGGAGCTCACTACATCTACTAGATAGCTATGTAAAACTGGAATCAAGTTTGTTTAAAAATGGTATGTATTTCTGCTCATTGCAAAACCAAACAGGACAAGCTGATGCCACCACATGGGTATGGTATTTCCCTATGATACCACTGTATCTGTTTTCTTCCTGAAATATCTACTGCTGTGTATCAGCAGTGATTTCTACAAACTTCATAGGTCTGCAGAAACCTGGTGGTGTGCTGCGCTAAGACTTGTGTCTAAGTAAGACCTTAATTTCACACTACAGAAGCACTGTGACTCTACAGTGCTCTGTCCTATTGTGTTGCTGGTAAGGATGCTGTGCTTTCTTCCAATTGCTGCCTAGGTGCACTCAATTCAGCCAGCAGCTGCTGTGAGTAAAAGCTGGTGGACAAAAACAACATGCAGTTTCAGTGAAGAAGACATCAGGAGAACAGCAGATGAATAAGTTGTGGCAGTGGTGGTGTGCTTTTGTATTTGTAACAATCCGCTTATTTGCAAAGAGCACAGAAAATCAATCAAAATCAAATGCAAACAAAGAAATGATAAATTAATCAATAAAGCCATGGGATAATCAAATGACACCTTTCTCAGTTACGCTAATAGAAAAAGAATTGCTGGTTATGGTTCCTGGTTTAGAGTGACACTCTGCAATCAAACGCTGATCCAGACATTAGGTAATTAAGCCAAGTGAGCTGTATGGAAAGGGTTTCTACTTCAATGTTTTTTACTTAATGAGATTAATTGATCCAATTTCCCAATTTTGTACACCCTCCTCTAAGACCATAAAAGAACAGTGTACATGAGCTTATTTTTGTGTATACTCTCACAACTGTATTTTCTAAGGGTAAGGCTACAGAAAACAGAAGAGCTATTCACCCACTGCAGAAAATTGTGCCTTTATGCTGTGGTATAATTGAACTTCAGTTTCAAATCCATTAATCTCAATTTTTCTTGTTCTAGAAATGGTCTTCTCAATCTACCGGAAACAATTTGCTTGTTTCCAGATTAACTATGTGTAAACTACCTTGTATTTAGTTGTTTCAGAAGCTAAAATTCCGTGGTTGGGGTATCTTCCCTCATGTCTGATGCTTACTTGAAGATGCAATGGTGGGCATTTGCATCACAGAGAGAGAGTCCATCCTCTTTGTCAAAGAGCAAGTTCTGGTAATTTTCTGATCTAAGTCTTTCTGGATTTACATGTGCTACTCAGAAAAAATACAGCTCCTCTCCTCTGCCACAGTATATTCCCTTGTTCATTGTTCATCTAGTACAGAAGCAAGGAGAACATTTTTATTTCAGCTGACTGGAGTCGGGAAGGAAGGTATTGTAAAAGGAAACTATGTAGATTTAGCCTCGGGCCATTACAATAGGTTAGGGAACTTTTTTGTGCTTAGGTACCTGTGTGATCATAAAATTGACTTTGGTCCTCAGCCTCTCTGATGGGGAAAACCAGTGGATTTGATTCCTTCAGCCAAACTCCCTGAGGCTGGAGTACCTGTCAGGTGTGTGCCGGTGTATTTCATTGGCAGAGTCACTGCAGAGATGTTGTCTGGGTACTGCAACAGCCTCTGTGTATTTTGATATTCTTTGCAATGTGTGTGTGTGTGTGTGGGCTTCCAATCAAGCAATGAGTGCTTTTGCAAAGTTAGTCATCACCAATGAGTGCCATACTGATAGTGAAAATACAGCTCTCTAAGACACATTTTGGAGTTTTAGAAAGCAAGCACTGGGCCTGGGCACTGTGTGGGAGTGATCTCCACCACTCACGTGCAACAAGACAAAGGCTAGTTACAGAATATATTTCCCACTTACATGCATATGTATAAATTTTCCCAGAGATCTTACACATATCCTATTACTTTCCAAAATCTAATTTTAATGTTATGAAACTTTGCAATTGTCAAAACTCTTGCTAATTTGCAGCTGGCTCTGGCTCTCTGCTTGGCCTTGGCTTTAAGATAGATGAAAACTCCAAGGAGAGGTGATTACAGAAGAAGAGACATCTATTCAGCACCGAGCATACAGAACACAAGACATTATCATCTTCAAGGACCAAACAATGTCTGGAAAACATTGTTTTAAAGAGAACATGCAATCAGAGGGGCTTTCTGTGTAACTTTCAGAAAAACCCATGGCTGCTTAGATCAAACTTAACTCTACTTTAGCTTAACTCAAAATATTCCACTTTGAAATAGTCTACATATTGTAACAACACCAATGAAAGTTAAGAGTTTCTCCTCAATAATACTAGAGTGTCTCTGGTGCTGGAGTAGAACAACAATCTGTATGTTTAATGATGACTTTTTCAACCTCTTAGCTGTTCCAGACCAAGCAAAAGTGTTTTTCCCCTTGTTCAGGAAGGATCTAGGACTGGTGAACCAGAAGCAACATTTGCTGAGAAGACAGCTTCTTTCCATCTTACCCAGAAACTTTGCTCCCACAAAGTTTTGCTTGAGTTTTTTAGTTCTATTTTTTCCCTTTTTCTGTAACAGCAAAACTTAATGTCAAGATAATGAGCTTCATGCTTTCAAATCAGGGCTTGAGTGTTAATTAGGTTGCTCTTACTAGAATGATTTATTGACCTATATTTGGTATTAGCAGTCCTGAATTTTCCTCCTTAGAGAATTGGTGAAAATCACCTTCATCAATCTTCAAGGCATTGATAATCTTAATTTTTTCTCTATTTCAAGTTTTCAGACCAGGTTAGTAAATAATTTACTCTGCGGATCTGATTGATCAGTTCTTCAGGATGTTGAGAAGCTTCAAAAGGAAAAAAATACCTTGTTTTTTACATATTCAAACCAGATTAATAAGTACCAGCTTCTGGGGACTGATTAACTATTTTGAGGTGAACTGGAGGGATTTCATTGATTCCAGTAGTCATTGCATGATATTTAATATATCATACATAGAGAAGAGTGTCCAGCTAATTATGTAGGAAAAAGAGCCTACAAAAGTCTCTAAAGCCAGAGTTAAATATCTGATCTTTCAAATCATGATGGAGAGCTTGTGGAAGAAAGGGAATTCATACTGATAACTTTTATTCTCTTATTTTTCCTCAAATGGGTCTCAGAATTTTTTCAGAGTTCTTGACTTGTGGGATGGGTAACCTAAGTACTTGTAACCTACTGATTAGTGTGTATTTGAACATCTAACATGCCCAGTGAGGCTCTGATGTTGGTCTCTGGAGTATCCTGCAGGTGAGTTACTTTCTTGTATTGACTGGGAAGGTTTTTTTGGTAAGTCTAATGAAGTACAAGCCCCTTACCTTTTTCAGTATGGGAACGTGAAACTGCCATGATGCAATCTTATAACAAACAAAAGGAAAACGTATCCTTAGTCTGTGCAGTTCCTTGCTGCAGATGCTGTAGGTGCTAGAAATGTACATATAAGTAAAACATAAGTAGACAAATTAATTAAAAAAAATCCTTTGATGGTTTTCCTCTTTGGTTTGGGAAAACCTTTAGCAGGAAAAATACATGGAAAGCAACACTGAATGCTTGTGCTGTTCTAATATGTTTTCTGAAATAGCCAGTATTGATCGATATTGGAGGAAATATCCTGGACCACCTAATTCTCTGTCCTACTCTCTGTGGATTATGTGACTGTGCTTCCTGTACATGCTTAGGCACACGTTTATCTTTCTGCCTGCACGAATTTTTCACTGAGCTGAATTATCTCTAAATTTGGCAGAGGGGCAGAAATCTCAAATATAGCCAGTTTCTACACATTTTGTAAAAAGAAATGACAAGGAAGAAGTTAAGGAGAATTTATCTGTATTGTCAGTGTATGATCACACCTTTTGCTAGACAGTAGAGAGGCTATGTAACAGTGCGCTGTTATTATAGGAAAAAAATTATCTGGAAAAAAGCTTCAGAGCTCATATGCCATTAGGTATCAGAAAGTCCAGACAAAGACACAACCAACCAAACAACTCATTTCAATTATCTTTCATCTGAGTGTTTCCTTTACAGAATCAAACCTGCAGAAAATTTCCTGAAAGAAAATTGTGATCTTTTTCTTTGGACCTGATTCTACATAGCAAAGATGGACTTGTGGGAGAAGCAAGGCCCTCTCTCCTCCTCATGAATTCAAGGATCATTAAGTGTTCTTAGCGATGATCCAAGACTCTGCACGGCCTCCATGCTATGATTTTTATATATTTGAGTACTTTATTTAGGTCTATAAGAAAGGCTTGCAGAGAACAACATAGCCCTGAAGTCCTTATACTGGAATACCTGAATCAACAGGGAAAAGGAAAGGCTTATTCCAGCCAGCAGGTAGGAATAACAAACACATACAAGGTCAGATTCTGCATCCTTTGCTTCATCTTAGTAAGTAGGTTGCTCTGACTGGAGTCCAGCTCTGGGACACAAACACGGGCTTGATGGTGTTCCTAGTCCTTAACAAATCCAGGCTGGGAGGATGTTTCTGTGCTAACAACCCCCCCTGGAGCTGGTGCTGAACTCTATGCTAGCAGAACTTAAAGGTCACATAGAATTTCAAAGGTGGGAAAAGGAACTTGGCAATGTATATATATTTCGAAAAATGAAGCACAAAATAAGCCTGTGCTAGCCCTCCCTTATCTCCCTTCACTTTCTAGTCACAGAGTTTCTTTTCTGGTAAGATCAAAAGAGCATCCAAGAATAATAACGAGATTTCTTTTCTTCCCAAGTGAGCTTTCTTCTCCAGCACGTTGATGCTTCTTGATAACCGACCGTGCCTTTGTATTTATTCACGAGGGTGGTTGTGGTCCACAGATCTGTTTGGCTGATAGCAAGCAGATCAGTCTGGAGACATGACTGGATGAGAACAACTAATTGTTACACAAGGCTCAGAACATTTGCAGTGAAAATTCTTCTTAGGTGAGATTGGAAATGGTAAGAAATGTCTTCTGCTCAACATCTCAATATTGATGCATGTGGATTTGCCTTTAGATAAATGGGAAAAACACAGAGCACTTTTCACTTTTTCCATAAGAGTATAGAATCATAGAATCATAGAATCACCAGGTTGGAAAAGACCCACCAGCTCATCGAGCCCAACCATTCATACCAAACACTAAACCATGCCCCTTAGTACCTCATCCATCTGCACCTTAAACACCTCCAGGGTAGGTGACTCAACCACCTCCCTGGCCAGCCTGTTCCAGTGCCAAATGACCCTTTCTGTGAAGAATGTTTTCCTTACATCGAACCTGAACCTGCCCTGGTGGAGCTTGAGGCCATTACCTCTTGTCCTGTCCCCTGTCACTTGGGAGAAGAGGCTCCTGTCAGGTAGTTGTAGAGAGCAATGAGGTCTCCTCTCAGCCTCCTCTTCTCCAGGCTAAACAATCCCAGCTCTCTCAGCCATTCCTCATAAGGCCTGTTCTCCAGCCCCTTCACCAGCTTTGTGGCTCTTCTCTAGACTCGCTCCAGAGCCTCAACATCCTTCTTGTGGTGAGGGGCCCAGAACTGAACACAGGATTCAAGGAGCGGTCTCATCAGTGCTGAGTACAGAAGGACAATAACCTCCCTGGACCTGCTGGTCACACTGTTTCTGGTAAAAGCCAGGATGCCATTGGCCTTCTTGGCCACCTGGGCACACTGCTGGTTCATGTTCAGTCAGCTGTCAACCAACACCCCGAGGTCCGTCTCCTCCAGGCAGCTTTCCAGCCAGACTTCTACTAGTCTGTAGCTGCTTAGAGTTGTTGTGCCCCAAGTGCAGGACCCAGCATTTGGCCATGTTAAACCTCATGCCATTAGACTCAGCCCAGCGGTCCAGCCTGTTTAGATCCCTCTGTAGAGCCTTCCTACCCTCCAGCAGATCAACACTTCCACCCAGCTTAGTGTAATCTGCAAACTTGCTAAGGGTACACTCAATGCCTTCATCCAGGTCATTGAACAGGGCTGGACCCAGCACTGAGCCCTGGAGAAGTACAGATTAACACCAGTTAGTTATCATAAATTAATACTGAATTTGAGCTGCATAGCCTATATGCAATTAGCTATTATGCTGAAGTGAGTGTTTTTCACTACTGAATGAGAAGATGCTGCTAATGACTGCATGGATGGAAGCAGTGCTTGGGGAGACATAATGTATGTGCTCATTTGACCTCCAATGGGCATTGCCTAAGTCCTGTGGAAGGACATTGGGTTAGACACT
The DNA here is from genome assembly GCA_033558105.1 of Coccyzus lansbergi. NCBI lineage: Eukaryota > Metazoa > Chordata > Aves > Cuculiformes > Coccyzidae > Coccyzus > Coccyzus lansbergi. The sequence goes on along the minus strand of JAUMJK010000032.1, from coordinate 1,966,259 downwards.
AATTTATAACCAAACTGACTATTCTTAAGTTCTCATACAAGATAATAGTTAATAACTTTGACTAGAAAGTCTATTTTCCTTTCATATTTACTCTGTGGTAAAGAAAGGGGAGAATGGAATAGACTGTAAAACGTATATTAAATAATGGTCTAGATGTGGAAGTGTTTTGGCTCTGTTCTTCAGTTAGAGGTGGAGTGGCTTGGTTTTGTTGATACATTTCTAGTTTTCTGGCCTTTAGAAAAGTTTCTAATAAAAATCAAATCCCAGAAAAACAGCAGCAATTTCTTAGAGCTGGAAAATAACATCAGAGTAGAAATGATTTTTAGAGTTGGCGTTTCTGGGATGTTTAATGATAAGTCAAACTTGCCAGAGCAGAGAAAAACTGAGCTAATGTGCAATGATCAGAAGTTTTTCCCTTGATTACCACATCTAATACTATCAGCAAGCCTGCCTGCATATTCCCTACAAAGGTCAGATGTGAAAGCTTTGGCTATTAGCTATATGTACAATCTTGGGGATATCTCCTTTGCAAAAATACAGATACTCCAAATATTTTTTTTTATTTATATATATGTTTATGGATAACTATTAAGTGAAGGTAAAATTCACCATCCAGAATCCTTACCAAGTCTCTCCTATTTACCACACTGGGTTACTTTGCTGCTGTAGGAAGAAACATTCTCTCCTTCCCAATTTGGAACTACTCAGACATATGAGGCAAGACAGATCCAAATCTGGTTCTGCAATGAGTCATTAGCAGGAAGAAATCTGAAGTAAGACATGTGGGATCATCTGAGAAAGGTCTGGCTCACTGGCAGGCAGCAGAGGAGTACTCACTTCTGAACCTGGTACTGTTTATATTCTATGGACCAGCTGGGAGTCCCATTGATCACTCAGGTGCGTTGCCTGACTGCAGGCAGATCTATGGTAAAAATCCTGCTGCTCTCTTTATTGCCGCACTCATACCTTCCTTCTTATGGGAGTGAGCAGCCATTAGAATTTAGTTCCCAAATGAGTTTAAAAGAGATGCAGAATGTGAAGAAGTACAGAAAGAAAGGGAGTTGGATTTATGGGCTGGAGAAGGTATGGAAAGACTGCTGTGAATACATTATTTAAACCTAGGGTTTAAGTTGGTCCTGATACCTGAGAGAGGTGCCAATGCAGGCTGAGAGGCATCTCTAGCCAGGAGGAAGCCTTTTGCCCAAATAAAACTGAGTATTGTCTGCGTAGAGGTTTGCTTTTAGTTCATGCACTGGCAGAGATCTACCTCCTGGACCACCCTCAGGAAGCCCATTCCTCTAATTGCTAAGAAAACATATTTTAATAGAGAAACTTGTCCATTAAAATGAGAATATGAAAAGGTCAGTTATAAGTCTTAAGAGATTTGAGAGAGACAACCATTACTTTTGCTCTTGCCAGTAACAATGCTTGTAAGATTTCCTGTCAGTATTGGGATATGGCATATATTAAATTAGCAAGTGCTTCTGGTTTGAGTGGAGGACATACTGCTGGGTTAAGAAGCTCATTAGCAATATTTGCTGAATTCATATTTATTCCCAGAATCAATGCTTGTAATATACTAATTAAATCATCTGTTTAGGACAGCCTCATGCTGTAGCAGGAGTCTGTTCCCATCACGACACATGCAACACAGCATTTAGCTCCCATTATTATTAATGAGCACTGCAGGCTTAGTTCCTGATGTGAGGCTCTGAACAGGCATGCACAGCCTCATCCTGCTGCTGAATGTTTTAAGTGGTATCTTTTCTAGCACACTGTATGTGTTAACCCTTCCAGTGCCTTCATTTTGGGGTCATTAATTGACTTCAGTAAGAGCTCCAAAACCATTACGGGGCTCTTCATTATCTCAGTGGGCTTTGGAAGAGTGCCCTGGGGCCTTCACAAGGAAACCAAAAGGGGTAAGTTGGATATGATGGACCTGTGAAACTGCACAGAAGAGTGAAAATATTCAGATTTCCAGTTCCATGAGTCTGAGTCATTTCAAGAGGGAAATACCATTTCTGGATATTAGTTTTCTTGCCCTTAAGTTAAAATAATAATGATTTTAATGATTCCCTGTTCTCAGTACTCCTTATTGTTTCATGAAACATTTTATGACTTTAATTTCTTTAATTGTACTGAGGGACAATTTCCTGCCCTGGAATTTGGCTGCTGAGCTCAATCTTTCCTCAAGGGATTCCCACTGTTGGACAAAAACATGGTCCAGTGTCTGCAAGTTCCAGCTTCCAGCTCCAGTTTCCCCTCCAAGACATGTCTTGTTGCAGCATTTCTGCCAAATCCTGACCATCAGCCTTAAGGCACAAGTTCAACTTTCAGAGGTTAAAAATTCATCAGCTCCAATTGCCCCCTTGCTGAAATCCAGGAAATTGAGTCCTCTGCTGTAAATGGCAGAGGTTGTGTGTGCATGGAAATAGACATTGAACTGATGCTTCCTTCTCCCACTGCAATTCCTTGTTCACTTTTTGCCTTTTTGAAAGTGGGGAGGAGGGAAGAATTTCTCCTCTACATTAGAGTTTTGCATTTCACAGTTGCAAACTACTGCAGAAGGGGTGAGTGGCCTCTTGCTCCAGGACATGTGGCAGTTCCAGGCTTCCACTCATTATGACATTATAAATTCCTGTGCCATGACTAGAATTTTTCCTACACTAAGACATTTCAATTATAAAAGAAAATGCATATGTCTGTCATTTTACTCATTAGTCCCTCTTCTCCATGTCTCTTTGTTTCTCTATATGCTGAGATAGCCTCTTCAGGGCTTTCCTCACTTTTGGCTTCCTGGAAACATCTGCACTTGTTACTGAGGCTCTGCTTGTCTGGTGGATGCTCAGGAGGCATCACACATTGTTGTAGGTCCTTGACCCTGGCAGTGAGTCTGAACTGAGCAGATGTGGAAGTGGGTGCCTGGAGAGCCGAGGGATGGCACTTCTATGATTGCAAAAGCTCTGAGAAATACTGACTGGCTGTGCAGAGCGTGTAGGGCCTCAGTGGGAACAGGTGGCTGTGGTGCTGCACTGCATGCCTGGGAGATGGGGATGTGGTGGAACTGATTAGGGGAGGAAAAGTGTGGCTTATGGTGTCTGTGAAATTGTCACCTAGACTAAGACAACACAGGCGAGATTTCCTCGGTGTTATGACAGGCATGCAGTTTCTTTTTCCCAGCTACCCCAGTTTAAATCAAGAGCAACTTTAGGGGCTGTCATGATTTAATAACTGTAAAATCCACAAACTTTCAATGATGGACCAACAAGGAAAAATTAGAGCCAAGATTTTCCATGCAGTTTTTGTGCAGGTTACAAGAAAATCTGGAAAAACCAGAAACTCAGCTAGAAGGAATAAAAATACCAGAGGTTTTGTCTAGTTTGGCTTATATAGTGTCTTTGTACAAGGTGTATTTGTGTGTCTGGGCACCAGGACTGTTGTGCAGGTGATACCAAACACAATCAGCCACAAAAACAACTCCAAAAATCTGCTGTTCCCTGACCACTGCCTTTGATCAATGCATGCAACTCTTTCTCAAGAGGCCAAAGAAGGAGCTGTGGGCACCTGGCCATGTTCTCCCAGTTAAACAGGGATTTCTGTGAAGTTCATCCTTAGTATGCCTTTTCACGATGACAAAGGCATATGAGTGATGAGTGCATTTTAGGCATTTATTTCCCTTGTTCTCACTGGTTGTGTTTTCTCATTCCATCCTATTCTTCCTCCCTCTCTCCTTTTAGGTAATTCTTAATGTTAAAAAAACCAAAACCAAACAATCTACCTGATGCAATTTGAGGCCAACCAGGCACATTTTATTAAGGACTGCAAAACACTTAGTTGCATGAGGGTTTTCATGTGTAATCAGATGCAGCAATTGGCTTGATTGCAATTGCTTCTGGGTCTGTTGCGCACAAGTACCTGATTAGATTTTAGTGGCACTGCCAATTCCAGAGGAGCTTTAAGCCTCAGGATGTGAATGGACCTCAGGGAAATTATGTGCCTCATTCCTAGTACCACCACATGGAGAAGGGAGAGATGGGATGGGCAAATGATTTAGCAAAGGTTTACTCTCTGAAGAAATTGTTGTCTAGGTGATGAATTTCCAGCTCCTCTGCCTGCCCAGTTAAACATTGGGAAAGACTTAATTACTATTCTTTCAGCTTCCCAGTGATATTGGGTAGCTTTATGCTAGACAGTCCCTCCTCGACCACAGGGCTCTCTCAACTGTTGTGTTGGAGCTCTGCTTTGCTGTCCCACTCACATTTTCTGGAGGGGGATGAACACTGCCAGAGAGAGAGGGACCCTTTTCCTGTCCCTCTAGCTTCATGTGTATGGTTAGCAGGCAGCAGCATCCACTTGGATGGAGAAGAGGGGAACAGAAGTGGCATCATGGCAGCATAAGAGAGCAGGTAAGGCTGATAATGTTGAGTACTCTAGGTATTCACCTGTAAAGCCTCACTGTGAGGGCTGTGCTCTCTGTTCTGTCTATTGACACATATGAAATGCAGAGGGTGTTTCACATTTCTTCCTCCTCTAAGTGAGTCTATTGTCTGTCTCAGCAGATCTGAAACTCCTCAGCTCAGATGAGAGAGGGTGAGCACTTGAGACTGTTCTGTGTTGGTCCCAGAATGGAGCCAGGAGCTACTGCAGCCACAATGTGCAAGTGCCCAGGAATGGGACAGGAGCAAATTACACTCCACCCAGGCCATTCTGGGGACTTTTGAGACACATGACCACTGGTGACTGCAGCCATTTCAACTAGGAATTGGGAGATGGTTTAGAAAAGGTGTTTTTCAACTGTGGGGAAAATCAAGTTTTTGTTGAATGCTTTTGTTCTGGAAAATCCCAATTCTGAAATATCAGATTGATGAATAGTGACATCTTTGATCTAAACAAATGCTGATGTTCTTGGCATTTTTGAAATGTCACTGCAAAACTAAAATCCTCTTATTTGAGACTTCTTCGCTAAAAAAAGATCAAGTTGAAACGAAAATTTCCTGTAAAAAATATCACCTATAATTAAAAGAAAAAACCAAACTCTGTTCTTTCATGAAAGAAATATTTTATCAGAAGAATTTAACCCACTGTAGGGTGGTAATTTAAGTATTCTTCACTTCAGCTGCCACCCCAGTGGTGCTTGAGGAAGCACAACTTCAAGATCAGACTTTTTGTTGCCCTGGTAGAGGTACTTTAAGAAGACCTGATTTTTCCAGGTGAAATGCTCTGAAAATCACCCACCCAGCTTCTGGCTGTTTCAAGTTTGAAGTTCAGACATGCCCTGTGGCTCTGGTAACTCTTGATGATTTCCAGCCGCTCAGTCCCACTTTGGGAACTCACACATGCCCTTGCCAGTGAAACTGATGAGAATTTTGCCTGAAGAAATTCTGCAGAATTGGACTCTGCTCTAATTTGTTTTTCATCATGTATAACAAAGTGCTTATTTACTTTTTTCACTTTGCCCAGCTTGGACAATTAAGCCCCTGAGTCATTTTGTTTTTATTTCAAATAAATTGCATGCCCTTGTTCTCTGACTTGCCTGGAGTTTTATAGTGCTCAGATACCAGAAACCAAAATGGCATTAAGACACCTGAAGTAGTTAAAATTCATATGTTTAGATTTACAGTGCTGCAGGGGCTATGCATTCATTTGATGAATTTCTTGATTTCTTTGTTTCCATGTAAGTGTATGTTCTTATTAAGATTTTTGGCAGCGGTGAGATATGTGAACAGTCATTCATCTCTTGAGAATAAAGCTCTATGATAAAGCAGGGTGAGAAGGTGGTCTCAACCAAGGGGACTTTAGTGGAGACCATAGAGCTGGGCAGCATGGACAGCTCCAAACCTGGGAGAGCAGAGGGCAGCCCTGGCTGAAATGTGTTGGCAGAGCTGTTCGTGGGGAAATCATTGTCCACATTTAGCACTGGAGGGCTGTCTCAGGCAGGTAGTATGTGCATATCATTCACATTAACAGAAATAAGTAAACCAAAATTAAATATTTTGGTGGGTAGGAACACTTCGTCTTGGACTGAATTTAGCACCTGGGGACAAGATGCATGGAAAATTTTGTACTTTCCCCACTGAGCTGCTGCGTATGAGGAGGTCTTTCAGAACTCAGTGAGGGCACATTAACTCTTTCTTTCTGTGTCTGGGAACACTTTCAGCACAGTTTAGATTTGTTACATTTAACCAGTAAGATCTGGGACTTTTAACCTGAGAAGAATTTGCCAGAAATATGCACACAAGTGGATGCCAGAATACAAGGATTGGTTAGGTGCTCATAACTTAATAAATCAAATGCATTTTCAAACAGCTGCAGTTTGTTGACTCCTAAACATTTCCCGTGGAGATGAAGAGACCCTCTGAAATTCTGCACCTGTGCCTTACTGTGAAACATACACGACTTTCTTTAACTTAGCCTCCTTTCACAGATGCTTAAGGAATAGGTAAACTATGAAACTTGGGTTGATTGCGGATAGCTTTCAGCTTTGGTAAATAGAGATGAGAATTAAAAATGGACCCTTCCCTATAGGAAGTAAAAGACAATAAAATATTCCTCAAAAATGTATATATTTTATTTTCAAATTCCCATTTGTTTGTTTGTTTTGCTTACTCTGTTTGCAAGCCTGGATCTGGCAGACCTGTTAGAGGTTTGACCCATTCAAACCTTCCTATAGAAAACAGAGACAGCTATGACAGAAATGACAGCTAGCTTTCCATCTCTGAATACAGCAGGTGTTAACATAAATATTGCAACATACTAATCTCCAGAGCACTTCTTCCCTATGTGGATTGTATTGGTTTTATTTCTTTTAGTTTCATCAGTTATGTATTTAAGTAAATACATTGATTGAAGAGATGTGGTGCCCTGGGCCCAACTGCTCTGCAGACTCTGATCTTGTGTAGAAAATGCAGGAGCAGGTAGGCATGGACAGGCAGAGAAGGGTGAGAACTCTTTCACCCAGCACTGAGCATGCAAATAGACTGTTGTCGTGGCATATCAGAAATTTATTCATTCATAAGGACTGTTTCTCCTCTTATCCTCCTTGGTTACTTTCAGGGTGACACAGAGTAGGCTAGAAGGTCCATAGGCAATTCTGTTTTCTTGTGTTTAAAACTAATGCTGCTGTGACACTTCCATGGCCACATCCTTCATCACAGCTGAATTTTGAAAACAGGCTACGTGGAATTTTTCCTCCTTTACGTGTTGACACCCATTTTCCTGGGGAATTTTAAAAAGGGTCTCAAGTCAGTTTGATTTAGGTAACAATTTTAAGGTTGTTATTTTACCATAACCTGATACTGGAAGGACAGACTTCAAAGACAAACCAAACCCCTGGGGAAAAATAAGTTTTGCACAGCTTTAAGCAATGGAGCTGAAAGGCAGATTGTCCTGGCTTTGGCTGGAATAGGGTTAATTTTCTTCCCGTTAGCTGCTGTGTTTTGGGTTTAGTTTGAAAATTATGTTGCCTAGTAAAGTTTATGCTTGTCTGTGGAAGAATTAATTTTCCTTCCAATAGGTGTTGTTTCGTTGTTGTTTTTTAATTTTTTTTTTTAAAATTTAGTATTGGAAGAATGTAGATAATCTACTGATGTTTTTCGTTGCTGATAAGAAATCAAGGATTTTTCAGTTTCTCTTGGTTTGCTGGTGTACAGGTGCAGAACCAGGATAGTTAACCAAAACTGGTCTATGGAATATTCCATACAATAACATCATACATATTATAAAAATGAGAATTTGACGGGGGGTAGACAGGCAATACAAATTCCATGTTTGGTGTTCCACTCACTGGTATTGCTACATTTGCTGAGCTCCCTGTGATCTCTGCACTCGTTAAAATCATTGCTCAGGATTGCTAATACTAGTGAGTAGTTGCATTTTAATATCATTATTATTATTATTGCCATTACATCTTATTTTATTGTTCTACCAGTACTATTTTTATTTCAACTCACAAGTTTCCATTATCTTTTCCAGATTCTCCTCCCCACGCCACCTACTTGGGAAAGGTAAGAGAGTGATTATGTGCTACTTAGCTACCAGATAAAGGCTAAATTACAACACAGGTCCACTCCCCATGCATGACTACGCTCATGCCAAAGTTTTCTCTTTTCCCCACAAAGAATATCTCTTCTGCCTCTCAAGAAAAAGCCACACTTCATCCACAGAGTGTTGCTGACCTTTTGACAGATAGCAGAGAGATGAGTCTTGGATGATTGACTTGCTGCACTACATCAGGGACAAAGCAAATAAACAGTCCCTCACTTGGGAGAGACGGTTCACATAGCATCCGAAGCCCAAGCAATGCAGTCATCCCAGTTACCTGGAGTCATTTGCAGCCCACAGTCTGCCTAGGTTACAACAGAATGAATAGTTCTTCATTCCTTTGATTTTTAGAGAGCTTTGGCTCAAATTTCTTGCTGTGAGCACAGTATTATACATATCTTGGTGAAAGCTGGGCTTACAAAGTACTCCTTCTGCAGTGTGAGACACTTCATTAACTGCAGGGGAAAAATGGGAGCGATACAGTAGAGATGAAGGGCAGGTCTGCATTTCAGTGATGGGATTACAATTAGCAGCCTCAATTGTCTGTAGGAAGAAAACGTAGCAAGTCAGTATGTTTTCAGGGCAGCCTATTAGGAGGAAAAAAGGAAAGGAGAGAGAAAAAAAAAGGAAGAAAAAGAAGTAGTCCAGGTCACAAATATAATAGAAGAGAACATGAAGTCAGTTTTTCCTGTCTTGTTGTTATACAAAGCTTTTCTATGTCTGCCAGAAAGCTGCTTCACAGCAGAAGTAACCCATATTACATCTTTATTTTTTAAACAAAAAGAAAGTCACCAATTAAAATGATTTGAGTTTGTTTCAGCACTTTGTGCTCTGGGAGGCTCATTGATTGGAAGGGAAGGCACAAGATAGTCTGCTCTCCTGTGAAACAATACAGTCCTTTCAAGTACATTCTACTTGCCTCACTTTTGTTGGAAAATACATCAGATCACAGATATTAAATGTATAGCAGAGACTCAAGGGATCACCTAATCCATCCCTCCACCCCAGAGGCTCTTCCACAGAGATGTTTTTCTTTGTGGTTCATAAAACCCTTCTGCAAGAGTCATCACACTTTACTGAACTACCTTGTTCCTAATTCTCCTGATATCTAATTTAAATCTCCTTTGTTGCAGTTTAAGAGTTTATACTTACTGCTTTTGCTCTGTCCCTAATGGACACAAGGCAATCATATCATTGAATTGGGAAGATGTTGGGTGAACAGCCTCCTGTTCAAAGCAGGGCTAACTCCAGTGTCAAAGCATGGGGCTTTTCTCCCTCAGGGACAACGGTTAAGTCATTTGAATATTATTACCTGATTTTCTTTCCCCTCATCTAAGCACTTTGGCACATTTCCTAGGCTATGTTTATTAGTGATTGCTGTGTTGTTAGTTGTAGCTGTATATCTGAGGGATTCTCTCATACATACATGTGTGCACCTAGACACAGACACATGCAAACCCAGATAATTTTAATGATTAGAGCAAAAGGAGCAGAAGCTTTTCCTTGGCAAAATGATTGGGTAAAATGGACTTACTTCTGCATATTGGGAGTAGCAAACTGAGTTGTAGAATGTGAAGTGCAATGAAATATTAATTGGCAATAGGCTATCCAGCCACTGGAAGCATATATATCATATAGTATGATGGATGTCACATGGTTATTGGTATAGAAACAGAGCATATGTTTGGCTTTAACCATTTCAGCAGTCCTTGCCGAAAGGTCTCCCAAATCTTATTTCTGAGTGTATTTATCTACTAGTCTGGCTGGCATTGTTGTGACTTTGACCTTCAGCATAATTTTTACCTGATATCCCAGGCAGCCCTTCAGCATCCCTATGCTCACTGCTGATATAATTTTGAAGAAATGGACTGTGAAGAGAAGCTGGTGCTGCTTGCAGGATCACCAACAAGGTTGCACATTGGAGCCTGGCTGTGAGCAACAGGGATCGCTTCTATTTGTTGACAGGCATAGTTGGGCAGATATCTGGATGGATAGGAGGACTGGTCCATAGTAACCTGTTTGAACATAGCTCTGAAAACTCATGAAGTATCAAGGAAATCAAACTGCAGTGCTTGTTTATTTATCTGGGAGCCTCCTTATCTGCAAAAGCTTCCTTGCCCTAACTTGCCCCAGGAGCCAATGAAACCGCTTCTAAGAGAGAATGTTATTTTAATATTTGCCTACTTGTAGTTTGTCAGGTGTTGTGGAAACACAGGGCAAAGAATTTAGTGATCACAAACTGAGCTTAAATAAAGGATAATAGATACAAGGGAACTTAGTACTAAGAGGATATAAATCTTGCGAAGCAATGAAAACTACTTAATGCTTGCATGGTTTTAGGGAGATGCTGTTGCACAGGAGTGTTGTAAAAAGGACTCGAGAAAAAAGGTTAGGTTTCATATATTAAACCAATTCTGGAAGCTGATCTAGTAGGAACATACTTGTCACTTGGATTTTAAACAAGCTCAGACACAACTAATTGTACAATTACTATGCTAGTAGTATGTGAGTTGGTGTTGTCATGCTTTTAATGGGTAGATATTTTTACCTTTATCTTACTTGTAACGTTGCTGTTAAAAAGTGTTGACCAGGACGGTGATATTCTTTCTGTAGCTTGTTCTGGATGTCCAGGTACTTCTAAGACATCCCTGAAAAGGGTACTAAGAAAAGAAAGTTTATTTACAGCTGGATCAGATCACTGCAGTGGGTTTCACGTGCTGCCACTGGAATACTGTTGGATACTTGCAAACCAAAAGAGGTTGAAAAATCACTATTGTGGAATGAATAAGCAGAAAAAAAGTTGAACTTTCTTGTTTTCATTTTTCCCAGCAGATGTTCAGTTGTTGAGATACCAAAGCCACCGGATGCTGGAAGAATCATTTATTCCGTATCGTTGCCCCTGGGAGTGCCACCAAGCTGGGTTGGAGGCAGCAGCAGCTGGTATATCTTGGTGGGGTACTCAGAGTAATGACTGTCATTTGCTGGACGGGTGGAAGTCACCGTGGTCTTCTGCTCAGTCACCACCTGGTCCCTGTCACATGCCACAGAGATTGACATAAATCAAACTCTGTCTGCCATGGGGGCCTTGAGAAAACAAATTGATGTTTTAAAGTACAAACAAGAAATGTCAGAGAAGCAGTCCTAACAGTCTACCAGAGCACTGGGGGGTCATCATGCTGCTTGCGTTGAATACTGAAGGAAGTCATCAACAAATAGAGATAACTCTGGAAGCACAACTAGAAGAATAAAGTCTCAATCAAAGGCCAGTGCAAGACAATGACGCATCTTCCTTTGTTGTACACAGGGCTGATGAGCTCTGGCATAAAATAACAGCTAGGGTAGGGGACGGACTCTACCTCTGGAGATACGTAGGCCAGACATTGCCTAAGAAAATAGCTTGTAGGGAACAACTAGGGCTTCCAGGAGACCTTTATGCTCAGAGACCTCAATCACATGTTTCATTTTGGTCTGGTAAACTTTGACAAGCAGGTGGGTCAAATGGTATCATTGGCATTTTTGCTGATGGCCTAGATTTGCTTCTTTTCTTATTGATTAAAAGTAGCCTCGAGTTGTGTCACCATTGTTAAGGTTAGTCTCTTGGAGCAGGTCTCAGTGATGGGAGAACAGATAACCACCAGAGTATTGGATGCTTACACCTCTTGTCAAAGTCAAAGTGGATATGGGTTTAGTGTAAAGTATTAAGCAGGACATCCAGAAGTTTTTTTCCAATTAAAAACAAAACTGATGAAGCACACTCTATGGTGTGCATTTTCCAGGACTCTCATTCTTCACTGCTACTAGATATCTGCTACCTGAAAACAAGATGTAAAAATTACCTTATCCCATTCCTGGAACTAGATTAACCAGAGTAGTTAGTAAGTCTTACGGATTTCTTTCTATGAATGAAATTCTCATTCAAATTAATTCTCCTAATGAGATGATTCTAGTGGGATATGTCTAATGGAACTAGATTATCTTCCAACCCAAACTATTCCATGATTCCATGTTTCTATGATTCTATGATTCAGCTGCAACTAGGTCTACATTCATTTTTACCCTCTCTGCAAAACCAACAAAATAAAGCAGGAAAAAAAGCAATTTCTGTCTTGATCAATCTGGATTATTAAAGTTCCCTAGTATAAATCACTTGCAAAGCATTAATTTTTATGCCAGTCAAGGAAAATTAAGTGGCCTAATCACATTACATGTTTACTGTTACAGGAACTGTGGAGCTTTTCCTGCATGTGGTTGGAGGCTATTCCATTTGGCTGGACTCTTTTGATATTGCTTTGCCTATGTATGCAATTAAAAGACTTTTTTTTTTTATTAACCAGTTTTTACATTACACTCAGTGGCCCCGTCACACAACTAAATGACCCATTTAACAAGCATGATAAAATCCTCATTAGGGCCTATTATAGGATTTAGTGGAATCTTCCTGCTTCACTACTGCCCAAGCCTTATCTAATTAACTCCGCCACTTAATTCTCTCCCTCTCTCTTCTTGCTGTTTATTGGGCTTTATTGGAAAACAGATCCAAGGAATACAATTAATGTAATTTATCCTGGAAAATCCCCAAACATTAGTGTGCTACAAATGGAAATGGAAAGGGCCTCGCAGAGTTCAAACATAGTAGGCAGTTACTTTAGAAGTACAGCACTGTGTATTATCATGTTATTTCTTATTACACTTTCCCAAGATGTGCAAGGAGGTAATTTTAACCAAGTGCATTTAAAGCAATAATTAAAGGTCATATTTGTGTTTGAGTAGCTTTCATATTTAATTGAGGAAAAATGTGTGACTTAAAGAATGAGATGTTTTTTCTAGGATGTGTTGTACGGAAAGGAACTGAACATTGTGTTCATTGGTATTAATGCAGAGCTGCTTCCAATTATAATCTTGTGCAGTATTACGCAGCCAGATTTGCACTAGAAAACAAAAGTCAGCCACAAGAGGTAGCTAGTTTTTTTTCATGGCAGTAATGTGTAGAACATTTATGAAACATAAGATGTGCTGCAATACCACTGTTGACTAATGAACATGGGATAGACACTTAGGAAGACTTTACCATCCTATCCTTCTCTTTTCACCTGCTGAAACCTTTAATTTGCAGTGATGTTAGTCTTCTTCCTAAGAGTGGTTAAATCTTACAAGATCCAAAGGCTAGTGACACTGTACCTGAGATGGCCAACTGGTCCCAGAGGTGCCCTGAGAAGTTAGGGGCTGACCTTGGTATGCAGAAATTAAAACCTAATTGGTTGTTGGGATTCTTAGTTAAATTCCAATAAGGTGAGATTGCTATCTGAATGAAAAACTTATGACACTTCTGTTTTACCTTTACCTAATAAAGATAGGTGCAGAAGGTGACTAAGTTTTTACAAGAAATTAATCTCCATTCAGTATGGGAAAATGGTACAAGATGAATGTGGGGGTGCACTAGAGGTGAGTGGTGATGCAGAGGTACAGGTCTTGTCTAGCTGTTAATTTTAGCAGATTTATGTGAGTATTTGTATTTACATGCATCTAAGAAGGACAAAGAAGCTAAATTAACCCCTTGGAGACGGACAAAAGGAAGAAAAATGTGAGATGCAGGCCTAGATCCAGTGACAGTAAAGCAGAGGACGAGTGCACATTTTTCATTCAAAAATGTCTAACAAGAGCTTAAAGACAGGCCAAAAGGGTTGTTCAAGTCATCTCTTACTCAGTAGAAGCTGATTTCATGTATACTTGTAAATGAACCTCGACTTCCTCTTCTGGAAAGAAATTAGCCAAATGTCTTGGCTAAACTAGGCACTAGCCAAGCGTGACAAACAAACAATTGCAGAGGATGCATGAAGAACAGCATGAAGCAAGGCTCAGCCCACATCTCCCATTTTTTCTCTGAACTGATATAGGAGGATTTTTTTAACCTTGCATTGATTTGTCCTCTTTTGAATTTGTCAAATCAGGGTTAGTTGCCCTTTGGGCAACACACTTTCACACCACACTGAGCATGAGATAGAATTTGCATTATACAGGGCATTGACATGCCATTCCTTTGGGGTCCTCAGTATTTGATGCTATAAATCTTTCTTATTAACTTGCACCTGGGTTCTTAGAAACTTGACTCTCAGGGAAGTTCAGACTTGATTTCATCGAGTGTGGAAAGCTTTTGAAAAATTTGACATACTCTACTGTTGCTGTTCCTTTGTGAGGCCCCACCTTTGGTCCACCTTCTTTAGTATAGCTGCCTCTAAGGGCAAGAAATTGGAATGACGCAGTCCAGGCACAATTAGCCAGACACTGAAACTCTAAAAGAAAGGACCATAAGCAAAAGCTTCCTTACCCAGAAGCAAGGGAGTTTTTGTTTCTGAGCCTAATTCTTTCATGAGCCAATGTGTTTGGAATCATAATAACAATCTGTGTTGGGAAGAAAACCCTTAATTATTTTGCAGTGATTTGAGAGGCATGGTGTGTCCACCCACAGCTACTCTGGCATGTGTGGTTGAGCTCAACAAGGACATCTCAGACTTTTCTTTGATTCTTCAAAGGACTTGATGTCTAAAAAATGCAATTAGCAGCAGGAAAGATGCATTGCATATTACATGGCTTAGTAGAATCTTTGCTGAGATGGGAAAGAGCTACTCCTATCAGTTCTTGCAAGCCATCTCAGTCCAGTGACCAAGGTTTGACAGTCTGGTAGAGAAAAGGTTGGTATTCTGTGGACAGGTCGCAGGCATTGTACTGCTTGAGTTAACCTTTTTGCTCTCCATTGATCTTCCGCCCAATCAAGAACTGCAGTTTGCCCTGGTTTGCCATTCTGTAGATGTGTTGCAGAGTCAGAGCAGACATTTTAGGGTTAACAAGAGACACAACCTATGTGCTCTAGAGCTGGTAATTGCCCTGTTTCCAGTAGTAGGTAGGACTAGGTGATCTACAGAGGCCCCATCTCCCCAACATTTCTATGATCTTGTGTCTGTATTATTTTGCTAAGTAGGTGCTATAGCAATTAGATTCCTGTGTCAAGTTATTATCATTGTAATGGGTTTAACTAAGCTGAAAGAAGAAATGTTTTGATATTTAAAAGAGTCAATGCATTCAATAAGAGCAGGATTTTTGGGGGCTTCAAATGTGTTTTGGTTTTCAGGTTAACTAAAATAACGGTATGATTTAATGCTATAATGAGGTCACTGGAAACACAGTGGTGGTAAACCAATAGAATATGATATCCTGAGTGTTTTTGTGGGGTCATATTTACCCAACTAATGATTATGTAAATTAGATTCTTAGAAGGTAAAAATAATAGCTACCTTTAGTGGTTTCTTAAAGCGATGTCAGAGGATCATCTGTTCATGATATTTCCACTGTAGTGGGGCTGTAAAGATGAGAAAGCTCATCTGTCATTAGTGTTAATGTTGATTTCAGCAAAAGAGGAAGTTGGCACATATTTTGTTTATTCCCCCTCCCCCACCATACACATACAACTCCCTGTGATAACTTGGTGTGAGACTACTGGATAAACAGCTTAATAAAGAAAAATAATTGGAAACTTCCCCCAACAATGAAATGGATCTGCAGTCACAATCACCATGGGATGGGACATCATAGAGGAAAAATGCTCCAAAGGAATTGTAAGAAGTAAACTTCTGGCAGCTTCATACTTACAATCTGTTTCTGTTTGTTACCAGTAAGCAGGTGTGATCACAATGTGACAATACCCTGTCTGATGCCAGGCCAAAAATGTCTCTGTAATTCTTTCTGATGTGTCATCATTGGAGTGAGAATGGAGGATGTCCTGGTTTATTATGGGTATGACTGTAGAGGAAAGTCCCAAACAACACTATCTCCACAGCTGGGCTCAGCAGGAGTGGGCTTTGCTGTGCAGTTTGCTCTCTTTCTGAAGTGCATTGCCTGCTCAATAATTATAACTTGGCTTTCAAGTTGGAGGTAAATATCTCCAAGGTGGTGTGAACCTAGCGCTTGGGCAGGGAAATTTCTTGGCCAGGAATGAAAATGCCGTGCCAAAACAGTAAGGGAAACATGGAAGTTATGAGTAAAATAAGTTTCTTGCCTGCTACTCACTGAGAAAAACTTTCAGGCCACACCAAGCAAAACCCTACGCCACAAAAGTTGTGATAGGTACCAGGTATGTTATTATAAATAATACAACAGATGTATGAATCTGCAGAAGGGGATGGTCTCTAGGCTTCCTGGTATTTCATCTGGAGTCACCTTTAGACTGTTCCAGAGCAATTGGTACAGGAAGTTTCTGAAATAGCTACAAAAACGAGACAGTGAGTGTGCTCACAGCTCTCATCAATGATAATGTCCCTTCAGGTGAGAACAGCTGCAAAGCTCTGGGGAGAACTGATGCTTGCTCCCTGGTTAGAATTTCACGCTTTTCTCCAAACAATCCTCTTTGCACTGGGAACATGGAGACACTCAAGTTTCATATATAAGCAGAGTGTAAGGAATTACTGAAAACCAGCTTGGTGTTTGCTAGTAGATGCACCAGCACAATGAGATCTGCCTCTGCTGGGAACATCACATCAGATGTGCATGCTGGAGTGAACACTGACTCCAGGCAAGGTTGGGCTGTGGTTTACAGATCTAGATGAGTCATCTTGGAGAGGTTTGCATTAATACAGGCACAGGGAAATGATGTCTACACAGGGAATAACTGCCTTCAGCTTGGAAGACTGAACCAATAAACACTTGGAGCTTATGTTGTCAGAGAATGTGCACTCTAAGGGGATAGTTTCCAGATTTTTTTATGCCTTTTAGTCTTGCATTCTGGCTGTTTCTTAATTCAGAAGGTCAAAAAAACCCCACTGTGACTATCTATTCTGATATATTCTGTCTGGTGGACCAGATTGCTTCCCTGTATTGACTCTTGTTTCATCAACAGCTTGACTGGAAAAGCTGCCCAGTCTTGATTCCAGGTTTCCCTGTGACAGAAAATCATCACAAGTGCAGGCAGTCATAGATGTTAATTACTAGAACTGTTATGTGTTTCCTTCTTGTTATCTCACTGCAGTAATAATTTTTGGGATTGTTTTTGTACCAGCCTACTTGTTTGAAGAGTGCATTAAACAAGTTATCTCCAGATAAGCATTGAAAGGCAAAAAGCAGATTTTGCCTCAACCACCTCAGTTCCGAAGACTGACTGATTGTCTCTCAGGTGGGAAGTGGGAAGGAGTGCGATTTATCTACATGGATGATATTAAAGGAAAAGTGGCAAACAAATTTGTTGAGTTATGTCTGCCCTCAAAAGTCAGAGGCTGATGGTCAGGTCTTAATTGTTGCAAAAGTACCAACAGCTGTTTGATGAAAATGGGGATCATTTGTCATTGTAACTGGAGACTAAATAAGTGTGCTTGTGTTCATGCACACTAATTTCTTCCATGCTGACTCATCTTGGTCTGTAGTTTTCTGTGGGGGTACCTGGGGCTTGGCAGGCTTTATAGATCACGTTGTTTTGAAGGGCTTTGTGAGAATATTTGAGGGAGGGCAGCTGTGTGTGAAAACACGTAAGGCATGCTGAAAATGAGGACTCATCTCGTCTGATCATGTTTGCTAAGACTGCAACAATTTCTTGGCTCTGCAGACTCAGTATGGAAAGAAATTCCTGCACCGTGGAAACTCTTTGTTCTTCTTCTGTGACTTTTTATGAAAAGAAGACTGAAGTAATAAGGAATTCCATTTTAACTTGTCCCCTCAACCTTAGTCTGACTAATACTGTTGAATTAAGCCCTAAGAGTGTTTCTGTTTTCAGCTTTTTGGTCTGCCGTTTGCCAGCACTATAGCAGTGAATAACTCACATTATCACTACTGTGAAGGATAAGAAGGAAGGACCACACAAGGTTTTGTTCCCACTGGTGAAATATGGAACATGTAGAAGATGCTGGAGCAAGATGGGTTCAGGCACTAGAAAAAATGGCCTGTCAACTTTTCTGCTAAAAAAATTAGCTTTTAAAAACCAAATGTATCAGTTTTATGGGAAAAAAGTAGTATTTGATAAAAATGTGAATATTGTGAAGAGTGACTTCTTTTAGTTAGCAATACCTCTGTGGAACATATAGGTGGCTATACCACACACCCTGTTTTCTTCTAGGAGAAAATAGTTCAACTGCATCTCCCGTGATGCACGCTTGTGGAACAGTAAGACTTCTGGACAACTTGCTAAGAAAGGCTCAGCTTGCCTTTTTAATGACTTTATTCTCTATAACTCAATTTCTTTATGTATTAAAATAGGTGCAGCCTCTATGCCACCGTGGTGCTCCATAAGACATTGTCAACTAAAACTTGCAGTCCATTTTGGAGCTGAAAAATGTTGTTTCCTTTTCATTAGTAACAGCCATCCATGAAGCACTTATAACTCCAGTTCTTTTATCACAGCAGTCAGTGACTGATGGTATTTTTCTTTGAGAGCTGTATTTATGATAGCCCAAATAAGCCACTAGTTGCCTAAAGCACACCTCTGTTAGAAAGCGTGAATAGCTCAATGGGAGGAACCTCTAATGGTTTTAAGCAAGCTGTCTTGAGAACAGGTAAAGCTGTGGTAGCATGAACTTGCTCCAGATAGTTGCTGCTTCTCAGCATGGGTAACAAGACAGCTGCTAGAAGGTTGCTTTTTGCATGGCCGTACTATTGCTGGCTTTTTGCTGGCCTGGGACAGGGCATGCGTGGGCTGAGGCTGTGGCTGCCTGGTGGAGAGGCTGGTCTGGATGGTCTCTCCTCTTGGGAGAGCGTTACCTGAGAGACCTCCTCTTTGAGGCAGGCCAGAATTATGGCTACTGCATCTCTTCCACACCTCAGGATGCAATTTTCCTGCCCCTCTCGGTCTGTTGCCCCACTTGACAACAGTTCTAATTCATTCGTACTCAGGGTCAATCCGGATTTAGTGTGGGCTACAAAAAGCCAGCCAGATGACATTGACACTCCGATGAGGAGAATGCCACTCACATCTCTGTCTACAGCTCTGCAATATAGATGTATCCTTAGTGAACTTGCAAATCAAATTGAATTTCTCTCTTCTGTTCAAGTAATAAGGAGATTTTGTTGTTAACTGGCAGGTGCCACTTTGAATTTCAGTGGTGCAGCTCAAAATGGTTTCTATGTAGGTCAAGCATGGATTACTCCACTTACAAATGTGGTTTGGAAGAATTTCTTATCAGAAAGTTTTTCTGCATTTCTAGGTATATGTAGGCATCGCCAAGAGCTAAAAGGAACAGAAATGCTGCCAGAAGTAGTGTGAATGAGGTCTCTTGTCCCTGTTTCATAACTGCAAACAGTTTTTAGACTAAAAAGAAGGAAGAGGCTTAAATGCCTCTCTGCTACTTATATTCTTCTGCAATCCCTGCAAAACTTCTTCAGTGTGTCTTTGTGAATTTTAGCTCCCTCAGAAAGAAATGAGCAGCAGCTTTTTAATCTACTCATGCATGAGATAAACATATGGAAGACAGCGACCATTTTAGGAGGAGGAATGTCTTTTACTGAGTGCTGTCATGGAGACGGCTTCTGAAATGAGAAGATGATGGGACAAGTGGAAATTGTGATTTCACTTCACAAAAAGAATGAATTTGTTCATAAAAAAGAGAGTTTTCGGGATAAATCAAAAGATCTAGGAATTTGAGTCTCACTGATCTCCTTTTGGATGAAAGTGCTGGAGTTGCACAGGTATTTTTGAAGGTCTGAATGCAGATGATGAATAATAATACAATATGATGAGAGGTATGGAAGCTTGTCTTTTTTATTTTAAGATTTCTGAGTTGGTCTAATGATCTGTTACACTGATTTGTTTTTCCTGAAAACTGTTCCTTGCTGAGGTACGGCACCTCACTAAAATCTGCAACTATTTCCAGTATACTTTACGTGCTACTTTCTTGTCTTGGCACATTGTGCCAATCTCTGGTGGGAAGCACAGAAGAGTATTGGGATAGATAACATGGTAATGTTGTAGGTACTTGGAGGTGAAAATGTTTAAAGATGAGTGAGATAAACCTCTCACAGGAGGTGGAACTGTGTATATCCTGTCCACTTAGTTAAGGGCAAATCCTATTGCACTCCTTTCAACCATGAATTTCTATGTTTCTACTTCAATTTCTAGGATCCTACCAGAATGCCCTACATGTTAAGTTCTGTAATATCTGCCTTGTGACAATGCTTTTTCATTCTCCATCTTGCTCTGAGAAAGGGTAGTATGGGAAGAGACTTGCTTCTCCTGAGTTTTGCCTTGTTTTTATTGCTTCTGTCATCCTTTGTCTCATTTGGGGAAAGCAGACTGAAATCTGGCACTCTCCAAAAAAAATTTGAAATTGTTCTTGGTCTTTTGGGACTTTGTTCCTGCACATATAGTCTGAGATACTTCTTGTTTCTAGCACAGAAGAGATTTACTTTAGAGTTACTGCCATGGTACTGGAAAGCCTCTGAGATCTCTCTTCCCAGATGAGTGTCTGCTCTTTTGATGGGATAGTGTTCAAGGCTTTTTGTGCATAATATCTTCAGAAACAGCTGAAAGAATGGCAATGAAACTCTGTGGGATGTGTGAAATGCAGGATTTGTAAAGCTAAGTCTGTGTGGGAGAAGTCTTCTTTTAAAACCATAGTTTTGTTTTTCTGAGGGCTTGAAGTATCAGGATCCCACACATTGTAGAATGCATACAATTGGAGATACCAGGATCCAGCTGTTATTTAACTCTTATATTAGTACTAAGCAACTTTCCAATAAGCCATTCTGGATCAAACTTGAAAGTATGGAGACAAAATTGACATAGCAAACATTAAAAAACCCCCAAAACACTGTATTTATGAGGGTTTCTTACCCTTACTTATGTTTTTTTTGTCCCTCTTGGCAAAAGTGCAATTAAATGCTTACATATATAGCTAATAGTATCAGAGTTTTATTAGGTTAGAGAGGACAATTGTTGTCATTCACTCAGACTTCCCATGTACCAGACACAAAGCATTGCAGTCAGTTTTCCTGTTTTGAATTCCAAACATGAAGTGTGCTAAGAAACATAACCAATCTGAAAAGCTCTTCTGCCCATGGCAGAGCTGTAATTTCACTCCCAATTTATCAACTGGCAATAAACAAAAATACTTTTCTTCAGTTTTAGGAGCTCAGTTTCACATCAAATTAGTCAGAAACCCTGACTTTTAACAATTAAGGCAGTGAAGGGAGAAGCAGATGTGAACCTTTGTAAAACCAGACTGTGTGAATAAACCGTTGCAGAAATTGCAAGAGGCCTCTGATGAAACTTCATTAAGTAAGGAAGGTTTTTTGTGAGTGGGGGAAAAAACTTGGGAGTTTTGATTCAGCCAAAATGCATTAGGCTGGAATCAAATGTCTTCTTCCGGTATTTGATGGAACTGAGCAGAACAGAGGAACACATATAATTAAAAAAGAAACAGGACAATTAAAATGAAGGAAAAGCTCCCTCTGTTCACAGAGACAGTAGGAAAGACAGATGATTAAGTCCTTTTTGAGGGTAGCTTGGCTTGGAAAAGGGAGATTAGCTCTTGTGAAACCCTTGCTCAGATTTCTATGGTTTTTTTCTCAGTTCTCCCAGTCTTTCTTTGCTGTTGCTATGAAAAAGGCTTCGATTACAGGACAGAAAAAATAAGTGGGAAAAGACAGAGAAATCTTAAATTTCCATTGTGACCTAAAAAGTAATAGTAAAAAAAAAATAAAATACTTGTAGTGAGGTTAATTAACACTCCCTGATTCCCTCTAAGATATACATTTGCAAAGGCACAGGTTTTTCAGAACTTGCAGGTGAGTATCTGATGGAGAATGGGCCGGATTCTATAATAAGAAACATTTATTGAAGTATCTATTATGCCCTATCATCCATGAAAACAACTTGATGCACTTTACAAAAGAAATCACTTTCATTACTTCCACTTTGCAGATGGACAAAAGTGTGAAGTGAATTGACCAGGGTCATTCAGGAAAGAGTGAACCCAGATTTCATGGGCTCTATGAATATACAAAATATATCAGCAAGTTCCCCTGTGCTTGATAAAAACTTTTCTTCTCACTGGGTCCCAGTGCTGTTTTGGTTGAGTTTGTAAAGACAAGAGAACATACCTGTGAAAAAGATGCTACCTTGACAGTTTGATGAGACAGGCTGAAACACTAGAGTAGTAACCCAGAATAGAGTTGCATCTGAGTTGCAATGTGTCATGTCTGATCCTAGTTTCACTCTACATCTTATACATTCGTTGGGTCAATTTTATGAAACTTAGAAAGAGTTTACAGTAAAACTTAGGAAATCAGAGGTTTTCTGAGTAGGCTAATCAATAAACAAGTGGATATTTAAGATCACTAGACCACTCTTTCCAACATCCTGCTCAACTCAGCCTGCAGAATTTTACCCATTTGCTCCTCAAATATGCTGAAATAGATCAAAGAGCTTTGATTTCTAGTGAGAAACCCACAGCACTAAAACAAGCAAGAGACTTTCCTATTTAAACGTTACCTCAAACATAACATATCGCTGGGAGACGTGGTGAACTGCTAAAGTGGCAGACAGGAAAAAACAGACATCTTGGAGAATAAAAACTTTTGAAGGCATCTTGACATTTTCCCACCAACAAAGGGATGTGGGAATGCTCCCATGGAGTTATTTATTCATTTGAATCAAAAGTGAAATGACAGTGCTGGAACTAGCTGTGCATGTCCAGACATGCAGATGAAGGAGTTATGTGGAAATCAAAGAAGACATGAGGTTACCCAGAAGAAGCCTGGGTACCTTAAGAAGCAACAGTAGAGAGAATAGATGAACTGCACAGGAACAGCAGGGAATAACTGACAGAGGCAGAGCTGCCTGGTTTTGGAAACTTATATTTAGGAAAGAAAGAAATGAAATTAATCAAGTACCTATAGACTTGACTTGAGGACAGGATGAGATGAAGGAACCATGATTCCCTTTGATTTGTTAGTACATTAACTACCATAAAAACATGGTTTAAAAATGTTTGCTTTGCATTTGGTTTGATTTTGTCTGCCTTCAGTTTTGCTGGCACTGGTCCAGTTATCCTTCTGTCTGTAGTTACTGGTATAGGATACTTGAGACATTGCTCATACTTCGCTCAATGGAATGTCACTGTGCTGTATTTTCAATATAAACCCACGGAACTGACCAGGTGCTGCTCAGTCTGTTTCTCAACTACGTAATAATATATTGGTAAAATTACTTCATTCCTGACTAAAGTCAGTAGAACAAAATGACAATAGGGAAAGTTGAAGGGCAATGGCTACTGTTTGTGTGCCCTTTGTCATTCTGAGACAGTTATGTTGGTTTTGTTTTTTTTTTTATTTCCAAGAGGAGCCTTGTTTTTTACTTAATCAAATGCAAGACGTTTGGAGCATGACAGTAAGGGATGGATACAGTGGAATTTTGGGGGAGAGGTGAGTTTGGGAAGGAGACTGACTGGCTATGTATCTTTTGTTAAAGCTTGAGATATAAATCACCTGGATGGAGCTGGCCTAGGTATAAGTTTACACTGCCCTAAGTAGAGGCTTTTTCAGTTTGCATCAGAGAGAAATAATGCTTGCTTGACACCATCTGTAAATCAATGCAGAGCTGGCTGTGGGAATTTAAATATACACAGATGTAATATTTATTAGCAGTAATTACTTACCTTTGTTGGTACAGTTCTTTTAACTAATTTGCTAATTGCCTCTGACATAGTAAATAATTACCTACTGAACTCCTGGAATATATATGGAGACATCATATACAAAACACTGTTGGGTGGAATATTTACTTCACTGTTATTCCATGAGCTGCTCTAAGCATTTGCAAGCTATCACTGTGTTACTTTTCTGTTATTGTCATTTCAGCTTGCCAGCTGCATTTCACAAGACTATCTAGCACTGCAACGAATCTCCAGTAAAGTACCTGGATTCATTAGGGTCTCCCCTTTTAAAGCAGAAGAACTATCCCTGAAGCTGCTCACTAGTCACTGTAAAGAGTCTCTTTTGTGACTGGTTTCCATGCTTTTTGTATTGCACAGTGCAAGAGGAGGAAAAATCCCTGTGTGGAAATGTAGAAGGTCTCTTGAAGTTTTCTCCATGGAGTGCTTCAGCCTCTCCCTGCAGCATAAAGTGCCAGTTGAGTTGTATTTTGTGAGATGAGTGGAGGGGATACAGAGTTAAATAATCCAGATAGCTATAAGTATTTTTATTTTAGGTAGAAAATGTTCTCTATTATGTAGTGTGCTATGCACATAGAAAATATTTTCTCAGATGGCCCAGAATTTGAGAGGATAATCATAGAATTACAGAATCATAGAATAGTTTGGGTTAGAAGTGACCTCAAAAACCAACTAGTCCAACCCCCCTGCAGTAATTGGGGTACATCTTCCACTAGATCAAATTGCTCAGAAGCCTGTCCAATCCGACCTTAAAAATTTCCAGGGGTGGGACATCTACAGCCTCTCTGGGCAACCTGTTTCAGTGTTTCATGACCTTCATTATAATCTACCCTCTCTTAGTTTAAAAGGATGTCGCTGGAACTGTGCAAAATCCTTACAGAAGTCCAGGTAGATGACATCTGTAGCTTTAGGTGAAGCCAGGTTGGTTGTCTTGAAGCCCCTCCCTGTCCTCCATGTGACTTAATATGGCTTCTAGAAGGAATTGTTCCATAATTTTCCCATGCATAGAGGTGAGGATGACAGTTTCCAGAGTCCTCCTTTCTAGTGTTTTTAAAATGTGTGCAATATTTCTTGTTTCCCTTCTTCCAGTCACCAGGGACTTCACTTGACTGTTATGACTTATCAAATATATTGGATAGTGGTTTGGCAATTATATCAGACAATTCCTTCGGGATTCTGGGATGCACCTTATATCCCATAGACTTAGGTATATTCAGGTTCAACAGGTGGTCACAAACCTTGTCTTCTCTTACAGTGGGAGGGACTTTGGTCCCCCAGTCCCTTCCTGTCTATCCATCCACTTGAGAAGTGTGGGAAGAGAGGTTGCCAGAGAAGACTGAGGCAAAAAAATTTTTGAGTACCAGAGCCTTCTCCTTGTTCATTGGTATCAGTTTGCCAGTTGTGTTTAACAGACATGCCTGTAGAAGCTCTTATTACTCTTTACATCCCTTGTGGAGTTTAGCTCCAGCTGCTCCTTGGCCTTCCTGATCCCATCCCTACATAAACAGGCAGCGTCTCTATACTTTTCCTAGGATACCATTCCTGTTTCCACTGCCTGTGTGTTCCCTTCTTGCACTTCCATTTGACCAGCAAATCTTGACTCAGCTATGATGGTCTCTTGCACACTTTTCCTGATTTCTTACACCTGGGAATTGAGACCAATTGCACTCCACAGGAAGGATTCTTAAAGATCTGCCAGCCCTGTTCTGATCCCTTGTCCCTGAAGGTAGTTTCCCATGGAATCTTATTGACTAACTCCTGAAGACCTGTAAATTTCTGCCAGCTGGATACCATAGCTAAACTCCTTCTGGGAGGGTGTTAACTACAAACTGAACTCACATCTTGATCTGGTAGTATGATGACACCCTTCCTGTGTGAACTTCTGCAAAAAATGGCATGCCATGGTCCTGGCCACTACTGCTCCCTAGCCTGTGGTTTGTAGGTGTGGGGATGGTCAACAATTCTCTGGCCATACCCATGCCTTTTCAGTATTTCCTGCAAGATTACTTTTACTTTCTCAATCTGGATGTAAGAATCCCACCCATTATGTTCCATTCCATGCTTGAGCTGACCAAATGGAGTTATGAGTTGATGTCAGACAACCCACAAACAAATGATCACTTGTGCATCTCCTGTCATAACTTGTAAAACCTCAAGACCAAGAGAAAGAGAGGGACAGATGTATACTGAAGGGGGAATTCACATCAGAGGCATTCACATCAGTAACATTGAACCCTTATGTAAAACTGTTGAAAGAAATCCATGAGTTACACAGGACTCACAATCAAAATTCAGAGAAGAAAAAAATCCTACTACAGTAAGAATCATCACCTTACAGAGAGGTACCCTGTATAAGGACAACAAAACTTCTTAGGGTGCATTATAATCATTGGTGGATATGAGAAGGCACACGGCAACCACTGCTGAGAGTAAAGGCAAAGGGAGCTATAAAAATTAAACTGTCAGGAGAAGCTGGGGAAGCTACAAGGAGATCTGCAAATCTGAAAGGCAGAACAGTGGGATTGGCAAGGTTTGGAGAATGCTGAGGCTGGATGAATTGAGACAGGTAAATTGAGCAGTAGGAAAGAGAAATGAAGTACAAACCTGTGGTAGCTAAATACAAGCAAGCAGACCACATAGAGAGGTATGAGGTTTACTTCAGAGTGGTGTGCCAAACAGGGAAGTGGAATAATTCATAGAGTTGAGCAGAGCTGCCTTCTGATGTCTTGACATGAAAAGTTTCAGATGTGGGGCTAAGCAGTCAGAAAGATAGTTAGAAAGTCTTGAAGTCTGAAGGTCTGAGAGGAGGCCACTACTTCTGACCTTGCTTTCACTGAGCAGTCCCTGCTGAGCAAATTCTAACCTGGATCTTCAAAGAGTCATGTAATTCCTGCTGTTTCCAATGGAAGTATTCTGCTGCCTGTTCTGAAGCCAGCTCACTATTGCTGTCCTGTGACTTCCAGTGGCATTTATGTAGGTTGTTTGGTACTGAGATCGGCAACAGAAGTTATAGAGGGAGCCTACAGTAATTGCATTTGGGTACCTTCACTCACTAATCTATGTACCTTAACTACCTGTCCAATGTTTTGTGAAACTACATCTGGGCCTTAATATACCATTTTTTCCTTCTTTGGAAGTAGTTTTTCCTTTTAGGTATGTGAGCTTTTTTTGAATCAATACTATTTCCAGGCTGTTTCCTGTCTGTGCATTATCTCAACACTTCTGAAGTGTTTGTCAAGGAGTGGCTTGCCTTGAGACATTTTTACCTGCTTGTTTGTTCTTTCTGGACAGCTCCTATTAAATTAAACCATATATTCATTCATATAGATGGCATCCCAGTAACCAGGTCAATACATGCTAGTCATAAATTATTACGGAAAGGGTCCAAATCCATCACTGAGGCATCCATCGATTATCCATACAGCTACACTCTGTAAGTGAATACTTTGTATGCAAGGTCACTGTAGAATTCAGCTATTTTTAAAAGGCCTTTAATAGCAACACGGAAGCAGGCTTTGATTGAACTGGAAGTGTAATTTTCAATTAAGAGCCTTCACTCAGTCTTCCTTCCATTAGGGTCTAATTAGATTTCAGGAAGACATGAAGTTTCAGAGGCTTCAGACCTACAGCCTTTCCATTATCTGACACCATACGCTTCACAGTTTCCATTGTGAAGCCCCGATTAATTTGCTAACGTTAATTTTAACTCTAGCTGAGATGCTTCACCAGGGACCTGATTAATGGACTAGTTGTAACTAGCCCATCCCTGCTTCTTTTTGCCATCAGTTATACAGTAATGAGGATAGTGAACATCAGACTGCTAATTTCTTTTCTCTGCTACTCTGGGAAATGCATGTATTTCATTTGGACTACGTAAGTAAAGAAACGGTCCCGCTAGTTTTCACCTGGATTAGCTTGCTAGGTTACAGACCTTCTCTCCCTACCTATGCCTTCCTGCATTACTTTATCTTTCTGTGATACCTATATTATATGTAGAAACCAAGGATCTGTAAAGACACCTTGGACAGTAATATTTTCAAAAATTTTTCTTCCTTCTGCCCCACCTGTTTCAAAATATCTTGCTTGATCCAGAGAGTGAAGGCTTGGTAGAGCACATCTGGTGTGAAGTAACTAACTTTACTTCATCTGTTCTCATGTTGCTCCAGCTGAAACAAAAGCTTCTAGGATTGTGGTTCTTGATATAAATTAAACAAGTTCCTGTGAGTAGTCCCAAGAAATGCTGTTATTTTAGCTAAAGGCTGATTGTTGTAAGAAATGAATGTTGAAGTTCCAAAAAGCATTAGTTGAAGATCCATCTCACACTGATGATGAGAAATGCAAAACTCATGCTTAGTGGACGGACTTTTGCAACACAGACAAATTATTGCAACAGTGGAAGTGAATTTTGGGTAAGGACCAACCTTTAGTGAGCATATACCTAGTGTCACAAATCTGATTTTTGAGTGATAGAGTTTTTCACAGATGTCAAGCTGTAGGATTTACACCACTGTTGAGTAATGCTATTCAGTGCATGCCCAGATATGCTAATATATATATATATATATATATATATATAAAAGTTGTGACATAGGCAGACAGGTGATGGGATGCCCACCAAACAGGTGATAAGATCACCTTGGACAGATTTGGTAAGCAGTTCTCTTCTGTACTTCAACTGTAGATTGTGTACAATATATTTCTTACAGCTGTGCTTGCTGTTTAGATTTCAGCCTGACATACACTAGCTTTTCAGCACAGATCTGGATGAACTGCAGTAAATAAAGAATCAAGTTAGGTCACTTCAGGCTTAGAAATAATCGAGTACTGTGATTTTTGTTCTTTGAGGATCTTGTCTATGACCCAAAGGGATAAGACCTGCAGCAAGGCTCTAGCTGGAAGAGACAGTGGCACTTCCATAACTAGTGCTGCTGGGACACCATAAAAGCATATAGGCTGTGCATCAAGTCCATCTTTATGACATTTGGAACCTGAACTGCTGTCTTAAACACATCTGGCAGGTAAACAAAGACCTCCTGTATTTAGGGGATTCCTCCTGCTCCCCTTCTTATTTCTCTGTGTGATTTTGGCTGCTAGGCTTTCCTTTAAAAGAAGCCACTGCAATAATATCTTATTGATTTGGTTTTATAGTAAAAGAAGGAATTGTAATAACTTTTTATTGACGTTGCTCTTTCAGAGAGACATAGAAATAAATCACAAGCCTGCAGGAGTCAGAATGCTATCACACTTTCTGAGACCACAGTGCCTGGGTTTCCCAGCAGGAGACACCCAACATTTCTGTCAATAACCCTTCCTTCATCAAATGTAGTTGAGAAGAGCCAAAAGGCTGAAAGTTGCTGGGATTGTGACTGACAACGTGACAGGCAAATAGCACTTGAGAGCTGAGGCACTCTCTTCTGCATACATGAAGCTAAGAAAGAGTTAAGTCATTATATGGCTGCAATGAGAGATCCCATACAGAAAACCTAAATCCAATGTGAAACTTCTTAAAAGTTTTTTTGTAGTTGATCTTAGCTCTTTCCACTGTGAATGCTGAAGGGAATAAAGGAGTTAAGTGGGGGAGGAATAGTTTATATCTTTTGGGTATAGATCAGATAAAGAGAATGATTAACAAGTGTAGGTTTTTACTACAGTATTTTAAGAACTCTGTCAATATACTCCCCCCCCGCCTCCTCCCTTCCCCAGTCTTGATGCAAAGGCCTAAAATTAGATAGCTGATTAAGGAGAGCTGCAGGGCAATCTAAATACATCAATCTTGCTTGTAATGAGGAACATGGCTACATTTCTGCAATGATGATAAACCTCAGGGCCAGGGGTTGTTAGATACTGAATGTTCTCGGTATTGAACTTCCCATGCAGACATTACTTCTGAGCATCTCTGAATGGTTGCATCTGATTACAGGAGCTCTCTGGGAAAGGATTGTACCAGGGAGTGAAGCAGGTAAGATTTTTTTCCCAGGCTGAAAGAATATGAGCAGCTTTTTTGAGTCTTTACTAGAAAAATGGGCTGCCTCATGTCCATTGTTCCTTACATATCCAGCAGAAATGTGTGGCAAAACCACACTGAAAGGCTGACCTCTCCCTAAAAAGCCTTTACCTACAGTCTTTTACTCTTAAAGCTGCATATCCTTGTTCTTTTAAGAGACTAATGGCTCATTCCATGTGCCAAATAGAGAGATTTTATTAGTCAAGGAGTAAAGGTATGTCCTGCAATAGAGAAGCAGAAATCCACGAGAGGGAGAAAAAGCTCAAGCCTCTCAAAACAACAAGAAATTAAGTCCTCCTAAACACTTCAACAGTTTTAAAAACTGGAATAATATTATTTCATACCCCACACAAACTATGCTATTTTCTTACTCCCTAAGAATTCCAGAACTCCAGGGCAGCTCCAGAACTGCACTTTCTCTTGTGAGGAGAAGTCCCTCCTGACCAAGACACTATTTATGCCTCTGACACAGTTCAGTCCCATCTAGCAAATCATTTTAGGAACAGCCTAAAGACTCTCCTGGGATTTATGTTCATAAAGGATGATTGAAAGGACAGAGAAGTGCCAAAATATGGTGTTGTGATCCTTAGAAGTATCCGCTTCAGCTTCTGCCTTAACCTCACAGTCTTTCTTTGCTTAGAGGTTGTACTTCCAGGGGGAGTTTTCATGAGCCAAGCTGTCTTGGGCTGAGAAACTCCTTCCCACCTGAGCCAGAAAAAAACAGCCTTCATCTGCCCATATTTCTGTGGGTGGCAGGAAGCCATTCCAAAACACGTAACTGACAGATTAAAAGTCCCATGATCACTGAAACAATGCTTAAGGAGGGAGCTGTAATGTTCTGCCACTGATGGGCTCAGCCCAGATTCACTCTGCTCCCCAGTTTAGACTCAAAGAGTTTATTTTACTTATTTTATATTTTGTATTGCTGTTTGTGGAGAGGAGCATTTCCAGCAGCCAACAGCACAAACAAGGCTAGAAAAGAAGTATCTCACACCCTTTTCTGAGGGCCAAGGATCCCGTGAGACTGAAAAGTCATCTAAGAAGGGTGAGATATTTAGGCTTGTTTTTACCATTTATTTTGTCAGTTTTCCCACTGTTTCTGTGACCTGCAATAGGGAAAACCAAGAGTTGATCCTGGAGATGAGTCTGACATGTGCCAACACCACATCTTGCCAGCACACCACAAAGAAGGATATAGAAGAGAACATTTAGACTAAAAAAGATCCTCTTTCCCCTTTCCATCTCTTAGAGGATACCGATAGCCACTTCAAATTCAAGGTTGAAAGCTGTTTAAACTTCTGCTTTCTTCTAGAGAAATGGCATTTACTTTCTGATGATCAGAGTAGTGCTTTCATACTCCAGGAACTTATTTCTCCTGTTCACTTGATTCCCATCACACTTGACTGTTCTGTTTTAACCAGTGCTCCAGGGAAGCAATGGGGAGAAGTTCTGTGAGCTTAATGGAATAAGTATAGAAAAAAAGAAAAATATGAAAGAAACAATGCTTCCATTTATTAGCTAGTGGGTTGTGTCTATTTCATTCTTCTGTAAACAGAGGAAAGAGAAGTGGTGAGGGAGAAAGTGGGAAAGAAAAGCCTGTGCAGAAGAAAGCAGACAGGTCTGTCAGTTCAGAATTAAAGGTCAAGGAAGGATTTTAGTATTCTGCACATTTTTTTCCTAATTTTTTTCTTCTTGCTGCTGTTATTTTTCCACTTGCTAATTTGTCTTAATTATGGAATATTTGGACAGCTCAGAGCAAAGTTCTTTGTTGACAATACTTGAACAGGAGAAGGTATTCAGGCTTGTGAATAGGTGCTGTGCTGAGAAAGTTTAATTGGCTTGCTGTAGCCAACAACAGTACACATCATACAAGTAAGACCTGGATTTTAAATGGGTTTCCTTGGTCTTTCTGTTTTCTCACTAGCTCCTCCATCCTCCAGCACTCTGTGCCTCCCTGCATCTTGCCTTTCCCACAGAGTCACTCAACAGACAGGGGTAAAAAGGAGCTTCAAGCATGCTCAGGGTTTCAATAGGATGTTTAGAAACCAACAGAGGGTATCTTGTTATGGAAAAACCTACATGCAGATCTGTTTGATCTTGGAAGCAGAGTATTAGCAACAGTACTAACGAATAACTAATAGAAGGCCAAGTAGGAGCCAGGCTTAGATCTCAATCAATACAGAACCAAGAAGTGGCACAAGCCAATGTCAAGAAGGTCCAAGGGCTTCTCTGTATCTCAGTGGGTTTTGTGCCCCTTTGCTGGTAAAGGTGCTTTCTGCACAGCACAGATATGCCCTCTGGTCTTGGCTTACCCATTTTCCTTGGTATCATGCAGTTACCTTACAGAAGAGTGTGAAATACTGTATTTTAAGGAGGTTATTATCTCCCAGGACAACCAAAGTAAAATTGCCACTCTCCTTGAATACCAGGCTATTCTAATGCATGTCTGTCCTGCTGGGAATGACCTTCCAGAAATTTCTTTTCTCTGCAAGACGCATCACCTCCAAAGCCATCCCATTTTCTGCTGCCTATCTATGCAGATCAGGAAGGAGATTTTATTTAGGAATCTCTCTGTTTGTCACTTAAAGCCAATTACTTTTTTTTTTTTTTTGTGCTGAGAGCACAGGGTGGTCTATTTAAGCATAAGAGGATGTATTTAGATGGTATTGAATGGTAGAAAACAAATGGCAGTTTACTAAAGAGAAGAAAATTTCAGGGATAAGTGTTCTAAACCAGAGCCCGCTGTTTTGTGTGGTAATGTAGAAAAGTTTGTATCATAGTTTGTATAGCACTCTCCACCTCTTCCCCAGGAAGTCTTTTGCTTGTATAAGGTAAAAAAGTTACACCTTTTTTTGGTCATGTCAAAATGCAGAATCAGCCATGTAAAGGTGTTCACACTTTGCACTGCCCAAGTCTGTTGCTTTCTGCTTTTACAATGCATCATGCAGCTGGAAAACAATTAATTTGGAAAAATTGCAGTGAGTGGCATAATGTACCATTGTCATTATTTTAGTCACACCCAGTTTCAAACCTAAGTCTGTAAATAATCATAAATCCATCCAGATGGAGTTAGCTTCCTTTGCTGGGGAGTGACTGAAGGCAAGATTCATTTGCCCATTCCAGCCTGCTTTGAGTTGGAGAAAGTGCTCAGTCATCCCTCAGAGCCTCCTGCACTTCTTTGAAATGTTAAACACAAAAGCCACAAAGGCAATGTCACAGCTGCTAGTAAAAGGTCAAAATTTGGGTACAGCACCCAGGATCAGGGAATACATCCTCAGCATTCATAGCCATGCTCAGGGCAGGCGCAGAAGGACCTGGTAGCTTATGTGGGACTCACCAGGACTACCTATTCCTAGTATTTGGATCCATGTAACCCCTTTGAGTCATCAGAACATACCCTTGATGGAAAATTAACCAGAAGAGCAAGTAGCCTATATACTGCTCTGTTAGTTTGAGAAGATGTTGCTAATATGAATGCTTTTATCACCATAATTGTAATTTTATTTTAACAAACACAAAATCAGAAACACATAAAAGTCCAAATCTCATAGAAAGTCTAAGGAAGACGAGCAGCTTTAGGATCCCCTTAAAGCCCTGTCTATAAAAAGGGAAATAACTGCAATTAAATTGACCAGTCTCTTTTGACACTACCAAAGAGTAATGCTACTTCCAGTGGCTGGAAAATCATGTTTCTAGCACATAGCTATCTCCAAGGGGTACAACCTTCTTTAGTAAAAAGTGCAGGATAAGGGGGCAGTGCCACAACACCTGGTCGAGGCCCATCTGTAGGGCAGAATCAAGTTTACCCAAACCATTTCTGAGAGGTGTTAGCTTATTCAGGGCCTTGACAGCTTTTTTCCTGATGTCTCACTAAAATCATATTTGCTTGCTGTTAAGCCAATACTTTCTTATATCCACAGTGGACTTGCATTTATTTATTTATGACTCTGCAGATACCTTCAGTGCATATGAAATCTGCTATTCTGATTCCTCTCTTTTTCAATCATTATACTTAAACCAATTCATTTCTTTCAGTCTTTCCACATTAAGTCAGATTTTCTAGATGTCTGGTGATCCTTGTTGTTTTGTTGATAACTATTTTTAAGTTAGGTTGCACCTTTCTCAAAGACCAGTTTCCAAACCTGGGTGTAGATCTGCAGCAGGGCAGAGAGGGAGCATTTCACACATCTGTCCTACAGCAATCCTGTAAACGCACAGTTTGATGTTTGCATTTCATGTAAGAACACAACATGATCCTAAGACATCACAGAGCTCTTTAAAATGCTGAGAACCAGGAATATACACAAGATATAGTATTGTATTTATATGTAATTTTATAAATAGTTTTTCACTGTCTTTTTTAAAAACACAGAGTGAATAAGAGAGAAGTACGTCTTTTTATCTCGTAAAGTTCATATTCTCATAGGAGACTGTGAGAAAGGCACAACTGTATGTCTGATTCAAGCCTGTTTTTAACTCTAGACCCAGCAATAGGCACACAGCAATCAGTAAGGCTTCCAAGATGAAGTATGTGTTTGAATGCTTTGCTAAACAATCATGCAAGGGAATAATACAAAGTAGTGTCTCTAATACATTTTAGATGGTGGCATCTCAACAGGAAATTTTGTAGTAGCATTTTTATGCATATATACATGTGCATGTGCCTTTGTAGTGCAGGGGAAGTTTGAGAGATCAGTACTGTATGAAATAAAATCAGTGTGGATTGCAAAGTATCAAAATAGTACCTAACAAGAACAGAATATTTGAAAATACTGCTATGAGTTGGAAATGGACATTGCCTTGTAAAGACTTGGAACTTTCTTTTATGTGCCCCTTTTCATCCTCAACCCAAGTTACCATTTGCCTGTCTCCATGTTTGAGGGCAGCCAGCAGTATCCATGCAAAGACCTACCGTGCAGACATGTAAATGCATGGGAACTCTGTAATAGGGTAGTAAAAGACATGCATATAAACAAATATAAACAGATGTACGTATATATAAAGTGTAAGTATATATATAAAGCATGTATAAGAAATCCTGTTATGTGTAGCAGCAAGTTTCCATAGTATCTATTTTTCCCACTAAATATACTGTAGAGAAGAAACTGGGTTGAGTATGAAAAGCTGTGAGTTGGAGTTACAACATGCAAGATAATAGCCATTTTCTATTTTATGATAACTAAATATTATTCTCTCTCTATGATTATCGCAATAGCAAATATGTGATACTGTTGTCTTGTATGCTACTCTTCTCATAAATCTTAGTTGTAGTGTAACAAAACTGGATGTTACCATCAGGGTAGAACAGCAAATAAAGATTTTAATGATGTTTAGAAAGTTCTAGTAGGACTGGATTCAGCTGTTCCTGGGACAAGAGACACCCTGGAGCACGCAGCAGTTTTGACCATCTTTAAATGAATGAAAGAGTGGAAGTGGGGAAGAGAACAAGGAGAGAAAGCATCCACAAAAAGAAAATACATATAAACAGGTTTTGCTGGGCTGAGGGGGAGCCCGATGAAAGCTGTGTTATCTAAACCACAGATCGTGAATGAGAGACAGCGTTAAAAAGGGAGGATGAGAGCAACCTTTAGAAAACCTTGGTGAATGCAGTGGCTGAGTAGCAGCTCCCTTTCACCAGATTGCCTCAAGAACATTTTCCTATGTTGCCTTTTCTTTTCTTTGAAGTGAGACACTGTCAGGTTTGCTTGAAGTTTTTGTTTTCAGCTATCATCCAGTCCCACTGCAGTCAGAATTGAATTTATCACGCTTGTCGTGGAGATGCAGCATCTGAAATAACTGCAAATAGGAAAGGCTTTAAGTAGCAAACAGCTACTGATTGGATGGTCTCTCCTAAGAAACAGTATTCACAGAACCATAGAATCATAGAATAACCAGTTTGGAAGAGAACCACCGGATTATTGAGTCCAACTATTCCTATCAATCACTAAACCATGCCCCTCAGCACCTTGTCCACCTGTCCTTTAAAGACCTTCAGAGAAGGTGAATCAACCACCTCCCTGGGCAGCCTGTGCCAGTGCCCAATGACCCTTTTTGTGAAATATTTTTTCCTAATGTCCAGCCTAAACCTCCCCTGACAGAGCTTGAGGCCATTCCCTCTTGTCCTGTCCCATGTCACTTGGGAGAAGAGGCCAGCTCCCTTCTCTCCACAACCTCCCCTCAGGTAGTTATAGACACCAATGAGGTCTCCTCTCAGCTTCCTCTTCTCCAGGCTAAACAGCTCCAGCTCCTTCAGCCATTCCTCATAAAGTCTGTTCTCCAGTCCCTTCACCAGCTTTGTTGCTCTTCTCTGGACTCGCTCCAGAGCCTCAACATCCTTCTTGTGGTGAGCAGCCCAGAACTGAACAGAGGATTCAAGGAGCAACCTCACCAGTGCAGAGTACAGAGGGAGAGTAACCTCCCTGGACCTGCTGGTCACACTGTTTCTGATACAAGCCAGGATACCATTGGCCTTCTTGGCCACCTGGGCACACTGCTGGCTCATGTTCAGTCGGCTGTCAACCAACACCCCCAGGTCCTTCTCCTCCAGGCAGCTTTCTAGACAGACTTCTCCCAGTCTGTAGCTCTGCACAGGGTTGCTGTGCCCAGACACAACCAGAAGGAGTTAGGAAGCTATTGAGTAGGATGGGCCAAACTTGCTATTGCTCTTCCATATGAAAGGCGATGAAGCTGTAGTACGTAGCTCAAAGGTGATCAAAAGAGACTTCAGGGCCTTGGGACAGCTAGTTGGGGAATCTGGGGCCCAAGTGATTTTTTTTCTTCCTCCCTCCAGTCGCAGGCAGTGACATTGGAAGGAATAGACAGGCCCAGTCTATTAATACATGACTTTGGGGATTGTGTCACCTTAACGACTTTGGGGGGTTTGATAATGATATGGCCTATATGGCACCAGATTTACAGACATCAAATAGGAGCCACCTTTCTGAAAGGGGAAGGAGGGTATTTGCTCAGAAACTCATGGTTGTCATTGACAGGGCTTTAAACTAGATGTGGAGGGGGACAGGGATAATATCAGGCTTGCCTATGACAAGCTGTGGGAAGACACACTATGGTTAGAAGAATGGGGTGCTGGTATGGGTCCTCCCTGCAGCATGCTGGTTATGCTGCAACACAGCTGAAGTCTTGTGGAGATGAGAGGGGGTATGCTTCTGAGGTAGTAGGAGTCAACAAGGTAACTTCCATAGATCACCTTAAGGGAAATAGGGGATGTTCCCCTAAGAAGGTGATAGGGCCTACAGCCTAGATGAAGTGCCCATACACAAACACACTCAACTTGGGCAAGAAACAGGAGGGTTTGGAGGCTACCATGCTGCTTGAAAGTTATGACCTAATTGCTGTTACTGAAAACTGGTGAGATGAATCCCACGAGTGCAGTGTGGCTATCAATGGTTACAGGCTTGTTCAGAAGGGACAGACCGGGAAAGAGGGGCAGAGTCATTGTCCCTGAAGAGTAGCCACAAACAGATCAAAAGTGATCAGACATTATTTATGCTACTCTCCCTTTAGATGGATGCAAAACTGGGAGAAACACTGCTGATGTCAATATTTACCCAGAGGTAGCTATGGAGCAGGAGAAACAAGCAGGGGCATGGCTTGCAAGTCCTCTTTTCCTACAGAGCAGCAGTGCTCAGGCAGGTCTGTGCGAAGTGGACTGCTCTCCTCCTGCTCACTGTCATTCCTTTAAAGAGCTGCAGCTGAGGCTCAAAAGAGCTTTACAATACACAAATAAGTAGCTGTGAGGAGATGCAACCGCAGCTGAGGCATTCCTTAAAGGCTTTGCTGCAACAACTTTTTATGCTCATGATTTTTGGAGATGCAATTGTCCTTTGCTGGTAGATGGGTCAGGGTACAGCACTGATTAATCCTTCTACAGGCACAGGAACTGTTCTGATTACTTCACTTACTGAAATTGAACAAGATAGAATCATAGAATCGTAAATGCAAAAAGATTTAATAAATCATTTAAGTGTGTCTGGAACAGGGAAAAAAGGAAAGTTTTCCAGGATCCATTTGGTGAAAGCAGGGCACTTGAGCTGTATCTCATAGATTATAAACCTATTATACATTTACCATTTTCCTCCTGGAATGAGCCAGGCTGTGTGAACCTCATGCTGTGCAGAGTGTCCCATTATGAACTATATGAAACCAGCAAAACAAAATAATCTTTTTTTTTTTCCTCATACCTTTCTGAATCTTGTTAGCCATGAAATGCCTCACATTTGCTGCATACTGTGGCAATAAATACAAAATGAAGTGAAAGAAGATGCGGGTTATTAAACTACATTCCTTAATACATTTGATTGCATCTAATGTCTAAATCGTGTGGCATTGCTGAGACATGAACAACTCTTCTCGATACAGCAGAGCCCTTTAAATTGAAGGCCTGATAAAGGAAAGGCTCCTCTGTGTGAATACATATTCAATGTATGATAGCATAATACCCCATTATAATGGTAGGGCACACATCTTCCTTCTCTCTATGGAACCGTGATTACCATCCTGGACTGATCTGAAGTGGTCTTCCTAATTTGGACATCAACTTGCTCCTGCTGTGTTTTTCTGCTTTTAATTAGAGGCATTTGTTGCAAATCTCTCCTATTCTTGCTGTCAGAATCCTCACATCAGAAGAACAGCTAATTGCCAATAGAATTGATCTACAAAATAAAAATGGTGATTGAGGAAGCCAGCAAATGTTTACCTTTTTGTTTTAGATATAAAATTTAAATCATATTAACAAACCCCCAACTGCTGTAATTGTTTAATGTTTTTCCCAAATAAATCTGCAGAGGTGTGGGTAACAAGATGAATATTTGTCTTCAGAAATAACATAATGTCAGGATTCTATAGTAAAACTAAGATGGGAAAGGACTGCCAGGCTATGGGTTTCTTTACCTGAACTATTACTTCCAGGCAGGGTCCATGTGACTCAGGGAGCTTTTATGCAGGAGGCAAAAGCCTGGTAGGACAGTCCACTCTCTATAAGCCCTGGAGATCTTCTCCTCAGTGCTCCAAACCCAGAGCAGAGACGTTGCTGCTCCAGACCTTGCTAACCTAGCAAATCTAGTGACAAGGTGCAGTGCCAACCCAGCCATTTTATCTAGTCCAGCTCACTTTCAACTTCCGTAAGCAAACAAAAAGCTGGGTGGCCTCTGACATGCCACTGGGGGTGCTCTTAAGCTCTTACCTTACCACCTTCTCCACCTTCTTCAAGGCAAACTCTTGCCTCCTTGCTTCATCTGTCCCTCCCTTCCTCCTTTATTGGACCTCCTAGTGCCATGGCCAATTTCCTTGGGGCAATGGATTGCTGAGCTGACTTGTTTCTATAACCACACAAGCTTTGTGTTAGTATGGGGCTGTGAAGTGTCTGAAAGGCCTTTTCCTTGTGCCACTAGTTCTGAGGTCTCTCTGGGTAGTACTCCATGAAAACTGACCTTCAAGACAACAACTAAAAGTCCTAGGGTTCTGGTTATAAACTTCTTGTGATCACCAGATGTTTCATTTTTATTCACTCAACTTCCTCTCCTCCAGTGACACTTTTATGGCTATTTATTTACTTTCTGCAGAAAAAAAACAGGGAAACTCAATAATGCATTTTTCCTATACTTTTTTTATTAGGCCACTATTGAATTAAGGTATATTTATTTTTATTCACAGTTATTTTTACTGTTCCTTTTTAGAACACGAGGTACCAGTAAGTGCTGTCCATGACTGTATGTACAAGCGTCGCTTCTGCATGGAGCTCCTTCTCTTGTTCTCTTCCTTCTTGTGTGTCACCCTCACACCACTGCCACCAACCCTCAATCACTGCCTGTGACAGAGGTCAAAGAGTACTTGCAAAGACTTAAGTCTTCCTAGTGACAGTCCAAGGGGCTGCTGATGCACTTGAGACAGGTTTCTTCTTTCCTCAGCCTTCACAATGAAAATTTCTTTTTTCTGACCTTGAGAGATTTAATATTTCTTTACCATGGTGTCATCCGGCAAATTGTTGTGACTCAGTCTAAATTTGTCCGTGTTTATTTTTTCATAGACTTTCAACATAGCAAAAACTAAATGAAATTTACTTTGTGATTCCCTCAGCTTTATCAGTTCTTCAGTTGGGGTAAATTGGAAGAGCTCCTAAATTTAACACCCTCACTGTTGATGGGTTTAAGATCACATCAATAGATTTTGTGTTACTGTACTGTACTAATAATTAAAATGCCTCATGACATACTTAACAAAAGACCTCAGTTAACTCATTTAGTCTTTCTTTGTTTCCACTTGCCACTCATAAAATGGACATTATTCTCTTCCATCTTCTTGAATAATTTGCAAAGCTTTTGTTGCTGTTCCCTACATTATTTACACATTGTTCACTTTCTAAATAATTTGTAGGTTCCTTGGGACTGGGAGTACTTGGGGTGTCTCATGCAGTATATTTATGCAAATAAAATTGCAGACTATCTCCCTTACTTTCTGTGCAACTTCCCATAATTTATCTTTCTGATTAAGGGAAAGATTAAAATAAACATTTAAAGAAGAATATTTTCTAAAAAAATGAGTGTATTTGGCATTGAGACAACGCCTCTCTGCAGCCATGAAGTCCCACCAGGAATAGAGAGTTTAGGGAGAACTATGAACCTGAGATATCCCACTCCATCTCAATGTCAGACAGGTACAGGTCCTCTTGAGTAGCCTGCTTAGATTGTGCAGTCTAGTGGCTTTGTAGCACTCTGGAAAAGTGACCTCAGGCATTTTGAAAGACAACAAGTGCAATACATCCTTCCCAATTTAGGCAACACAGCTATGTCATACATAGCCTGCTCCAGGCTGTGTAATCTAGCCACATCTGAGACCTAGCTTGCCACTTACAATTTGTGTGGCAGCCTATTCTGACTATGAAGGTTGCCTCAGGACTACGTTTAGCATGCAATGAAGATGACCCAATAGCCACAAAATACAACAACACAGGACACCCTGAGCAGCCCTTCATGGAAATCGTTTCCAGTTATCTCCATTTGTATGAAATCTATCCCCAGCCCTTCCAGGGGGTGCATTGTCACACTATCAAGTGGTTATTTCTCAATAATTTGGGTGGTGCTTGCCTTGGCATGAAGAGAGACACACGCATTTCATCTAGGCAGGAAATCCATATTCTGTATTATTCTAGTGTTAATAATACAGAGGACTAAATCAGAGGTGAATTGATTTCCTGAAGCTGAACACACTTCTGACGTTAGCACAGATACAGCCACAGTCAAAGAGCAGACCTTTCAATTTAGTTTTTCTGCTGTCGATGTAAATAAAATTGCTTGTGATGCAAATTGCAGCCAGTTATTGTCTTCATTCAGAACCATTATGTTCTTTGGAAATGATAATTTATGTTAGACAGTGGATTATGTTTCTTTGAAAGTGTGTCAGGCAAATGTAAAGCACAATTTACCTTGAAGGTCAGCTGAATATTACAATTGGCACTTACAGGTCATTTTTATGCTGCTGAAATGATCCTAGAGAAAGGAGTGATATTTGTTAAATGATACAAACCCAGAAATTCTTGATTAGCTAATAGGAACCAAGTGAAAAAGCCACATGGGCTGTTAATTCATGTGACCATGGAGGGCTTGAGTGGACAATACATGGGTATGAGAAAGCATCCCTGTAAGGACAAGGCAAGGAGAGGGAGAGATATTCCCTTTGGTGCCTCAAGTCAAGGGAAGGACTTAATTCCAATTTATGTACCATTAGAAGTTTACTATTTGATAGACAGAAGAAAGTAACCCTGGGCAGAGAGATGGCCTTGCTGATAGGGCAAAGGACCCATCTGAATATTTCTGAGCATGATTTTGTGAGAGAAGTTACTCTCACCTAAGGAACACCTTTAGGCACCCACCCTGAGGCATGGCCTGTCCTTCTGCCTTCTAAGTTGAAGAATGAGTTACAGCCAGCTACTGCCGGAAGGCTGGTGGTTACACTGCTGTGAAACACTATCAATCTGTTCTGGTACAGTTTTCATACTGGTGCTTATAGATGCATAGAAGTCCAGTCACCAGAGTGCTTTTTAGTTTTCTGTACACAGGGGAGGAAGAACTAGGTTACTGTGCCTCCAGACTTCTTCTGGAGGCAGTCTGGGCTCAGCCAAGGTTCAGGTTGCCAGTGCATCCTGTGTATCCTGGCAGTAGGTTGTCCTTGCAGGAAAGTTCCTGAGCTCCACAGCATGTGTGATTTCAGTCACAAAAATTGCCACAGAGATATGGAGGAGATTTGGAGGTTGCCAAGCAAGTATCCCATGGAGAGACAAACCATCTGCATATCCTTTGGGAACACCTTGAAATGCTGTGTTCCTCTTAGTTTCACTAGCTGGGTCACCCAAAGCTATCCCTTATGATTGCTTTCATATGGCTGACCAGCAAAGAAGATAGAGCAGAGCCTTGCTCTCTTGGACTGAGTTCCCAGACAGCTAGTAGTGGAATAAGAAAGCTCTCAAAAGAGAGGATGTCATTCCTATTGAGAGTGAATAATCACAGAGAAGCATGCACACAGGGAGCTCTTCTGAGAGCTGCTTTTTGATGTGGACACAGAGAATGATCCCCCTGCACAAGTGGCTTGTGTAGCTGGCACTTGCTGTCTTTGCATACTCTACCATGACAGCTCAGGTTCCAGCAAGCTTGAGGATGAATTTCAGCATTTATTGGAGACGCACAGGGATGATCTGTTCAGCAAAAACGTGTAATTTAAAAGTGCTTTGCTAGTTTTGAGAGAAGGAATACTCCAAAATTTGTGCTTGTATTGTCATTATAAACTGCTTTTTACAATCATTTCAAAATCCTATAGGCAGATACTTTGTGCTTTTACAGAGAGCAAAGAAAGTCC
Organism: Coccyzus lansbergi; assembly: GCA_033558105.1. Taxonomy (NCBI): domain Eukaryota; kingdom Metazoa; phylum Chordata; class Aves; order Cuculiformes; family Coccyzidae; genus Coccyzus; species Coccyzus lansbergi. The sequence continues at coordinate 1,923,707 of JAUMJK010000032.1, read as the reverse complement.
TGAGGGTTCTGAAATGGTCACTACTAATCCTAGTGTAGGCACTGGAAGAAAATGGGAAATGGTAGATCTGGCTGTCAGTAGGAGTCATCTGGAAGACATGCGTCCTTTCCAGACTAATTGGATGAGATACTGCAATCATTTCCAGTACAGGTTTCACATTCGATGGAAACAGCACAGCCATGACCTGGCAGTATTGGTGGTCCCATGCTAATAATTAATAGGAGAGAAAAAGAACTATCAGTATCCCTTTAATGTATAAAACTGACTTTTACTTCCAAGTTTACAGCAGGAGGCAGGTTGGGAATTACTTCAAAACACTGCTGAACACAGAAAGAATAAAAAAACCCCACCTGAGTAGATTATCAGTGAATGTCCTTTTTAATGGTGTTGTCCCTAATAAAGTATAGCTCTCCTGCCTCTGTAAAATTTTCTTTTTTCTGCCTGTTAACATCAGATAATCAATCTTGTCCCATGAGCTTCAGCAGTATGCAGCTCTCTCAGCTTACCGGGGAAAAACTTTTTTAAATTTCCTCTTTAATTTAGCTCTGTGGCTTGCTGCTTTTCTTGCAAGGCTCAAAGATATGTGGACATTGCTCCAAACAAACCATTCAAGAGAAGATTGTTAAAGATAGCCCTCTCCATCACTAAGTGTTATAAAGCCACAGGTAAACTAAGGCACAGGCAACAACACCAGTAACAAACGGAGGCAATGATATGCAATTACTGCACTTGCAAGTACTCTGTTGGGATCTGGGAATCTAAAGATTTGCCAGACTGTTGAAGTACACAAAACATATTTTTACAATTGCAAAGCAAGAGAGCACTTAATAGCACCACATGGTTCTTTGATTAGCTTGAATGACTCCGTCAAGCTAAGACAGGAACACATGAATTATTTCAATCCAGTTTTGCTATTGTCTGCATTATTGTTCCTATAATGTAGTCAGAGATGATTTTATAGAGTTTTTAACAGGTAGAGGTTGGGCCATTCAAGTACACATTTAAGTACACATCAGAAACCTGCCTGTTGACAACCCAGGTCTCTGTACAATTGTGTTAGTCCCTAACCTTCATTGCTTACTGTCCAAGTCCAGGCCATTAGCTTGCTCTTGTTCAAACAGTCTGTGCCCCTTTACTGCCTGCTGTTCCCTTTCTGTTCAACAGAAGTGGCTGGTTGCCCTCTGTCAAACATCAATTAATCCTTGAAATGCTTTTACTTGCAACACTTTGTTGTACTGTCCATGCACTGATGGAGCATTTTTCTGTTGACTATACAAGCCATGTATAGTTCTCCTGCATCTGGACCATCATTAGAAAAACTGGTAGACAGAACTACCCACCAAGACTTCATAACATTATTTACATTTAGACCCTGAGACAGTGCTGGTGGGGTAGGTAAGGCCACATAATTATAAATTGAAGCAGAGGTTAAATACGCAATGGACCACCAGCACACCACCGCACAGGAAGTGGGGGAGAGCGCACCTCAGAGTGGTAAAGGAGATACAGGTACTCTGGTGCAAGCTACTCCAGTTAACAGGCAATTGGGAACAAACACTGTTCCCTCTAAGAGGGCTGAAGGCTTGGCAGCTCAGCTGAAGTGCATTTACACCAATGCGCGCAGCATGGGGAATAAGAAGGAAGAGCTGGAAGCTGTCGTAGGGCAAGGAGGCTATGATGTTGTTGCCATCACGGAAATGTGGTGGGATGACTCATATAACTGGAGTACAGGTATAGTGGGGTATAAACTCTTCAGGAGGGATAGGAAGAATAGGAGAGGAGGTAGGATAGCCCTCTTTGTAAGGGAGGAATTGGACAGTGTTGAGTTGGATTGTGGCAATGAGGAGATTGAGTGCCTGTGGGTTAAAATCAGAGGAGCCCATAAGAAGCTAGACTTCGTGATGGGAGTCTGTTATAGGCCACCCAGCCAAGGAGAAGCAGCTGATGATCTCTTCTATAAACAGCTGGGGTTAATCTCCAAATCAATGCCACTTGTTCTTGTGGGAGACTTCAATCTCCCTGATATCTCCTGGAAGTACAATACAGCAGAAAGGAAGCAATCTAGGAGGTTCCTGGAGTGCATGGAAGACAACTTCCTTACGCAGGTGGTTAATGAACCAAGGAGGGAAGGTGCCCTCCTGGACTTATTCTTTGTGAATAGAGAAGGTCTGGTGGGGGATGTGGCAGTAAGAGGACGCCTAGGACTACGTGATCATGAGATGATAGGGTTTTCTGTTCTAGGCGAAGTGAAGAGGGTGGTAAGCAGGACAGTAGCATTAAATTTCCAGAGGGCAGACTTTGAACTCTTTAGAAGGCTGGTTGGCAAAGTCTCATGGGAGAGAGTACTTAAGGGCAAGGGAGCCCATGAGGGCTGTGAGCTCTTCAAAAAGGAGATCCTAGCAGCTCAGGAGAAAGCCATCCCCGTGTTCCGGAAAAAAAGCCGGCAGGGTGAAAAAACAGCTTGGTTGAGCAGAGAGATCTTAAGTGACATTGAGAAGAAGAGAAATGTTTATAGGCTGTGGAAGAGGGGGCAGGCCTCTTGGGTGGACTACAGGAGGGAAGTGAGGTTGTGTAGGGAAAAAAATCAGAGCGGCTAAGACTCAACTAGAAATCAAGTTGGCAAAGTCTGTGAAAGATAATAATAAAAAAAATCTTTCTATAAATATATAAATAACAAAAGGAGAACTAGGGAGACCATACAGTCCCTTTTGGACACAGAAGGAACAACAGTGACAAGGGGTGAGGAGAAGGCTGAGGTACTTAATGCCTTCTTTGCCTCAGTCTTTAATTGTAAAGAAAGTTGTTCCCTCTGTGTACAAACCCAGGAACTAAAGGAGCAATACGAGGCTCCCATGGTCCAAGAGGAGGTGGTCAGAGCCTTGCTTGCCCAATTGGACACCCACAAGTCTATGGGGCCAGACAAGATTCACCCTAGGGTATTGAGGGAGCTGACAGATGTATTGGCCAAACCCCTTTCCATCATCTTCCAGCAGTCCTGGAAGACTGGGGAGGTTCCACTGGACTGGAGGCTGATGTTGTGCCCATCTACAAGGAGGGTCACAGGGAGGATCCGGGGAACTACAGGCCTGTCAGTCTGACCTCAGTGCCAGGGAAAGTCATGGAACAGGTGATCTTGAGTGCTATCATGAAACACATGCAAGAGAACCAAGTGATCAGACCCTGTCAACTTGGGTTCACAAAAGGCAGGTCTTGGCAAACTAACCTGATCGCCTTCTATGACAAAGTCACTCGGCTGCTGGACGAGGGAAAGGCTGTGGATGTGGTCTTCCTGGACTTCAGTAAAGCCTTTGACACAGTTTCTCACAGAATTCTGCTATGGAAACTGTCAGCCTCTGGCCTGGACAGACTCACACTCTCCTGGGTGGAAAACTAGCTGGATGGCCGGGCCCAGAGAGTGGTGGTAAATGGTGTAAAGTCCAGCTGGAGACCAGTGACAAGTGGGGTTCCCCAGGGCTCAGTGCTAGGTCCAGCCCTGTTCAATGTCTTCATCAACGACCTGGATGAAGCTATTGAGTGTACCCTTAGCAAGTTTGCAGATGACACTAAGCTGGGTGGAAGTGTCGATCTTCTGGAGGGTAGGAAGGCTCTGCAAAGGGATCTGAACAGGCTGGACCACTGGGCTGAGTCCAATGTGATGAGGTTTAACATGGCCAAATGCTGGGTCCTGCACTTGGGGCACAACAACCCTATGCAGAGCTACAGATTAGGAGAAGCCTGGCTGGAAAACTGCCAGGAGGAGAGGGACCTGGGGGTGTAGGTTGACAGAAAACTGAACATGAGCCAGCAGTGTGCCCAGGTGGCCAAGAAGGCCAATGGCATCCTGGCTTGTATCAGAAATGGTGTGACCAGCAGGTCCAGGAAGGTTATTCTCCCTCTGTACTCGGCACTGGTGAGACTGCTCCTTGTATCCTGTGTTCAGTTCTGGGCTGCTCACCACAAGAAGGATGTTGAGGCTCTGGAGTGAGTCCAGAGAAGAGCAACGAAGCTGGTGAAGGGGCTGGAGAACAGGCCTTATGAGGAATGCCTGAGAGAGATGGGGTTGTTTAGCCTGGAGAAGAGGAGGCTGAGAGGAGATCTCATTGCTTTCTACAACTACCTGAAAGGAGGTTGTGGAGAGGAGGGAGCTGGCCTCTTCTCCTCAGTGACAGGGGACAGGACAAGAGGGAATGGCCTCAAGCTCCGCCAGGGGAGGTTTAGGCTAGAGATTAGGAGGAAGTTTTTAATGGAAAGGGTCATTGGGCATTGGGACAGGCTGTCCAGGGAGGTGGTTAATTCACCTTTGCTGGAGGTGTTTAAGGGATGGGTAGACAAGGTCCTGAGGGACATGGTTTAGTGTTTGATAGGAATGGTTGGACTCGATGATCCGATGGGTCTCTTCCAACCTAGTGATTTTATGATTCTATGATTCTGTTAATTGACAGAGAAAGATGGATGCCATTACAGAGAATCTGCCATCTAAATAGGAAAGCAAAGTATCCTACAAGTATCGGAACTCTGGAGCTGGATCCCTGTGCACCACATAGATTCTTTTCTATTCATAATTTACTGAGCTTCAGGCACTATACCTTCCTCAAAAGGACACTGAGGATCCTCTACCCAGTTGCTTATTTTCATTCCACTAGGAATGGAATTCCTCTAGTTTCATTCAGTGTCCCTGAGACCTTTATCCTTCACAAAAGCTGTTTGAAACTGGTGAAAAAAATTAAATATCTACCATGGAAAGGCAATGGATTTACTGCATTGATACCATATCACTAGAAGACAAGGCTAAACAACAGTGAAGAACCTTTGCATTTCTGGTGAGGAATGTTAGCAGAAAGCAAAGCAATAAAGTACTTTGAAAGGCTTTGAGATATGAAAAGCAGCTTGCCCTGTATATTCTAGTGTTGCTGGGCTGTTTATGAAAATCTTTTTCCACAAGAAAGTATCTGGTGGCTTCAGATTAGATTATATACACCTGTTAGAAATAAAGCAGAAGGGGATTCTGATAAAAAGACCAAAGGCATAACCTGTAAATCAAGAAACGAAACAAAAGTGGAACCTGCTGCTGATGGAATTTCCTTTGATTTATTTGAACAGCCCCAGTATGAATAATAACTTAATCTGTCTCAAGACTCTCTCCCCACAGCACACTGATTTACAGCAGCCATCCATCTCTTTTCATAATTAGCAGGCTCTGACAGTATTTATTCTTCTCTGCCCACCTTCATTACCATTAAAATTTAGACTTCCTCCCTGCTCTGGAGCAGCCAGCATTCATGCTGCCTGGTGCACTGGGATTACTCAACAACTTGATTTGTGGATGTGTTTTCTTATATCTCCCCTCCTTTGTGCTGACAGGTAGAGTCTGCTGCTTGCAGGAAGAAACTTTTCTAGTAATACTGCAGAAATCAACACAGCTTTCATACTGAGTGGGAGAAAATGAAATAGGCCTATTATGAAGAAAATCAAAGTATAGAGTAACCAAGTCTGCTCCCTCAAATGCCTGATGGAAGCAAAGAAGCAAGAGTAATCAAGCTGGCCAAATGATGAATTAATGGAGTAAGAGAGGCTCTCCCTTTGTTATAAGTGATTTTCTTCAGTCTCAGGTTCACTTCTGGTCTAAACTGCAGGGAGCCCAGATTGTCTAATACACCACAGAAGCTGATGACAAATTGATTTGAAACATAAAATGCATAAATGAAGATTAGTCCTTTAAATTCAGTAAAAGTCCTTAAACAGCCAAACATATGACCAGAAGGTGATTTTCTGTGTCAGCATTATTATATTGATGACATAGCATCATATCACTGGATGATTTGATCCTAGAGTTGATTTGGTAAAGAGAAAGCAACTGCTTCTTCTTGGAGAGACTGCTTTTCCAGAATGGTACATGGGCCTGAAGTTTCATAATCAACCTAATTATACAGAAATTACTCATTAATATGGTAAATCAAGAGATGGCATTAAGCATTTAATTGGCACATAATGCTGATGTGAAACTAATAAAATAATCATTGGCAGATGTAGTTAGGTGACCATTTTTGGTTATTAACTGAAATTTAATTAAGTTGCAACACATGAAATAATCTCTGAACAGGTCTTTGGAGATATGAATGAGAACTCATGTTGTAACTAGGTATTAACCATGGAGTGTCATGACTTGAGCATGGGCCTTACAGCAGATGGACAAACCTGACTTTAGTTGCTCAGATCACTCTGGGTGAAATATTGTGCTCATTTTTCATTCCCTTTGAAGGAACTGTTAAAAGGAGATGGGGTGACCAAAGGAGGCAACCCAGAGGATACATGCTGAAGCCATTCAAAAGTTCAAACTGTGGTCTCCTTTTTTCTAAGTCAGAAGCATCAAAGTCAAACCCTTCATTTATTGCAAATTCTTCTTTCCGCTTGAATGACTCTGTCCATTTTCTGGGTAGAGAGACGGAACAGAGAGGTGAAAATGAAATGTCTGTCTCACACTGTGAGCATGCAGCTGACATGATGATGAAATTTCACTTTCTGTTCCCTTATTGTCCACCTTAATCACATGCCTATACATTACAGCTTCATTGAGAAGCTGATTGCTCATGAATGTCACCCAGCTCCTGAGTCTCCTACAGAACATCTCATCATGTGTGCTTATTTAGGTAAACAAATATTGCTGAGAGCAGCACAATGAATGAAACCTTATTTGCACAGCTTTGTGACTTGTAACTGAGTTTGCTGATATTTAGGAAAGGGTGTGTTCATCCCACCAAATTTTCATGGGTGAGGATACCTGAAGGATCTTCTCTTTTCATGGCATGTGTTTTTGTGGAACTTGTAGGTATGAATTTCAGAGCTCTGCTCCTCTGTCAAATTTGACTGAAGTTAAATTATGCTTTCAGAAGTTATTGTTTGTGGAGATAGAGTGTGTCAGCATTCAGACTGATAATAGGAGCTGAAAATCCCTGTTTTCCTAGACAAAATAGGCTATAATGATCCATTACAGCAATCTGAAGAGAATTAAAACAGCAGGCCTCTTTTTTTCCTTTTTTTCCAACCTGTCTCAGGTAATCATACCGCAGTCTTTTTGTTTACCTTTATTGTAACAAACCCCATCATGCTCCTCTAAGAGGGTCACCTCCACAACACAGTTTGATGACAAGTTTTTTTTTTAATAGGTCTGACTGTGTCTGCTGGCTTGTTTAGTTCTTCAGCACAAGAATGATTTTCAGTATCACTGCTCTCCAGTTTTGTATCTGAGGTAGTTTAACACCATAGGTCTTATTTTAAATGTTATTTAGATCCCTTACCTCATTATTCTACCACAGCTCCCTGTAGGAGAGGAAGTCCTTGTTCATTTTCTGTTGTGATGTGAGGTTTTTGCTATGTGGTATATAGTCTTCATAAGGGAACTCGGAGAAAGCTGTTAAGTAGTTTATACCAATGGTCAATGCCCTTTATAGTGCCACCTCTGAAAAACCTTTTCATTCAATTGCCCTGTCAGGCAGCAATAACTGCCTCTACTGATTTGTGGTCAAGCAAACATAGAGTATAAACACTTCCTTGCCTTTGGCGTGTGTGAAGGGAATTTCTAAATGGCTGTGGGGAACACCTTCTCTTGAGGATGTGCTGTTTTGCCCAGCAGGAAATACAGAAAAAGTGTGTGCATAAAGACCCCTTTTTGAAGGCTGCTCTTTGAAAATGCAGTCTTTACAACTGCAAACAAAAAGAGAGGGTACTAGGAGAGGATAGACCTTTGCAGTGGCACACACACTAGCTGAAAGGAGAAGTGATAAATGCAGGATGCAGCAGGACACAAGAGAACAACACATTTTAATCATTTTTTAAAAAATTCACTATTTTCTCAGTAATAAAAGAACACATTTAAAAGGGTTTTTTATAGAATTCTTCAAAATGTGAGCTAGAGTCTGTGGAGGCAGACTGAAATCGTGGTGAAGATTTCAAGGTACAGAACTAAACCATATGCTCCTTTATAGTAGATGGGAGAGAATGCTGTAGTCTGGTCTCTTGGGAAGGTTTATTTTTGTGTTCCTTCATGTCAGGCACAGAAACAGGAGGAAAAAAAAGGAGATTCAGATTAAGAATTATGAATTCATACATCTCAGTCGTGGGGGTGCCTTTAAATAATCTGGGTCCAGACCATTTGTGCAACCTCCAGCAGTCACTGTACATCTGTTGTAGCTGGTCTTGAACACAACCAGGCATGACTACAACATTTTGCATGTGATTTTATGCTTCCTAGACATCCACGGAGGGACACTATAGGAAACTGCCCGAGCTGAAATTGCCCCTCAGAATGTACCCCTGGCACTCATAGTCATATGTTAAGGGATACATCTGCCCTTTCCAAACTTTCCAGGGAAAAAATGTCAAATAACTTTGTTTTACAGGAGTAATTGGTAGCCAGACAGGAAAAAAACCCACCATCCTCTGTCTCCCAAAACCATATAAATAATATAAATATAAATATAAAACTTATTTCAATTCTCAAAGAATTTATGAAAAAAGCTGCCAATAACAAACATCTTATAAAAACTAGTTTATAGTATTCAGAATGATATTTCAGTGTTTGATCTTCTTTTCTTTAGAACTACTTTGAAGACTTTTATATAGAGAAAATTGGAAAAATCAGCTTGCTTTGAAGTGGAACATAGAAACTTACTGTCCATAAAAAGCCAATGAAATGCTTTGGCTTTTTGTAAGTTACAAACAATGACAAAGCAAAAAACTATAAACTCCCAAATTCTTTCAGTCAACCTGATGTGTATTTTTTTTCTGTCAAAAATCCATGTTGCACTGCTCTTTTCCTGCAGTGAAGAAGCTCTATCACCAACCTTTCCTGACCTCTCCATAAAAATTGCTTGATTAATGGAAAGTAAAGATGAGGCAAAGACCTTCCCTACTGATAACAGTATTCCTCTGATAGTGACAGCATCCCTGCTTTTCTTCAGGCACTGAGACCTTTTACACTTTGGAAAAAAATTAAATAGATTCATTTCAGAGAGCTGCATTCAGGCTCATTTAGAGTTTAACAGCCAGTGCTGTATTAATGGCCATAATTTTCTTGTGCTCCTACCTGCTAACACGGGCTTAGAGCATTCTCATGTTCATCAAAGTTGTTCGTCTACCCTAGTCTGCTCCAAGAGACACTCCAGAGCCCAGAGTGAAATTAAGTGATTCTTTAACAGCTGCTTGTCCCTGTGCAGTCAGGGATCTGTCAGAAACACAGTCTCATGAATCTGAAATTTAGAAAGCCTTATAGTAAAGCCAATTTTGCTAGAAACAGGCTTGCTTCCAGCAGGGAACAAGCTGATGGGAGTTCGAAACATCCTATACATTTCAGAGGGTTCTGTCATTTCTTAATTATTTGAAATCCAAAGTTTACTGCTACACTGATGAGTACACTTTTCCTAAATTACCAACATTATTCCCTGTTCAGTCATGTCTTGCCAGTAAGTAATTTCTGAAGCATTTTGAAATGAGAGGCTTATAAATCTGCGAGAGAGTTGATAGAAATAATGACTATAAATTGTCAGAATGGACAGAATTCGTTAAAGTATTAGCATTCCAGATAGCAGCTCAAATCAGAAGAAGGCATCAAAGTTGTTCATAGCTCTCTTCCTAAGTCTGAAGTATGAAGAGTACTGAAAGACATAGGAGGTTGTGCTAAGTAAGTATATGACAAAGCCTCAAGTCTGTATATGAAGCAAATAGTACTTAGATCTCTGAAACTGCTTTTTATAATTTCCAATTGCTTGTTAACTGTGCCCAAAGTATTCTTTAGCCAAGCTTGTTTTCCTTTTTAAGTGAAAATCACAGCAAAGAATGAATGAAGAAAGATGCGGCTTGTATGAAATACAGATAGAAAATATTTCCAGTGAGGAGTATCAGAAGAAAATGCAGAAAATGACACTGCAAATGATTCAATACAGAGCATGTGAAACCCTTGAGCTGCACATAGCACGAGGATGGAAGAGTCCTTGGAGAAAGTATTATTACCTATCTTCTACCTTAGAGATCTACTTTTGATCTGAGGCAAAAAGGTAGGATATAGGGCTAGGCAGACTTTTGGTTCTTCATTGTATGAAGCAATTTTCTGTGTCAATTGCTCTTCAGCAGGTAGAGATGTTAAGAAACACAGTGAGAATGGGAAATAAAAAAGGGTTTGAGCACCACACAATAATAATATCAGTATTATTTTGAGTTAAAAAAAAAAAATCCACAACTCTTATTTTTACATTTAGCCTTTAAAATGGCACATTAAGTGGACATGAAAGACAAGTATTAGTTAAATAATAAAGTTATTATTCATTTGACCCATTTAGTTACCAAAGCTCAGTATCCACCCACTCTATGGAAAGAAATTTTATTGTCACACATGATTCCCCTCACTTACTTCTAGCCCCAACACCCAGTCACGTGGTCTTGAAATTGGTTCATATGCTTCTCTCATTCTTGGTTCATCATGAATCTGGATCCAGACACTGGAAATATTTGAAAGGTGAGGCCACCTCGTCTTACTGCATCTACATCAAAGCTGCCTTCATGGAGCAATCTGACTGCTTTGGTTTAAAAGTATCATGAATGGGCGTATAACAGATTACTGCAGCATTATAACCCTATTATTTTTCAAGTCAATTGCAAGGGGTGCCATGTGAAAGCAAATCCAGTAAGAAAGATTGTGTGACTTATTGATACATCTATGGTGTCTGAGAAGAGCAGAGTGGTTGCACCATTCAGTGTAAAATTACAGAGCAATGGTAAAAATACTCAGGGAGGCAAAAAGGTTGTATGGTGATGTACAGGGAAGACTGGGTTTTCTGTACTTTCCTTCAAGGGATGACACTTTCATACCACCAGGACAGCAGGTGACATCTCACAGGAGGCTCATTAGGTGGAAAGTACAACTGGACAACAGCCTTATGCTGGTTCTAGCCATGATGGACGAAGGCACCAAAGCATCACGTTTCAGCTCAGAGAAGTGAATCGGGGGTAGAGTCATAGCCTGGACATCCATACCTGAGGCAATGGCTAACAGCACACCCAACCCTTGTTACCTCATAACAATAATAGATGGGAAATTCAGGTGGTGTAGTCTTTCTTACAGCTTTCTTCTTGTATTTCCTACAGTGCAAAGGAAGCCAGTTCATGATACCTATTTTGGTATTTTACTCTGAGTTATTTTCCTTGCTTTATCTCATGATGAGAATTGTAAAACCGTAAGACAAAAACCTGAAATTCCACTTGTCTCCCAAAGAAATCCTGCTCTGCTACAGTGGTGATCTAGCAGATAATTAAGTGGTTATGAAAGTCTTCCCACTGATCTCCAGCCCACAATATTGCAAAGACTGGAGCTTCTGTCTTTAAAATGAAGAATGGAGACTGCATTTCTGATTGAAACATTAAATATACAGAAGATCTTAGATGCCTTTTCAGTCTCAGATGCTACTTCAGCCAGTCTAGGCACTTTCCCTCTCTACATTTCAAGATGCTGTTACTAAATAACTTAGAAACAGAATTGCTGGAGGGGTTTTATGCGCCAACTGGACAGTGAAGAAACAGAGGGACTATTTAGTCACTTTTCTACATAAACAGAGGTGAAAGTGCAGTATCTGTTTGGATCCTGATGGAAGGGTCTTTTATTCTGATATTTTGTGAGCTTTACTCATTGACAAATGTCTGTTGCTTCTCTAAAAGGTGACTCCTGATTTTCACCCACACGAGACTGAAACAGCTCCCTAGAATGAGCAGGCATTGCTCAGCAAGTAGGGTCCCGACAAGGTGCCAAACATGACCTCAAGAATTGTGCACAACATGAGACTCCTGGCAGTGAAAAGGAAACGAGACAAACAGTGTATCTTTGTTTTTTTAAAAAAATATGCTGTGCTCTCTGCTGAGAAGCTGAAGGAAAGTTTATTTTAATGTGTGCTGTTTTTTGTTTTGTTTTGTTTTGGTTTTTTTTAAGACATCAGCAACTGTTGTAGGTAACCATATGTTGAACAGTGTCTCCACGTTGTATTTCCTCCCCTCTCTAACATTTCCCTGTGAGACTGCCCCACTTGCCAAGCAGTCATCACATTCCCCAGTTCTTGCTGCTAGCCAGAAATTTGTCATGTGCCTTTACAACTTGTGCCTTGCGAGCTTCACAGATCAGAAACAGAGGTTTTAGGATGGCTGTGAGATTAAGATAAATTCTTCCCTTTTCCTTTTCTTACCAACATTTGGTCTGAATTAGGAGATGGCAGAGAAGAAAATGTGGTCCTGTTACAGCAGAAGCAATGCTAACAGCTTGAACTAAGGCATTTAAAATGGAGTCCTTTTGCTTTCTCCACAAGCAAAGTGAATTTTCCCTTTTTTTTCCAGGTGAAGACAAATATTATTTTAAAATTGTATCTAAATTAACTTACTCCTCTTGTAGTCTAGAGAGTGGATAAATGAGAAATGGAGTTACAATAAAGAAACACCAGAACAGGAAAACTAGGGTAGGTTGTTCCCTGTGCTTGCTTCTGCTCCATATATGCAGAAACTGTCCTTAACTTTCTTACTGTTTCCTTTCGTCTCTGTATTGATGTGTCATTCTCTAACTGCAGCCATCTAAACAAGAAAGGAACTAATTTGCAGTGTCCCCCTCATACCATCCAGATGGCACTGTGCAGTCCCTCCTCACAGCCCTGCTTATTCACATGGAACCAATACACCAGCTGTGGGGGAAATGCCTGTACTGCAGAGCCACATTCCTGCACACTGCAGCCATCCTAATTCTAATTAATAGTTGCTAAAGGCATTTTGTGCTTGTCAATCTACCTGCCACAGCACAGGTAGGCTGGAGATACTCTGAAGAGACTGGAGTTTACATCTGGTTGGCCATCTCTGATAATCCCCTAGCAGGTTTTGTTGGTACAGACTTTACAGGTTTCCCAGTAAGCCCTGCCCACTTGTAGGCACCATCGTCTCTGAGGGTGCTCATCTTGCCAGCCCATTGCCAGTTACCTCTCTAGAAAGGATTGGTTTTCTGTCGTACCTGTGTCATATTTGCAGCCATGTAGAAATGTATCACATACCCTGAAGTATGTGAAATGGCTTGACAGCTATGTTTCTATGAGCCCAGAAGTCATGCCTGTCACAATTTAAACCAATGATCTTTAGTTGTCTGCATAACATTTATTTGAAGATTGTTGCGCCTCTCTTCACTCCTCTCTTGAGTGAGAAAGCTCTTTTTTTTTTCAGATTTTCCTCACAGCTCATGTTTTTGAATCCACTAACTGTTCGTGAGTTATTATTTCCCCTTCCTTCACTCAGGTCACTTCTTTCCCTTTTAAAGGCATTGTTCCAGACTGGATGTGACGCACCACCCTCTGCTAGTTCACACTAGAAAGGATGAATTACCCATTTTTCTGTCTTTCTTATGACCTTCCCCTTATGTATTTATCCCAGAATAAAGTTTACTTTCTTGTATGACATTACTGGATTTAGTTTTGTGATTTGTCCTAGCCTGCAGATTCAGTTGTGACTGTTCCTACAGAACTGCAGCATTTTTCATAATCTTTGAGATGTTTTTCTGTCTCTATTTCTCCACTAATTTTAAGATTATTTTGACAGTGATCCATTTCTTCAAACTTCTGGCAGCCCCTTGCAGCCTGATATCATTCTGCAAATCCAATATGGAGCACAACTACTCCTTCAGCCATGTGATTAATGTAGACTTGTATGGGACTGGACTGATGTTTGACCCAAAGAGCTACTTTTCCAAAAAGTTCCGTACTTTTCAATAATTCTGCCTAGACCACACCTCTGTAGCTTCCTTGCACAAGTAGTATAATTCATAATATTTATGGCAGGTAAGATGTGTCCTAGCCTGCGCACTAGCCATATCAGTGGGAAGTTAAAAAAAAAAAGATTTGTGCAGAACGTCACTTGCTTTTGAAAGCTTAGACAAGTCAGGCCACCAAGCGATACACATGTGATGCTGAGAGTTCAGGACCTGGGGTGAGTGAGAAAGTACCATCTCCTTGCTCTGCTTACTCTGGCTCTAACTGGAGCAGGGTCTTTTCAAATATCTCTGTTCTTTTCTACTGGAGTGACTTTATTGGTATCTGGGGGCAAATAAAGAAGTAGCAGCTCATTCTTATTATCAGGGCCTCTAGCTATGGGACTCCTGGCAATGACCAGGTCTGGAGAAGATTCAAATGAATCTTGAGTAGAAGAAGAAGGCAAATAGAATAGCTTAGATTGGAAGGGACCTTAAGGGTTATCTAGCTCCAACCCCCCTACCATGGTCAGGGAATGAGACATTAGATAAAGATACCAGATATTTCATTACTTGGATGCTCAATGCTCTAATTTGCTAAATCCTAATTTGCTATTCCTAGGTACAAGCCTCTAGTATCCTCACTACTCTACAGCCACAACAGAAGCCCTTTGGAGTTTCCACATGGGGTGTTTCACTGCTGAGAGACAATACACAGAAATCCTATAGCCTAAAAAATCTCATCTCTCTGGGTCACGCCCATCTTTATTCACAACAGGCTAATCTCAACCCCTAATTAAAATGAGAAACTTGTCTAGTTTTTAGGGCACAATCAGCTGCCTCAAGTCTACACACTTATTGTGATTATGAAGGATGTTTTTGATGCTTGAAAAGCTGTGTTTTTCTAGAAAGGTTCTGAGACTGAGGAATCGATTTTTATTTTTTTTTTTTACTTTAGTATTTCATGCCAAAGTGATGTTTGGCTTTGTAAAGCAAAGTTAACTGCAGGTCCTCTGCTTATTTTTAACACTTCCTATCCAAATTCTTCACAAGAAAAATCTATCTGTGCATTCATATAAAATAATAATAATCCGTAATAACAATGTTTTTAGCATTAGTTGATTGGCATGTATTTGGGAAAAAAAAATCTATTTGTTATGTGCTGTGAATTGTTCAGGAACTGCACTCAAAGCTTAGCAAGGCTCTTTTTTCTGGCTGTTACAGCAATCACACAAATTGAATTGAATCTGACCTTTGTTTACTTGCATGGCAGGATCCCCTGCATCTCTGCTGTATTTCACACAGTGGGAGGTCAGCTTGGACTTCCTAAGGTCAATTTTGCTACTGAAGACCAATGGCTCTCCTGCTGGGGAGGTGTCACAAGGCATCTAGTCAAGTTTGCAGCAATGTAAACTTGTCAGCTATTGAGGAGGCTCTGGCGATTTAAGTGCAGTTGACTGGTGAAGACCCTCAGTGCCTCGAATTCATTTACTTCTCTACAGGAGGTAATGAGGAGAAAAAGCCTGAGACAGATGGAAGTGAAAGAATATGTGAAATTGTCAATCGTCCTATCAGAAAGGCAACAGGAGTGTAAACTGTCTCCTGGAAGTACCTATCAGTGGTCTTAACCTGCAGCCTTGGATCTCAGCTCAACAGGCTGCTTTGGAGGGGAGACTGCACGAGGGACCTGGGTCTCGTCTTTGCACCCTCTAGTGTCTACTGTCGAGAATTTAATGTGAGTAGAAGTTCTTTTAGAGCCTGGTTTCAAAATAGATGCAAAAATATCGTCAGCACTGGTGCATTGAGAAAAGGGTTTGAGGAGGGAGTGGCAATAGAAATGGACCCGTAGGAAGGGCAGTCACAAGGGTGTATGCATGAATGTGGGGCACTGTGTAAAAAGAGCTGACGGTTATGGAGCTGTTTGAAAGCAGCAGAGAATGGCATTTTGCTGGAACCAAGAAGCACTACCTTGTGATTTTGTGGTAGCAATTAGCTTAATCCAATCAGCCTCTTAATTAATACAACTATTCTGATCTTGGAACAAGTTTAGATGTCTCTATGTTGACCTCCACTGAACAGGAGACAAATGGAGAGTTGATTAGCTGTGCTCATTATTGAATTCATGCACGTTAACAGTGCTTTACAAATCTGAGTGGTATTTTACAGATGCATAAACTGATACATAATCCCATAAGAAACTTGCCCAAGTTTTCTGGTACAGCAACATCAAAGTCAAGGTTAGTATGGAGAGCCTTATGTCCTCACTCAGCTTTGTAAGAACCACTCTGTTCTCCTACAACAGGTTCTTCTCAGATCACATTCTGGTGCAGGATGCCAGATAGTCTCTTGTGTTCTGTGTTAAAGCTATCACAGTATGTTTCAGTTCAGCATAGTGATGACTAGTGGATTTTTTTCCTGTTATTGTTATTATTTGCTCCACTGCACTTTGCACTTACATTTTCTGTATGTGTTCATTTAAGGTTGATTTATGGCTTTAACAAATATATTTTATCATATATTAATTTTAAGCACATGCTCTGGGTGACCAGCATCCCTAAAAACATTTAAACTCATGTTCAAAGCTAAGCAGGTACTTAACCCAACAGAGATAGACTCACATATGCACTAAGTGTTCAGTAAGTGTGTTAGAGTTTTGCCAAAGTAAGACAAGGAAAAAAGAATAAATCTGTAGCTATTCATTCAATAAGCATAATTCCAGTGACTGGAGAGGAATATACTAGAAGCTGGCTTTGATTTTACATATTTCTTAGACATGTCCAGTCTCAGGTACCAAACAGGAAGTTCAACCCCTCGCTGCCCAGGTGAGGATCACCTGCAGCTTTGCACCAGCCCCTGGCTCTCTGGGGTTTGAGATTTGACATCCCATCCACTGAGTTTGGCTCATGTTGACCTAAAGTGGGGAAGGTCACAATGTTGCCCTGGCATTGATTGCACAAGGACTCCTCTTAATACAGTAAAACTCTTACAATTTTAAAGAAAGCTTGCTAGAAGTTAATTTCCATAGGCTTATGACCCTAGTATGACAACATTTAGCAGGGTCCACATTTTGACAAAGATGTTGGAAGGCTCTTTAAGGACCAAATTTGCCTCTGTGGGATAGGAAATTGCTGAGTCACCCCAACCAGGCAAAGCATCCAGAATTTCAAGACAAGAAGGGAGTAATTAACTGTACTTATTGTCTTTGCTCAAAGGCCTGTGGCCAACTGCATCCCAGAGGGGTGACTCTGCTTCCCAGGGGACCACAGCTCTGCTTCTGGAGAAGCCTTTTAGGCTTCATTTTAGGCTGTAGTCAATATGTGGTTGAAATTTCTCTCTAATGATGGTGAAAATTTAAGGTGATCAGTAAAACAGAAGTAATTGTGTATAGTGCAGAGACAATGAATCTAGTTAAGAATCAATTTGTTCTTCCCCTTTACTCTCCCCTTCCAATAATAAATGGTTAATCACTGGTTTTGGAGTCTCAGTGAAATTTGTCAGCTTAAAAAAACCAACAGTCATGACCGTATTGCCAGAATGAAGTACAACCCCTTTGTTTTTCTAGATGAATTTTTTAATTCTTTTACAGAAAATGCTAAGTGATCTCCCAGCTTGAACTATCAAAACATAGACTTTCTCCTCCTTGAGGGCAATGGTGGGAGCACGCAGGATTGTACCCATCTACTGAGTGCTGTGAACACAAACTTCCTGTGGTGCAGCCTCATTGTCTGTGTTGGTGTCTGTGTGATTCCTACTCCTCTACCACCAGAAGGAACCCAGCAGAACAAAGGATCGGCACCACACCTGTCCCATCAGATTCAGTGAGTGGAACCCCTCAACAAAGTCCCACATCTGAGCCTTCATTTAGCTGTCTTGTATCAGAAATTCCTCTCTAGATGTTCCTGTTGCCCAAAGACTCAAATTCTACAATACTAAAGCCACTCAACCCCAACCTGATTCATACTTGCTTGTCTTGGAGGAAAGATCCATGGTCCCATGGGTAACTAGGCTGAGATGTTCTCTTTGTTCTGAGCATTGCTCCCTGCAAAACAGAGATGGGTATTTTAGGAAGTCATTGCAAAACCCCCATTTGTTTGTTATTGTCAGTGTTTTAAGTGTTCAGAGGATCATTGGAAACCTCAGCTTTGAAATTTCACGGCTTGGACCAGAAGCTGTCAGGTAAGCTAGATGCATATATTGTTGTTGACTAGATCATGTATTTCAGTCCAAATTGGTGTCAGCATCACTGTTGGGATTTCTTTGTTTCTTTATTTATTAGGGATGCTGAAACAGACTGAACCTGTAAAATCAGGAACAGGATATCAGTGTTGTACACTTGTTGCCGCTATGGTATTCATCAAGACCTCCTGCAAACAGCAGTAATTGCTGATTCTGAGCCAAAGACACTGTAAGCACAAAACCAACAGAACCTTGTTATTTAAATGATGAATGCATTGTAAACAGACAACAATACCCATCTGTTCTGTTTTAATATCTGCCACTCCAAAACTCCAGGTGCTTTAAAAATATGGATAAGAAGTGTTATGATTTTCAAACAAACAGAAGTATGAGGAGACATAGCAGAGCATAGAGAACCCATAGAACTATTTCCTTTTTGCAGCCTGCTGCTCTTTCCAGGTTCCAAGTTTCCTCAAGGAAGTAACTTGCTGTCTAGGATTATTAGCCAAGATAGCTTCCTCAAATTTAAAAACTTACTCACAGCAGGACTAAGGAAATGAACAATGTGTCCCAGTAACTGGGAAATCTGTGACACAGTCAGGGTAGATACTAATCTGCTGAGCCCAGCACTTTATTGCATGAAAGCAATGTGTGTAAAAGGCATTTGCATTTTAACTCTGTCCCTGCCCAGTCATGCTCATAAAACAATTAAAATTGCACCTTCTTCTTGAAGCTGAAAAAGAAATAAACCCAGAACAACTCGTTTCCTCTTGCAAATATTACCCTTACAGGAATGCTGACAAGCACCATTCAAGTCTAACAACTTTGGGAAGATTTGTAACTAGGATGCAATGTCATTGAGCTACATGCTTTGTGTTTAAAAAGACAGATCACAATGTAACAAGCATAGTTCTTGTGAGTTACTAGTAAGTGAGCGCTAGGGTTACTCAATTTCAATCTTTTTCTTATTTCTTTCATTCCTTGACCTGTCCTTCTACCTGTTCCCCATTTGGCAGAGTATTTGAAGATGGTAGAAGAGAATTTCATTAATTGGTCTGTATATAGGAAGCATAGGGTGTTTCTTTTTGGGAATAAATTTGCTTTGTAATCCTTTTTCACAATTGAAATTCCTGAAGAGCCCCAAGGTGCACACCATGTTTTCTCTTAACCTTTTGGTGTCTCCTTGCACTGTGGAGTCTCCATTCTGGCTTGTTACCTGTCTGTAAAGAAGAATGCTTCCACAAGCCTTTATTCATCACCAAAAGATAGTTGGAATGCAAAACGAGGTATCATTACAACCTTGATAACAGAGTGCAGAAGTAATGGGCAATCTAATGGTTCCTGCAATTACATCTTGTTTGAACACACTGATGAAGCTGCAGCCCCTTTCTTGGGTGGCATGTGGTCACTTACTGTTGACTACACAGGTACTTATCAACATGCCATGAGCCAGACTTGACTTAGGATTGTAGTTTGTACAGGTGAGAAATGAAAGCCTAAATGGGGGAGTGTTTGCTTAGACCTTTTGCAGTGTCTTGCAGACAAGCTGTAGGGAGTGAGGGAAACTATCCAACATCATTCCTTTACAAACTATTACTGTGGTAAATGCCTAGAAGCCTTTATCAAGACTAGGTCACACATGAAATTATTTTCTATATTCCAAAGAAAGAGGTGGCTTTGATCCTAAAAGGTTATCAACCTGAAGAGATCAGTCAGGGAAACATATCATGGAGGTCCTCTCCATTACACAGGGAAACTGAACTCTGGAACCCAAATGTCACTGACAAGATGCTGGGGCAGAACTTAGAGGAGAACCCATTTCTTCTGGTTTTGAAACAACTCCAAGCGGTGCATGCACTTGGCAGGGAGGACTGATTTATGCCTGTTGACACACAGTATGCATTATCCTGGCTCCATTTTCTGCCTGTGGATGGTGGCTGCCTTAACCTTATTTTAGGTGTGTTATAAGTTCCTTTCTCCCATGGCTGTAGAGGATGCTGAGCCCTCGCAGCCTTCAACAGGTTGAGCTGCTTACTGCTTTTTTTGAGATAGCATAGCAGGGCCCCGTTGTATGTCATATGAGACAGTGTAAAAATAAGTCATGACTACCAGAATCCCTTTATCTCTCAGGCCTGAGCCAGAGCCTGCTGGAAACAATGGGTATTTTTCTCTTAATTCTGATAAATTTTGGATTAGGTAGTAGAGGATTGCTGTTCCTCTCCTCCTTTCTCTGCTGTCACTGTTACTCTGCAAATAGGTGAAAATATCATGTTTTTAAACATCAGTAGTTCTTAGAGAAATAAAACAAAGAATAAAACCTGTTTTCAGTTTGGAGAGTTGGAAGAAGGATTTCAAGATGTGAAGATACTGGCTAACAAATCAGTCCTTCCCTCTGGGATGCTGTCATGGAGGTCCAGATGGTACCTGAGCATCTCAAATGCTGGAGCCAGATACCCTCATTTCACACACACATCATGGTGCAGAGTGGGGACTGGCTGTGTAGGCGAGGGTTTCTCTTACCATGTTGTTACAGCTGCTTCCTGTTTAAGTCTACCCACTGCTTTATTAAAGGTTACCTCATGCTATGGAATTTTAATTGTTTGCCCAGAGGGAACTCTCTTAAATATACCAAGGCAAAAATCTTAATTTTCTGGCTTTTCTTGCATATTTTTTAAAAGAAATTTTTACATTAATCAAATTAGTGAATGAACAAAGAAACGTCATAACAGTTTTATGTTCACTGGGGAAGGAGACCCTGGGTTATATAGATCTACTGGCAGTGAATCAAAATAAAGTCAGAGAGATAGAGAGAGTATTACTGACTACTACACTTCAATTATTATTGTGGTGATTGATAATGTGGTTGCCCAGCTAACTTTGTGATGTGTGCAGTCTAAAGGTCAGCGGCACAGCTGGTGAAGTGGAAAATCATGCTCTTGTGATGCAAAGGGCTGATGCCTTGTGGTCTGATACGCAGCTTTTATAAATCAAGATTGATTTGGATTACTGTGTCCTGGTCTATCCTGTGTGTGGGAGCTCTGCAGAACTGATCTGCAGTTTGTCCAATGCAGCCTGTTCGGGTACAGTTGCTAACTTTTACTATGGTCATTTCAGTTTTATATTGCAGCTGCCCCACTCATGTCTGATCCCTTCCTTTAGTTTTAATTAAAAGGAATTTAAATTTCAGAAGAGAAACAGTGTGGATTTATCTGTTTCTGTCAGAAAAATAATAATATAGGAAATCCTTTTATGGGGATATGAGTAGCTTTAGACACTTCTAAGGAATACAACGTGATTTAATAAGTGATTTGGAGAGGGGAAAGATTCAGTGAAATTTGTCATAGTTCACTCACTGAGGTGAGTTCTGGCAGAATGGAAAGAGACGGAGAACCTGAAATGAATGTAAGATAACCTGTAATGATAAAGGAAAAAAAAATACAGTATATTAAAACATAAATGGTGCTAAGAACAAACTTCAGTACAGATTAATATCTTTGTTTTATTCCAGCAGTTCAAAGCACTTAAGATTATGGATTTAGTTACTGACCAAGAAGCATGAAATTAGAGTAATGACCATATGACATTACAGAGGAACAGGAAACTGGTATTCACCAATGAAGGAAATAAATGAGCTCCACATTATTCTATTCCCACAGCCATGTCTGTCATATCCAAATGTAACCAATGTGCTTTGTCTGAAGGAATTGCTTTAGTCCAAGTTGAGAAGAGAAGCAGAAGAGACATGGATTTTGTTGAAACTGCTGAATGCAGGGCAGAGAAAGGCAATTAGGAGCAATGAAGGACTAGATATTTTTGCCACACTATCAACTGTAATTAGCACCTTACTATTTATCATGCCATAAACAACAACAGGAAACAAAATTAGATTTGTTCCTGAATTTTGATCTGTCTGGATAAAATATCTTGATGTGCCATGTGTAGGTACTATGCACAGATGAACATTTTCTTTTGCTTCTCACATTTCCCCTCTGGATGTTTTGAGACCTCGTATGTCTGGGGCAAGCTTTCTTCTGGTGTTAAATTATTCAGGCTGAAATCACATAAAATTAGAAGATTAGACAGTTTTAAAGGCAACTAGAATTCTGAATACTATCTTTATTTATTATCAAATAGGGAACAAATTTGAAGCTGTTTTATTGCGTTGCTCTATAAATATTGACTAAAGTATTGCTGTACAAGGAAACATGTAAGTTATTACTCGGTCCTCTAAAGACAGAAAGGGAGAATACATTTCATTGTATTGCTAGTATTTTAGAAATCATTCATTCCAGGAAGGAGAGACATCCTGCAGGTAATTTACTGTATTTGTGCCTTCTGTCCCATGGGCTCTAATGCAAGACTAAACGTCAGCTACTGCTTTCAGTCTTCATTTCTCTTAGATTACTCCATCCTCTTTCTCTGAGGTGCTCTTCAGTGTAATCATTATACCAATTTGGCTCCCTGCAGAAAGCTTGAGTGGTATCACTTGCAATGAAGGCCTTGGTTGGCTTCTTCACGAAAGAGTCTTTTCTGTTCCTGGAAGGGAAAGCAGAAACCAAGAGTCTCCACTGCATCTTTTCTACAGAGACGACACTAAGCTGAGACTCATCTGTAGTCTTAAGCAGGAGAGGGAGCATTGTGATAGGAAGGCCTTTGTCATCACTGGCAGTTGCTGGATGTGGAGAATGACAAATGGAAGTAAGACACAATATCTGAATTTGGAAAGCAGAAGAACATCTTTCTGTAAAAATTCAAGAAGTATGTCTCGGTAAACACTTTCATTTATATACAACTTTCTGGAGTCCTCTCTAGATGTGCCATATAGTAGGCTCTTCCATTCTGAGAAGTCTAAAATATGACTACAACATCAGGTCAAAGAAATACCCTTCACTTCCAGAGTGATATATTCTAGATGCCCTTGTTCATGTAAGATTCATCAGCTGGACAGCAACTTCTGTTAAATTGGAAGCAAAACAATGTGCAAGGCTGTGACAGTAAATAATTGTGGACACCAGCTATTTCTTATAAATCAAAGAAGAATATCTAGGTGGAAAAACAAAAGTGGTACCCAAAACCCCCTCGAGGCTCTACCTCTTAAAGTGCTCAAGTGCTGTAAATTGTACTGACATTCAAAATTTTATATACTGGAAATATAAAGCTCATGGAATGATGATTCTCCATACCCAGAAACATAGATATCTTTTTGGGAAACTTTGTGGTTATATGAGACAAAAGAGTGGCATTGAATGAGGAGGATAAAAATTAGCTTCCCTTAATGGAATTATATGGAGGATTTTTGACAGCGAGAATCATAGAATCATAGAATAGTTAGGGTTGGAAGGGACCTTAAAGAGCACCTAGTTCCAAGCCCCAAGCGATGGGCAGGGACATGTCCCACTAGATCAGGCAATGAAAGTAGCAAAGACTTTAAATGAAATTCATCAGGAAATAGAAGCCCAAGTTCCTGATGATTTCAAATGTGTGAAATCTCTGTGTTATCTTCAGTTAAAGTAGTGAGTACCTCTGGCCTGAGAGAGAATAATCCCATTTGTGGACAGGATTCAAAAGCTGTCAAAACAAGGATGTCTCCCCTCAGTGAACACCTTCACACTTATTTCATGGACAGGTGTTATTTCATGACTGAGTACTCAGAAATGCACTGGGTGTTAGCCTGTACATAAAGCTCCTTGCATCTCAGAGCAGTTAATACAGAAACCAAACAAGTGACATATCTAGTGTGGTCTATGGCAAAGCAGGGACATCTCCTCTCTGGCCAAGCAGGGCAAATGCTTTGCTTCTCAATTGTTACAAGCATGACTGAAAACATACTGTTCCAAGGAGCCAATTGGTCCCCAGGGAAATACCTTTCTGGCAGTACTGGCCACTGACTCATACAGTAAATGTCCTGCCCCTCACAGAGTGCTGCTAGTGATCTTCTCCTTTGGACAGGTAAGAAACCACAGCGGTACATTACACAGAACAAACTGGGGTATTTCCTACTCATGGCACCTATTTTAACTATCCTGTGCCTCTGCACATCTTATAAAAAGAAGAACTTTACATCATTTTGTCTCTGATGCAACCTGGGAGAGCTTGGGCACGTGTCACAGCATGGCCTCTACACTGCACACATGGTCCCCTTAAGCCTTACAGCTGTTTTAGCATTGTCCTACACTCATTTCTGGGGCAGAGTTAAGGTTTCTGTGATCTCTTCAGATGTTTGAAGTATTTTATATATACAAAATTTATGTATCAGTTCATACTGTTATTGTCCTCTGGAAGTTTTCAACAACCTTCTCCTGAAATAGTTTATTTGGAATTCCTGTAATCTTCTCTCGACCTTAGAAAAAATGCATTTTTTTTCTTACTGTGAATACAATGTTCTGTTCTGTTTTGTTCTTTACTATTCTATTCCTTATGCCGTGGTTACCCCTGGAGGTACTGTGTACCTCCAGTAGCAACTGGCACTAAACATATTGCATGCCCTGACTAAGCTCAGGGTCTGAATTTAAAATAGAATTAAAGAGGGATATGACACATATCTGACTTCATCTCAGAGTATTCTCCATCCCTTCCACTAAGCAGCTTCTCACCCTGTCCTCTCCTCCCCAGAAAGGTGCATGAGATCCATGAGCCTAACTGAACTCTGTGGGTGTGGAGCCCTGGAGACTGAAATCACAGTTAAAACAGGGCTTTGTTCTCAAGAGCTGTCAGTGTGAGACCATGCTATGATACAGCAAGAAGGTTCATGATGCCACCTTAACAGGAGAAAACAAGGTAGCCCTGAGCTGTGTTTCAGGGAATGAAAGGACAGAAACAACTAGGGGAAAATCCATCAAATAAGATGAAAAGAAGAAGACACTCTGCTGAACATCACAAATTAAAAAAAAAAAAAAAAGAGGAATAAAAAGAAAAAAGGAGTGGAAAAAAATCCTCTAATGTACTAGGCTATGAAGCACAAAAGTAACAATGAAAGTAGTAACTTCAGAGACTGCTATTCCTTGTTCAAGCCTTCCTTTCATCTTTCTTTTTGATTTCCACAAGGGCATCTTCACAGCTCTTGGATGTGGAAGCGCTGCTATTGAATCTCTAGCCATGGAATGACCAAACAGATCATCCTGTCCTTGCGATATACTTTTGCTATGGCACATCTGCATCATGCAGCATCTGAGCTAACTGCAGTCCCCGTACCGCATGAAGCATGCAGGCACCATCTGAGTTTCATAAAGGAAAGGCTGCCCTAGCCCTGTGAAAGCAGAGGCAGTTTATGAATCTATTCCTTTCCTGTTCCAGTGCTTCAGGGAAGTCTCAAAGTTTCTGCTCAGCATCTCCTAGGTTTCTTTTTCCAGGGAAACCTCATGTGCACCTTCACTGACCTCCCCAGGTCTCCCTGCAATGAGGTTTCTCAGGCAATACCTGTACCCACTGAGTGGGTAGGCAGAATTTCCTTCTTTTGGAGAAACAGAATTTGGGCTTGTTTCACATATGATTTTAGAATGCAAAGGAGAAGTCAGAATAAATCTCGATATAGAAAACAAAACATTGCCCATGAATGCTACTGTTTCTTCCTTGCTTGCTTGTTACTGATGAGAAGGACTCAAGCGTCAGCCATCCCAAGGCAATTTTTGTATTAGAAAGATGAGCACTTCTGTATCATTACACCAGTGCATGGAGGACTCTGGTGATGGGCTATGTTGGGTACAGTGGGGCCAGAAGAGATGATGTCGAGGATGACATCACCCATGTGAAACCATCTGGAGAAGTTTTGGCCATAAGTACTAGTAATGAAGCCAAACCCTTCTGTTTCCTTCCCTGTTCTCTATATGACTTAGTAATTGCACACTCCAGATCTATTGTCTTTCATATAATTTTCCTGGGATTTCAATCCTCTTGCTGTTAGTCTCCCTTTTGCTGTGATTGCATAGTGCAGTTTTAAGACCCTGACATTAACCACCCACACTTATTTGTGATATCTCTTCAGTGTGACACTACAACTCACAGACACTGAAAAGGGAGCCTCTGGCACAGCAGCCAGTGTCCTGTCTGGAAGCCTAAACTCTGTCCACTTTTTTCATGGCATCCTTTGAGCACAGCCCACCAACTCTTTCATTGATTTGAGGTTACTCACTGGCTACCCATATACAGGGCTTGTAGCACTGTTCCAAAAACTTTCTCCAGCAGGAAGCATATCTCAACAAATGATAAATATCTGAGATTTTCTCTCATTTCACACTCTGTGACTGTGTTGACTGTTAGGGAGCCAAAGAAAAGCAGTAAAGCTGGTGAAGGATCTGGAGCACAAGTCTAATGAGGACCTGCTGAGGGAACTGGAGCTATTTGATGTGGAGAGAAGGAGGCTGAGAGGAGACCTCATCTCGCTCTACAACTACCTGAAAGGGGATTGTAGCGAGGTGGGTGTTGGTTTCTTCTACCAAGTAACAAGTGATAAGACCAGACAAAATGGCATGAAGTTCCATCAGAGGAAGTTTAGACAAGACAGCAGGAAAAATTTCTTCATGAAAAGGGCTGTCAAGTATTGGAACAGACTGCCCAGGGAAGAGGCTGAGTTACCACTCCTGGAGATATTTAAAAGACATGCATACGTGTCACTTAGAGACATGGTTAAGTGGTGGACTTGGCAGTATTAAGTTTATGGTTGCACTTGACAATTTTAAGGGTCTTTTCCAACCTAAATCTATAATTGTATGACTTTTATATCCAGTCAGTGCTGCTGAGCCATTTTGTCTGTCATTCATTTAACAGAATGCAAAGGAGAACATTTGAACAACCCACTGAGCTTCACTCTGACTAAGCAAGGAAGTTAGAGCAGAACCAGGAGCACCCTGCAAAGCCAGCATTTAATTAATTTCAGCCAGCTTTAATTAAAAAGTATTCCCTCTTTAGTTAATAATGTGTTTTATGAGAAGTAGATGCAGCTATCTGAAATCAAGTAAGGGATAGTGTTTCTGTCATCTCATCAACACACAGTATATCAGTTCTGGGAAACAAGACAGCATTAATAAATAACTGAATACAGAAACACGCCTGCACTAGACACTAATGGGATCCACGTTTAAATTAATATATGAGTTTACTCTAGTGTACCACATACCATGATGTACCATCTTTCATATTACGTTATCTCTCTTTCTGTTGATTGCAGTTAGCTTTGATTGTAATACTCTGTGTAGAGAAGATTATTCTTAAGTAAGGTATGGCTAATGCTTGAAATATCTGAAACAGACACACTTTTAGATGCATTATTTTCAAAGTATTAAACCATTCAGCTTGTGGCCTCTAAAAGACTCTTTTTTTCTTTTGTTTTTTAAGCCCTAGGAATGCTCAGTCTTCTTTTCCTTTAGCAATCAGGTGCATATTGGCACTCAGAAAGCAGTCACTTTAAATTAACTATAATTGTTGAAAATTTAGGTGATATATATAGGAAAAGATAATAATGAATATGCTTTTCATCTGCAGCAAATGTATACAGAATCATAGAATAACCAGGTTGGAAGAGACCCACTGGATCATCGAGTCCAACTATTCCTATCAAACACTAAACCATGTCCCTCAGCACCTCGTCCACCCGTGCCTTAAACACCTCCAGGAAAGGTGACTCAATCACCTCTCTGGGCAGCCTGTTCCACTGCCCAATGACCCTTTCTGTGAAAATTTTTTTCCTAATGTTCAACCTGAATCTCCCCTGGCAGAGCTTGAGGACATCCCCTCCATCCCATCCACTGTCACTTGGGAGAAGAGACCAGAACCCTTCTCTCCATAGCCTTCTTTCAGGTAGTTGTAGAGAGCAATGAGGTCTCCTCTCAGCCTCCTCTTCTCCAGGCTAAACAACCCCAGCTCCCTCAGCCGTTTCTCATAAGACCTGTACCAGCTGATGCTGTTAGTACCTTGGTTATAAGACAATTAGCAAAACAATGTTTTTCAGCCCTGCAAGTTTTCAATCTGACTATCAAACAGGATGCAACATATGGATGTCACAAATTAAACAGGACAGGGTGGGAAATTAACAGCAAGTAAAATGTGATCACCAGAAAAGCGGGAAACACATAGCTCACTGCGTGTTTATTCTCTCCAGACTCTCTAAATACGCCTTTCTGCAACATATGTGGACTGTAGAAAACTACAAATCTCTACTTTTATGACTTTGAATTGAATAATTTACATTACTGAACAGTGAAATGGTGCAAAGCAGTTTAGAACATAGAAATATTATAAACGCTAGTCTTTTATGACAGAGACACTTTGCAAAGGAAAAGTATAGGGAAGTCAATATGTGCAAGTGAGATACAGAATAACCTCAGTGGTGCTGTGCTTAAGCTTCAGTGAATAAACAACAGAATGATTTGATATCCTTCCCAATAAGCTTTACAAATATTACTGCACTGTCCGAACGTATTTCATACTGGCAAGCTAACAGGGTGTCAGGAATGACAGCATCCACGTCAAGACTCCGCTCTACCATGCTTCCTGGTTAAGTGCAGGGACAGTAAATTTCACAGCATCTTTAATCTTTGTCTCAAGTGTAAATAACTTCTCCTGGGCTTTAAAAAAAATAATCAAATGCAGTCTTTGACTTCTTGCAGGTTTAATCTCAGTGCTGGTGCTTGTTGATGGATCAAACAGTCTCTAATTTTTAAATCATTGAACTGGTTCAATAGCTGTCTTATGCTTTGCTTTTATAGTTAAATCAATTTTTAGGTGGCGTAGTTTAACCCCAGCTGGCAACTAAGCACACAGCTGCTTGTTCATTTCCCCCCACAACAGGATGGAGAGGAAGAGAATTGGAAGGGTAAAAGTGAGAAAACTGGTAGATTAAGATAAGAACGATCTAATAATTAAAATATAATAATAATGGCAACAATATTGTGATGAAAAGGAAAATAACAAAGAGAGACAAATAAAATCCAAGAAAGACAAGTGATGCAAATAAAAACAATTGGTCAACACCAACTGATGATTATGAGCCAGTCTCTGAGCAGGAGCCCCAGCCAACATTCCACCTTGTTTTATTGTTAAGCATGGTGTTGTATGATATTGAATATTCCTATGGTCATTTGGGGTCAGCTATCTTGGCTGTCTCTCCTCCCAGCTTTTTTTGTGCACCCACAGCTTAGTCTCTAGGGGAGAAGTGTGAGTAGCAGAAAAGGCCTTGACTCTGCGTAAGCACCGCTCAGCAATAAGTAAAACATCCTTCTATTATCAACACTGTTTCCAGCACAAATCTAAAACATAGCCCCTTACTAGCTACTATAAAGAAAATTTACTCTACCCCAGCCAAACCCAGTACATTAAGAAGGAAAATAAGCTTGCCAGTGAATCATACACACAGTGGTCTAACCTTCCTTAGAGGCAGTTGCAGATGATTTAAAATAAATCGACTCTGAACTTTCATAGAAATGGAAGTGATGAAGAGAAAAAATGCAGGAACTGTGAACCACAAGCGGAGACAGAATGATATGTTGCTGTCATTGTAACACAGAGCACATCACCATGGGAAATCATATGTCTGCCCCATACAATGAGTGGTTGCTATTACCATGCCTGTTCTTTTCAGTATCTTTGTAAGTAAAGTGCAAATATAAGAAACAATGTAGGACAACTCTCTTAACATTTTAAAGAAATTCCCTTGGTCCAGGCTGGAAATCCTTCCCCAAGAATAACATACATGGAGTTTTACTCAACAGGACTTCATCAGTGAGCTATGGACCGATGTCCTGGGCAACACCTTTACCTCTCTCCCTTTCGTGTACTGCTCGTAATTGTGGCTTTTGACCTTTTCCTCTAATTCCAGCCTATCATAAGATACCAGGGAGTGGTTTGTCAAGGGATACCTGAGAGACCTTTCTGGATGAAATTTCTATTAGGATTGCAGGGCCTTGGATTTGAGGATCTAAACTGTAGTAACAAGAGATAGAATCAGAATACAGATAAATGCTCCTGTGTCCTCTAAGGTACATTATCCACGTCATGTCATAACAAAGTCAAGACACCAGAAGATGATTTAAAAGTGCTTATTTCCGTTGTCATTTTTTCCAACAGTATTTCTGTTGGAAAATAAAATGTTTCCTATCAAAACTTTAACTTCTCTTGAAAATCTTCCTAATTTCCCTTTTTTTTTCCTGGGGACAGAAATTGAAATAGTTTAGAAAATTTCTTTTTCTTTCCCAGCTGAATGCATTGTGAGGATTTATCTCTATGATTGTCTTTCTTTATATTTCCAAATTTTTACAGATTAGCAAAAACATTTTGTAACTTTGTCATGTTGTGTAAACTGAAGCAACAGAATGAAAACACAAGAAAACAGTCTTGACCCTTACCTTCACAAGTGAGACATTCTGAAAATGAAGTTTCTCCAGACTAAGGAGAAAAGTTGAATTCTACCATTAGGAATTATTTTTTAATGTTTTCTTCTCTGCATGCTAATACATGTAAATCTGATGTTAGAAGTTGGACCATAATGCTTTTCCCACTGGAACAACAATTTCTGAAATTAGTCCTGCAGTGCCTTTCCAATGGCATCCTCCAGAACTGTGTTGAATCCATGCTTGGAAGCAGAACACTCTAATAAACATAAGCATTCCCACAAAATATCCCTGAGAGTTACATATACACATTAAACATTTGAGCAGCATTATTTCCTTTTAAATGAAGATGAATTTTAACTTGCTGCTTCCAATTAGAATACTAATAAACATTTTCCCTAATGATAACAATGGGCAATAGTGTTAAATTGGAAATGCAATAGTACTTTCTGTTGGTACAGTATAGGTTGCAGTATCATTAAATACATAATCAACATTTATTGCTTGTGTTATTTTTGAGGCACTTAAATGAAAAGTTGATTTGTCTCTTATTAGACTTCAATAAATGTTCCTTTAATAGTCATAGGATGTTTTAATGCTTTACAGATTCATTGTCATTAAATTGAATGCCAGACATTGGACTTAAATAAAAGAGAAATGGAAAAACTCAATAAATCAGGATAATAAAAGCTTTTCTTTGTGTTGTTTGAATTGTGCTGAAATGGATCTGTCTCTTAAACTGCCTTATAAAGGCCAAAGTAGCTTAATTGCTTTAGGGTTTGATTATGCTTGCATGAGTCAGCTGTGAGAGTGTGGCAGTAAAAAGACACATTTCACCAGAGAAACTTGAAGATGGGTTTTGCTGCTGCATTCACAGACTTACCCCTGAAAAAATGTCCAAGTAAGAAAAACATACTGCAATGACTTCTGCATTATGGAAGTCTTTCTTCTTTGTCAGGGGCAGGAGGAGAATGGAGAAGGCACAACACCTGCTCTTTTTTATTGATTTTCTCCATCTCCTACAGTTTACTCTGCATCCCCTGCTGACACACATATCAGAAAAATGGCTCTCAAACACTTCATGAGATATACCTTTTGAGGTATATGAAGTATATATATGATATGAGGTAAATCTTAAAATGTAGTGAACTTTGAAATGTCTTAGAAACTATCACTTACAAGCAGTGGGAGATAAACTCACAGAGAGAATGCAGCTTGGGGTTTTGGGTACTGCTAAAGCTGTCTGAGCAGGGAACAGTCCAAGAGCAATGAAGTTTATCCTCTGTAAGAGTATTAGAAGAGGTATTAAAAGAGGCAAAAAAATATTGGACAGGACTAGATTAAAAAAGCATTGAAAAAAATTAATCAGCACCTGTAAAAAATTGTCATATGATAGGAACTAAAGAAGTCTGATTTTCTTGGTCCACAGACTTATTATCTTGGACAATGCAACTTTTAACATAAGAAGGCTGGATGCTGTTTCAATATCATTTCTGTGGGACAACAGAGAGATTCTATACTGTTTTTAAAAATGTGGCTATGTGAAAGATGATATCTTCTTCACACATATATGCCTCCTTGGCCACAGAACATCTCCTAATGCCCCAAGACAGTATTGCAGGAGCTGTACACAGTCTGCACTGTCATCTTTTTTCAGTCAGGGTTGCATCTGCTCTGGACCCTGGCAGTTTCAGTCTGATGTAGCACCTGTTGGTCCACTTGTTTAATGTCAGTCAGAAAAACACATTGATACTGCTAGATGTGTCTTAAACATCTCATAAGTGTTTTCGTTCAATGAAATCCTTCACTGTAAATTTATAACTGAAAGGAGCTTAATTACATAATGAGCTTGAGTCAGGGAGGTAGGGAAAGTAAGATCATCTGTGATTGTCTGAATGCAAGAGTAAAAAGCTGACCAGAGTTGCTAAGCCACTCCAGGTACTTTGCTAGCTTCCTGAGATGCATCAAAAGCCGTGCGCACATCCTACTGCTCTGAAATATCTGTGGTTTCTTTTACAGTTCAGTTAGTAACCTCTAAAATTGAAAGTCCTCTTCTTAGTAACCACTCAGCGTTCAAATGAGCAGGAGATGAGGACACATGAAAAACACTTATCTTCTTACTTTGCCCTGTATTATTTGGCATTTAATTGGTTAGCAGGTATTGTCACTTGTGGAGGCAAAAGAAGAGAAGAAAAACATAAAAATGGCCCAGTAGCCATGGCAACAGAAAATATTTCATTTAGTTACAGAGTATATATGTAGAGATTGGCAATAGGAGCCTTCTTAGAATGGCTGCCAAGTCACTTACCCTGTAAATAGGGAAATAAACTCAGAGGTGTAAAAATTCCCTGAGAAGTGACATAGCCTTTTGCTCTCTGGCTTATCGTCAGATCAGAACTGTCTATCATGTCTAGTGACTGTTTACTTCTGATCCACTATGTAGATATTGCTCTTATAGGTGCACCTCCCCCATTTCATGATTGACCAAGCTTCCTAATATTGAGAGCTTCTTTCCAAAGAAACAGGACAACTTTGTGTATTACTGCATAAAGTAAAATATAGGCAGATAACTACTGATGTCATGCTCAAGAGATTTTCCAGGCCAGGAGTCTATCAAGAGATTCATGACTGCTTGATAAACTATCTCAGGTTCCAATAACTCCAGTGCATACCCGTCCACAAAGTGGTTCTCTACCTGTGCAGAACAGACTGGTTTAATAAAGCCAGGGTGTGTTACACATTGCTCGTGGCACCATGGTGCATGGCTATGAGTATATACACAGCCACACAGTTTATAAATCATACAATCTGAATAGATTGGAGTCACAAATTTTGCAGAATCAAGAGAGTCAGAAGGAACTCTTGATGTTCGCGATATTCACCCCTCTGCTCCCTTGAAGGAATTTTCTGTTTAAACATTATTCCCCACCAAATGTCTCACCTCATCGTAAAGAAGACCTCCAGTGCTGCAAACTTCTGTCCCCAGGCAATAAAGACCAACCCTTCATTGTCTTTGCTGTTAGAATATTTCCTCTTATGCCTAACAGAATCTCCTTGGTGAAATTTTATCTGGTTACTCCTTGTCAGAAAACTGGTCATTGTCATCACTCTGCTGTGTGCTCTTTCACATTGGTCAATATCTTTCATGGTGTGCAGTGCTTGCAATTGAACACAATTATCCTGTCTACACCTTGTTGGTACTACTATGCCATTTTTCCTTTTGATGACTACCCAGAATTATTTATTCTTGTTGGCATGGACTGTGGTCATCTGCTTTGTAGCAAATTCAATCTATGAGGTCCTTTGAACTTATTCACTCACTGCACTTTACAGACCACTAGTAACTAGAGTGCAGAGCTTCACTGGAGCAGAACCTCAATTTCATGTTTATGCAAGTAGCTTGGACTTTTTATTCTCTAATCCAATTTGAAATAGACTCCGAGGACTGTTGAGGAGCAGGACTGGTATAAGATGGTCATAGCTATAGGGAGATAAGATTTGTCTCACTTATGTAAGTGTTAAGAATCTCATTTTTCTAGATTAAGTTTTATTAAAATTAAAACAATTACAGAAGTGATGTAGGAGACTGAATGTAACTACTTGTTCCTGGGACAGTAGAGCAATTTCCCCTCAGCCATCTGCACACAATTATTTATTTGTATTACACTTCTTTTTTCCTTTCTATTTTATTGTATTTCTTTTTTTTTTATAATTTGTCTAGTAGCGATCACTCTTTAAAATAACAAAACAACAAAGACAATACACAAAAAGGAAATTAAACAAAAGACGTGATAGTTTAGAAGATCCTTCTCATGTTGCATGTTGAAGACTCATCAACATTCAAAACAAAAAATTTGCAGAATATCTTATCATCTCTACTTGTCAATGGCAAATGTGATATGCAAGTTAAAACAGAATTCCTGTGCTTTATGAATTTTCAGTTTTAAGTGTAGAAAAGACATGATAAAAGGAGTAATGAACTAAGGAAGAGCTGGAAAGAATTTAGATTAAAAGATAAAGAAGTCTTCTGCTAAATTATGTCTGACTCCTGGGAAGAAAAGTTTGTTGCTTCATAAATGATGACATGGCACTGAACAAAACTTTCATGAAGGCATTTTACCCAAATAATTACTGGTTACCAAATAGTGTAGGAGCTGGGTGATGGGAGGGCTTAAAGAGACGTTTTTGCGTGGCTCTCCTTAACTGTATGTGTCAATTAGTACAAATCATTTCAGTAAAGCACATTGTAGGTTAATAACAGAGAGGACTATTCACAATTAAGGTCATAATATCTGCAAAGCTGACAGGTAGTAACAGAGCTGAAAGTCTGAAGGGATAAAATTCTAGCAGGGAATGTTCTCCTACGTGTATGTTGTGAACCCCTGATAGCTCATCAGATCTTGAAGGAAGATGTAGGTTATACAAAACTGCTAACTCTGAGTCCAGCTTTGCCCCAGGACTGCATTAATTTACTATCCACAGTGAACCCTCACACTTGTACTCTGATGTGAACGTAAAGCTGATGGATAGCTTAGCATATTAGCCTGTCTATACCATGTATGTAGTAAGGACAGATTAGGCTTAGATAAAAAGATAAAGCCTATTTCACCAAACCAATATTTGGGTCCTGTCCATTCCTAAACACATTTGCGTTTTAGATTGTTTTGCCCAACTTCAGGTGCCTCCGTTCAAACTACTCTTTCTACAGTCAACAGAGGGAAATAGAAGTTTTGGAGGTTTTTCTCTGGGAGGGCTGTTTTAGGATGAGATAATTGGCTTTTCCTTAGGTGTTTAATTCAGAAGACATCCACAAAGTGGACGTCTACATTCAATCATGTACTTTAAGTCCATGACAGCGGGAAACGGGCCCGGTCTTTTATTAGGATTGCTAAGAAAATGTCACTTGCTGTCTGAGACTACTGCTCCTCTTTCATGTCTGGCTTGCTATCATACAGCAAAATTTCAATAACTGATAACTCAGTGTAACTTTTTGTTGTTGAGTGATGCAGCTGCTCCCTAACAGTCTACCTTATTTGCCTGCTAATTCACTTTACCAGAGAGACCAACAGAGAAGGTCTGCAGCAAACCAGCAGTATTCTGAAGCTGAAAAATGAACACATGCCTGGATAGATTTGGTCCTTCTTCCATCATGTATTGCATTTAATGCTTCTTAGCATCCCTCTCTTCAGGGGTGTAGCACTTAGCATTCCTTTTCTGTAGTTCAGAGCTCCTGCCTCCACTGCATACCATGTACTTCTTGCTTGATTTGATGGTATTAACTAGTTATTATCATGTTGGGCTTGCATGCTCAAACAAGAAATCTGCTGGAATGGAAAATATTCACTTTGACATTTTTTAAAATCACAGCTTGATTTTTATCTTCTTTTTGAGGTTCACTGATTGTATTTGCTGTCACTTTAGGTGTTAAAAATAGAGCTTCATGTGAACTCTCTTCAGGCTTCTCTGTAGTGATTATACTACACACTTGGGTACTCTACTTACTGTAAGACAATTGTAGCTGAACAGAGCTATATCCCAGGCAGAAGTCATTCAGAGTTCTATTGGAATAAAAATTGAGTAAGAATAGTGAAGAATTAGCCCTAGGTTAATAACAGTAGGACTAACTAGTCTTCAGTAATCTTGAATGTAAATGTTTTCAATGGAAGTATTAATTTTAATTTTTCATAATCTATTCTCTTCCCCGATACTTTGGATAACTCACCAGCAAACTGTTGTTATTTCATGCTTGTCTCCTTTTCTACAGAATTTATGAATATGTTTATCGGGATACATTTTAGCACAGATATTTGTGGAGTTCTACTCTACGTGCTCTTTAGATTTTTCCAAGAATATTAACAGACAGTAAGAAGCAACTTTACAGTGTGATTCCTCCTGTCAGGGTTCTAGACCAACTTCAAAAGAAATCCCCTCTGAAAATATACATTTCTTCCTCCTTTGATTGTTTTGGGATCCTTCATGATCAACCATGGAGAAATGCTGAATGTTCAAGAAGATGTGACAGACTCCATGCTAATCTATAAAAGTCAATAGCTTCAGATGGTGGAAAATTACAAAAGCCTAACTCTTCCCAGATTCTGTTGAAATATGCAGGAAATATTGATTCTATGAAATACTAAACAAAGACTAAACAAAACCAAAAACTTCTTTTTGAGATAGTGAAATAAAGACAGTTGCTTTTAGAGAAAATTTACATATCTCTTGTATGTTTATTCTTGTGTTTTGTTATTATTTGTTGACCTAGTTTGCAGCTGAAAACATTTGGCCTTTCATGTTTTGACCTAGACTTGAGTTTTTCCATATAAATCATGCCTGAAAGAATTTCTGCAGATAAAGATGTCAGAGAAGTTTCATATACATTTTTCTAGGGGAGAGGAAAACTAGAATCAGTTTCCCCAAACCTATAAGCTTTGGAGTTTATCTCTGTTTCAAACTTCTGTTCATTTAACACTGATCTTGTAGTGATCGTCTCAATTCTTATACTCAATCTCTTTCTACTTTTTATAAGAATTGAGATGTGTTGGTTGCTTGTGACATCATAGAAAATATATTTCCAAAAATATTTTGAAAGGAAATAATGAAACGTCAATAATGTAGATATACACCTGCATGGAAAGCAATTTTGTACAGCATGTCAAAACCATTTTGTGGTAGAAAGAGAGATGTTCCATGACTTCATCTTGCTTCATGCCACAGAATCATAGAAGATCTCAAGTTGGAAGGGACTCATTGGAGTATACTAGACTAGACCCTGTTGCATTGTGAGTTGGAAAAGACAAGATTGTTTCTGCAAAATAATCTTGTTTTTTTGCAAAAGAGAACAGTTGGCAAAGGGAGTGGCTGGCAACAGACAACTGCATCTAGTGAAACAGATAGTTTGGTCGGTGGTCTCACATTCATATAAATTAAATGGCATCTAGGTTGAGACAGAGGCCTCACATCCTGATGGTGCTTCCGTTAAGAGCAGAAACACCCCTAAGCACCTGTAACTGAACACTCCGTCTCAAAGGCATGGCAAAGCTTGAGTCCTCGCTTCTGATAACACAAGTGACCTTGCCAAGGGACAGTTAACACAAGCTAATTGACTTAGATGTCAAGATGAAACACAAGGTTTTCAAAAGGTATAAAGTTGGTACCTGAAAAGCCTGTTTTGTGGAAAGAAAAACCAACCACAGACAGATGAGTCGACAAGCCTGGATCTCTCTTCCTCCACCAAGAAGAAATGTCTTGGTAGGAATTGTATTCTTCTGACCCTCTCTACTAAGTCAAGTTTTTTTTACTGTTACTTCTCTGATACTTATATTTATGCTGATTGGGCTGCAAACTGTATGTAGCAACCGTACCTGTAATGGGCATTCTCACAAGTAACCGGGTTCTGACCTGTGACAAGAACACATACAAGCACATACACAGTGCTGTAGTCATAAACCATTGACCAAATCTGAGATTTTCAAGCTTGTGACTCGACAGGAGGTTCTTTTTAGCCATCTGTCAGAGGGCAACCTGTATAACTCATAAAGATTATCAAGTCCAAATTCTTCCTCCTTGCAGCACTACCTAAAGTAAAATCATATGACTAAGAGCATTGTCAAGACATTTCTTAAACTCTGACAGTTTTGATACCATGACCAACTCCCTGGGGAGGCTGTTCCAGTGACCAATGGTAACTAATATACAGAGGAAGGGAAAAAACAGGGA
The DNA here is from genome assembly GCA_033558105.1 of Coccyzus lansbergi. Classification (NCBI taxonomy): domain Eukaryota; kingdom Metazoa; phylum Chordata; class Aves; order Cuculiformes; family Coccyzidae; genus Coccyzus; species Coccyzus lansbergi. Next base: position 1,885,742 of record JAUMJK010000032.1, on the reverse strand, counting down.
ACTCTTACAAGTCAACGAACTCCAGTATTTATTTGCAAAGCTCTGTGAGGTATTGAGGAAATTGTTTTCCATTAACAGTCATAGATACTGGTCATTCAGCTCCAGGAGACAGTTTGGGAAGTCTCAGCCCTGCTGTAAAGTATGACACTGTAAATATTTGCTTGAATATATCAGTAGCTCTTTATATTCAGAGGATTTGTAGAAAGCCCCTGAAGAGACATTAAAAGACTGGAGGATTTACAGCCTCATAGCAGTATCAAAGAATATCAAAGTATCTCTGAGCAGTCTGTGTTGGAGAACAGAATTGTTGTATCAGACCATCCCTGTCTCTGGAAGCGAGATAGGTCACGTCTCTTGGTAGAGAAGAGGAGTAAGGTTCCATTTGGATTATACTCAGCAGGAGATAGTTTACCTCCTTTCTAAATAGGAACTTTAAAAGATGTCATTGGAGAATCAGTTAGCTTAGAAAACACTGAATTACAACTGAGGGTAATTATCTTCTAAGGAGAAATGTGTGGAGTTCATGTTTAGTTTATGCTTCTCCATCCCGGGGTCTCTTCTGTGCTCTCTCTGCCAGTTCCCATTAGCTTGGAATACACTGAGTTGAAAATATCCATACAAGCAAACTGTAATTACTTGAAGTGCTGAAAATTCAAGGGAGACTCTCAGTGATGCTCTCATACTTTATCTAGTGCCTACCAAATACATTGCCTGTGCCCATTACAGAAGCACTGGAGGAACAATCAAGCCATAATAAGAACCTTAAATAAGTTCAAAGATTTTTTCAGATGAGATGAGGTATTTTAAAAAGTACAAGTAGAACACCAGCACGATTGTTGTAACAAATTGGAAAGCCAGACTGAGAGCATTGCAAGTTGCTTTGATGTTCTTAGGACCTCTACACCTCCAGAGTAGGTCCTCTTTCCATTATTTAAAGGAGCTAACATGCTTTCCTGAAAAAAAAAAATGAAGTGTAGTAAAGGGAGGTTAAAACGCCATGAAGTTCTCTTTTCACAATCTGTTTCCACTTCTCCAGTCCTGGAGGAGGTATTTGTCCCTTAAGAAGATCCTATATAGGGGTTTTCATGATCCTGAAATGAGTTAAGTCTCTTGCCTGAGAAACACATCTGGATTTCAGTTTAGAACCAAGGTGTGAAGTGTTTTGTTGGGTCTGTAACCCACACTATTTGTCCCCCTGCACTGCTTGACTGATAGAGAAACTTGGGAGCAAAATTGAGTCTGGGGAGAAAGGAAAGGTGAGGTGAAGGTGTTTTAAGACTTAGTTTTATTTCTCATTACCCTATTCTAATTTAATTGGTAATAAATCAAATTAATTTTCCCCGAGTCAAGTCTGTAATCCATGAGTGAACTCTTGCTGTCCTTGACCTACAAGTCTTTTATTATAATTTTTCTCCCCTGTCCAGCTGAAGAGGGAGAATGATAGAGCAGCTTCAGTGAGCATCTGGTGTCCAGTTAAGGTCACCCCACAACACAGTTATTGTGCTGTTTCTCGGATCCTTCTGTTCCTGCCATCATAGTCACTCCTTCTAGACTCAGAGTGTAGTTTGGGTTGGAAGCCCATCCAGTTCCAACCCCACTCTGCCATAAGCAGGGACACCTCCCACTAGATCAGTTTGCTCAAAGCCTCATCAAACCTGGCCTTGAATACCTCCAGGGAAGAGGCACCCACGATTTCTCTGGGCAACCTGTTCCAGTGCCTTACAATCCTCATAGTAAAAAAAGTCATCCAAATATCTAATCTAAATCTCACCTCTTTCAGCTAAAAAACATTGCCCCTTGTCCTATCACTCCACTCTGTGAGAAAGAGTCTCTTCCCAGTTTTCCTACAGGCACTCCTATGGCCTGTGCAGAATGATCACTTCTATTCAGTCAAAAGTTTTCTTATGTTTGTTTCTATCTACATGTTGCAGTTTCAAAATGCTTCAGCCTAGTTCGGTGTTCAGTTTACACAGGATGAGTTAAGTTACACGCAAGTGATGCAGTCTTTGTTTTAAGATCACCTGCAAATACCTCTCTGGTCTGTTTTGTGATATGCAGCTTTGTTTGATACAGCACCTCATACTGGTAAAGTCAAAGGTATGTTTTAAGTTTATAGTGTGCTTCTAAAAGCTTTTTTTTCTCTTTCTTACAGTCTCTGCTGAAAAGCTCTGTATGTATCCCCTCTGGGATTTGTCCATTGTCCAATTCTTGAAGAGCCAGAAATGGTTAATAAAAAAGTGTATTATTGAGATTACTGATGACTAAAGCGCATTAAATAGAACTGTATGGAAATATGAGATTTTACTGTGTAAAATGTGAAATAAGAATGGATTTAAAGTGTTAAGATTCTTATTTTTTCCCATATTGTCCTCAAGATTCTTCACATCTGGCAGTCATAGGATAAGAAAAAAATTTCTCTAGTTTTTAAAATATACTTAATTATCTTCACTTCTGACTTATCTGCCTCACTTTTCCCTCAGATTCCCGGGAAGGAGTTGATTAACTGAAAAGCCACTAAAATTACTTAGTCGCACAACTGGTTTTGGAAGCTCAAGAGAGCATTTTGTTTAGACCACTTTCATCTAGTGAATTCCCTAAGAAAGTCCCCAAACAAGAATGAGGCATAAGCTTATATTGCTTTGGAAAGATAATAAGACATATTCTACTCCTCATGCAAAAGACTTTTTTTTCTAACCACACAGTTGTGGGATGGAAACTTTGAAGATGCAAGGAAAGAAGGCTTTTTGTGAACTCACTTTTTTTTTCTTCCTGCAGATTGTGCCCTCGTGCTAATTACATTGATAAGAAGAAAAGTTGCAGGCCAATTAAATGTCTGATCTATTAGAATGTACATCAGGAAGGCAATAACACTGCAGGTGAAACCTTTCAAGAGATGCACATGGAAAAATGCCTAGCACTGGAACAGGATGTTGAGGGAGAAGTGTTAGGAGTGGTGGTGGTGATGGAAAGGAAGCTCGTCAGTCAGCTAAACACAGCATGACATCTTAAGCAGCCTATTGATCTCCTATTCAGAATTCACGCAGGGAGACTCCTTGTCATAAAACATTCAGCAGCCAAAATCAATAAGAGATGTGGAGCACTGAATCTTGCTGCTTCAAAGTCATACTTGAAAACAACAACAAAAAAACTACTGCTACTCAAATGTCGCCAGGGCACCAGCTTCGTTCAGACTGAGCTCAGCAATTTCAATAATAAAAGTTTGCTTCCTGTTTTTCCAAGGAGGAGTCCAACTGTAAAGTGACAGGAACTGAATTCAGCTAGTTGACAGGGAATCTATACTCTACCCTTCTCTGTTTACAAAGGAGATTAAGGGAGAAAGATAAACCTAGATAACACAAAATATTTGCTGAGGTACAGCTTAGAATTATAGAATCATAGAATGGTTAGAGGTGGAGGGACATTAAAAATCATCTAGTTCCAATACCCCTGCCATGGGCAGGGACATTCCACTAGATCAGGCTGCCAAAAGCCACATCCAACCTGGCCTTGAACATCTCCAGGGATGGGGCATCCACAACTTCCCTTGGCAATCTGTTCCAGTGCCTTGTCACTTTCAAGGTGAAGAGATTCTTCCTTATATAAAGCCTAAATCTACCCCTCTTCAGTTTATACCCATTCCCCCTCGTTCTATCACCACAGGTTTTTGTGAATAATCCCTCTCCAGCTTTCTTGTAGGTCCCCTTCAGGTACTGGAAGGTCGCTTTAAGATCTCCTTTGAGCCTTCTCTTCTCCGAGCTGAACAAGCCTAACTCTCTCAGTCTGTCCTTATAGGGAAGGTGCTCCAGTCCTCGAATCATCTTTGTAGCCTCCTCTGGATCCATTCCAACAGTTCTATATCCTTCTTAAGTTGAGGATTCCAGAACTGGACACAATACTCCAGATAATGTCTCACAAGAGAGGAATAAAGGGGCAGGATCGTTTCCCTCGACCCACTGGCCGCATTTTTCTTGATGCGGTCCAGGATATGGTTGGCCTTCTGGGCTGTGAGCACACACTGCCCTCTAAGAAAGGTAGCTGCCATCTGATACCTGTAATCCTGGTACCATGCAGGCCATCCTGTTATCAAAACCTCCAAAGTTATTGCATTGACACCAGCCATGGAGGCATGTGTTAATTGACTGGATCCATCTGAGCTGTGCTGTGTAACCACCTGTAACTGGAAGGAGGGAAGAAAAAAAACATCACCTGGACCCCAGGTTCCCTCAGTAGCCATCCCAAGGCCCTAAAATCTCTTTTAATCCAACTTGGGCTTGTGCTGTGAATTTGTGAACATTTAGCAATTCCCTGGCTAAGATCACATTCTCCAGCTGCATGGAAAAATGCAAAGGGACTATGAAACATGTTACAAAAATCTTAGATGATATTGTCTTTATAGACTCTGATATGCTGAATTACTCTTCAGCTATTTCTTTGTCATTGATGTTCAAATATAAAGTCTAACTTAGAAAGATCTGGCACTATGTTTCAAAATTAACCAAAGTCCAAGTCAGTGGAGTTTGTCTGTAGATCCTATTCTCAGACACACACATGTCCTGCTCATCCAGAGGGAGGACTAAAAAGTAGGTTCATGTTCATAGACTCAATCTTCTCCATGGGAGCACCTAGAATAAAGGTTTCACATGGATAACAATTGTTACAAATCTGCCACTCTCTTCTTTTGCATCATGTCATCCTAGAAATCTAGAAGACACTACTGAAAAAGCTTTTTCTTGGTCACTCAGTCCTGTCTGCTGCCTCTGAACAGGAGCAGCTTGACCCAAAACCATCCTTAGGAAATACTCATCTGTCAGGTGGGACAGGTAAACTTACATGAACTATTTTCTCCAGCTTCCTGATCCTTTCCTATGTTTACATTGAGAAGGATTTTCCTACAACCTAGTCTAAACCTCCCTTGTTGCCCTTCAAGCCTGATATTTCCCGCTGTCTCTCAAGTGACTTCTGGAGAACAGATTGCCCACCAAATCTAGCTTTTATGTATTTGAATGCTGTTGTTTTGTATCTTATTACTCTCCTGTAGGCTAAACAATGGTAGTTCTTTCAATATCTCCTCCAAATTTTGCACATATGTGTGTGCTTCAATAAAGGTCAGTGGCATCTTACATAGTCCTGTGGCACAAAGGATTAATTCTGTTCTTGTATGGCTTTGAGTCTAATGGTTACCATCACCTCATTCAGTATGAAGGAGAGGATTGCTTTTGAAAGTCAATACAAAACCTAAGTATTTGTTCCATTTCTAATAATTTCTAGAGCAACTGATGCTGCTATAGATGAATATCATAGAAACACACAAATTGGATAATGAGACAAAGCAACAAGCAGAGATTAAAGTGGGAATATGCAGAACTAACTGATGAGCTCAGAAAGCATCTGTTGGCACAACACCATTCATCTTTGGCAGATAAAGAACAGAAAAACCTGGAATTGAAAGTAATAAATACAGGCATCACTGAAAATTTTGCATTGACTTCAACAGCGCATGAATGGCTATGTTGCAGGGGATCTGTCTTGGGATGGTACACGGGGGAGCTTGTTCAATAGTTATGTCTATGCTACATAGCACCTGAGACAGCTATAAAGAAAGAGCACAAATAGAAAAGCCGATGAAGAAAACAATCAGCTTGCTTAGGTAAAGGTCTGTATGATTACAAACAGCCTTTCTTTGGTATCAAAACTTACCTGTTCAAAGTTATGGTGGCTTCCCTGTTACTTATGCTTTGATTTTAATTTCTAGGTTTATTAGGATAAAGGGCTACTGTTGTCTGAATAAGCAATGAACCAAACTTCTAAAGTGCTTTATGAGCTAGATTGGGAGCTTGGACAAATATTTCAACAGACCACAATTTCATTAAATATTTTTGTAATTCATTAAGCTGCTGACTCTCCTTCCTCTTCATAGGAAGCATAGATGAGGCTTCTATTCTTCATTCTTTTCTGCTTTTCTTCTCCAAGAATGCTGACACTATTTCTGACTGTTTCTGAACAAAAGTCTCTGAAGGGTGTTCTTGAAGGTGACATTCTAATTTATGCTTTTGAAAGAGGCAGACAGTAATTAAGTGACATGATGGAAAGTTTGTTAAGTGTAATCAACAGTGAGGATAAATGCTGTTAGAGGTTTCTGCATGTTAATCTGGCTTTGCTTGGAGCTGCTGCAGTGCCAGTGACTAAATCAAAGATCATGAATTTAGAATCAAAAGTTTTTCCTCCTTTATCAATAAACAGAGCTTAACTGGACTGATCTCCTGGACACACAGTGGGTAGTGTGGGTATTTTGATTCTGCCTGACTTATTGCTGTTCTCCAGAATCGCATGGTTACCCTATATGTTCAAAGCCATCTGTAGCAGCCCTAAGTGGATATCTCTGACAGCACCACAGACCTACATTCACATAACTGAATCTTCAAATCCAGTTTAAGACCTCCACATGTAAATGTTCAGTGGTAGGTAGGTGTTGGCACATGAGACAAACACTGAGTTCAATTGCTTAAGTCAGAGACCTAGAGTCATTCGGGATATAGTAACATGTCTGAGATTTCTTTATGGGACAGTCAATGGTGTCACAAGAACTGTGGGAGACCTATGCCTGCTTAGACTTCCTCAGAGTGGAGTCACAACAAAAATCAAACATGTATACACTGAAAGTTTGGTGAGAGAGAGCTTTTCTGTCTAGCAGGAAAAGAGTGGAAATTGAAGACTCCTAAGCCCAGGACACCAATGCTTCATTCTGGTGACTGGAGAAAACTTAGAGGATCATAATTTTTTTAGTAATGACTTCTACATTTGTCCTGCATCTTTGCTCTCACATAAATAATTTCCATCTTTTTCCTTCTTCTGGATTTAGTTATGCTATTTCAGATTATTTATCTTGTCTACCAGTTCTCTAAACAATTTATTAAAATTCTACTTTATAAATCTTGTTATCAATAATATGAAGAAATAAATATGACTTCATGAAAAAAATGACACCTTCCTGAAAAAAATTACAAATATTAAATTTACCTGAAAGGTTCCCATGTCAGATATCAGAAGGCATGTTTCACCTTTAGCATTCAAGCAAGAAATAATTTGATATAATAATAATCATGAAAATGAACTACCAAGGGTCACACACTCTTCAGTACTGGACATGATTTTATTAAGACTGAATATATTTTGGAAGTGGTTTTCACCTTCATGGTATGCAAATGAACCTACAAAACTGTGAAGTGCTATATGGTTAGTTAACAGATGAGTCACAGTCAGCTTGGAATGAAGATATAGAAAAGTCAAGTCTTTCACAATGATGTGAAAAAGGGGTGTAGTTATCAGCTTGCCCACATCTGAGGAAGGTGCAGTTTTCTGCTGACTGACTTTTTGCACTTTATTCTATCCCCTTTTCCTCTTCATGAGAATGTTTTTTTTTTTTTGAGCTTACAATGTCACCTGCAAGCTGAAGCAAGTGCAGAGTAGTACATTTTGCTCCCCACCAACCTGTTACTTGTTCCTGCATCCCAAATTATCATACCACTGCACTCCTGGTCATTCCTGTACAAAATACTTCCACTCTGAAATATCCACAGACCTTTAGAAAGCACAGATGGAGTCTGCCTCATGCCCTGAGTGATGTCTTGGCAGACACATCCTTATTGTGGCCTGTCCCCCTGTGCCTGGATTTTTTTTAACTTAGGTAGTTGCATAAAGGGAGAGACACCAATTATCTCTGTTTATGGTGAACATATTTTATAATTATATGGGAAATTGTGAGAGACCTTGTTTTCAGATAAAAGATTCTGTTTTACTAACACAGAAGTTATCAGAATAATTTACTTCCTGCATTAAGTTTACCAGACATCAAAAAACATATACCTTTTATTCTTCTACCAGTCCCCAAAGGATGAAAAGTGGCTAAGAAAAGATCCTGCTACTCTTACAAACTTCTCTTCTCCCTGTCACAGTCTTACTGGGAGCATTGATGTTATTTTTGGGAAGTATTGACTCTTTTACAGAACAGAGGTCTCATTAAATCAAAATAACAGCAACATTTTCAGCTGTTTCATTGTTATTGTTGCTATTGCTGCAAGTGGCTGCTGGAAGCTGGAAAAAGAAGGAAAAAAAAAAAAAGAAAGGAAAGGAGAAATAAAGTCGATAAAGAATAGCTACCCCAACATATCCTGAACTGGAGATAAAGTGCAACACATCTCTTTTATTGCTTTTAAGTAGTTGGTAGTCTACCACTGAGTTCTTAGTCGTCCTGAAGATGCAGCAATGCCACTGAGAAGACAGGGGAGCTAGGATTTATAGAGGGGATGTTAAAGTGGAAATGACAGAGTCACAAAAAAGGGAAATGCTGTATTGAAGTTGTGTTAATAGAAGTATCATGTATTATAACCAAAATGAAGGAATTTATTCCACTGCTGTTGCAAACTTAAGCAGAGACTGCTTGGGGGTAAAGTGTGGGTTTTTTTTAAAAACAGAGGGGTCAAGTTGCAACAACTGAGAGCAAAATCAAGCAAAACATTAAAAAGGTTGGGAAGTGAGTCATGTGGAAAGAAGAGAGGCTAGTACCCAAAAGAAAAAGAGCTGATGGGTGACCAAGCACAGCAGGGAGCTCCTCTGTGTCTGTGGGGAACACTGCAAGAAATTGTGAAAGTGGGAGGATTTCTCAGTAGTATGGAAATCTATTCTAGGAAAGAAGCAGCATGAACAGGAAACTGGAGACTGTTAACTGTACAAATTCATGATTTTGGGACACACAGCAGGGAGTGAATGTAGTAACCCAGGAAATCCACTTAGTTCTTTGATGTCCTTAACTAGTAAAAGTCTGTATTTATAGTTATTATCCTTGATATCTGGAATACTAACCACCACCTCCTTACAGATCACCTCAGAACCCCAGGACAAATCACAAAGCAAACAAGGAAAAAATCCCATGGAATTTCAGAGACTGATTGATTTTGGGGTCCTTACCTGCTGTACCTTAGAAAGTTTTCTTCATCAGAATCATGAAAACCTGCAAAAAACTCTCAGTGTGGACACTCAAAGTTGTGTGAAGTGGCTTTTGACATTCTCGGTCAAGGCAATCTGCTTCAGAGAACAAACTATCTACAGATGTATTTTTCTGTTCCTGGCCAGATTAAATGGAAATTAAATATACAAGAGCCAATGATAAAAAAAGATATGCATAGCTGACACAAGATTAAATGCTGACTTCATTAGAAATATATTCACCTTTTCAAGAGAGTTCCACAAATGTAAGACCTCTGTAGATGAAGGCTGTGGCATATAGACGTGTATAAACCATGGCAGGTATGCAGTCTTCAAGAAAAATAACAAGGGTCATGGCCTGTTTTCACAGTCTCATTCCAAAGATCATTCTCACAACTTGCCGTCTTTTTCATTTTTTCCCCCATTGTTCACATTCTTCTGATTTTATACCTTGGCAGCTCAGTGGCAGTGGTTGACTGAAGGATGCACTAGGGGAATAAAAGTTTCAAGAAGCCATTCAGTGAACAAGGTAGCATAGAGAAGTTGATATAAATATGACTGACAGTTATTATTTCCCAAGAACTTTCTTTGAAGTTGAACATAACTGTTTCTTCTGGACCTGAATAAAATTTAACATGTTCAATCTATGACGAAATTCTGGATTCCCAGTACTTTTATTGCCACTCAAAATTGGGAAACAAAATCACTTGGATTTTTCTTTTTTTTTTTTCCCAGTGACACTCCAGAAAAGGTCAGTAGATGCCTTAAAACAAGCTCATGGAGAGGAAAGCCTGTTATTAGAAAAATACTGGTTGTGTTTTTCCAGGTTTGACCCTTTAGTAGCTGTGGAGTGACCATATGAGCTTTTCTGTCCTCAGAACTAACTCAGGGATGGTACTTCTTTCAGCTACCTTGTTTGCCCTCCATGCTGGACCTTGAGTAAGAACATTGGTGTAGGGTTTCCTTTTGGCTAGGATTGACACCTGCAGTAGAAAGGTGCCAAGTAAACGTATTGCTTGTGGTCCTTGGGGGTTAGCCAGCAGTCAGGATGTTGTGACACCTGTCAAACGGATTTTCACTTTCTGGATGACTAAAAAGCAAAACCTTTCTTATCCATTTTCAGTTGTACTGGGGATTTCTCAGGTTTCAAGGTCATGAAAACAGTGATGTTTATCCCCTTCAAGGTTTTAGGACAGTTTTAACTGCTTTTGCACTTTGCATGGATCTGATGTCCTCTCCTTTCTCACCTCTAAAATATTAATTGTGGTTGTTCACGTGTCAGTGGCAGCTTGTTGGAAATGCCACGGTCATAACGTACAGAAATGTAGGAATTGTTAAGACCTCTTGGATCAACAAGCCCAGCGTGGGTAACAGCAGCCATCATGTTATTAAACACTGAAATGGAGCATAGCAAAAGAAACAAAAAATCCCATATTGTGGAAAGACTATTAGAAATACAAGAAGATTCCTAGATACTTGCTGGAGAACTGCTGTAGGACAATGGAAAGCTTAAGACAGTACATAGGTCCTAGTATACACATGCTTATGTATAATGTCTATTCTGCCTTTCAAAAGACATTGAAAGGTTGCTTATTGGGATTGGTTGCATGATCAAAGAGCAGGGGTACCCTGCACCTTTAGTCATAAGAGTGGAGAAGGCACTTAAAAATAGCCCTCTTTGTAGCATTTAGTTTTGAAATCTTCCTATTTTGAAACTACTACTGTATATTCTTCTTTTCTTGCACATTATTTTCTTAGTAACACAGCTTTATAGTTCATGAAGTAAGGAGACACATTCTTTTAGGTCCTGTAATTACCTAGAAAAGAAGAGAGAGTGCTCATCTCACAGACATTTGTTTTCTACTGTTTGCATAACCCTGCTTTTCCAGAAAGTGAAATTATGTATGTTTAATTAAGAACAGTTTAGAAATTTCTACATGACTTTTCTGCAGCTCCACTTGAGTGATTTTGTTTTGACCTTAAGAATTTAGTAACCATCAAGAATTGCTTTTCAATACAAAGCCCCTTGTATTACCTGCACTCAGCCAGAAGCCAGACTACTAACGATGGTGTTTAAAAAGTGGATTGAAGCTTGTTCTTGTGATCAGTTCCTGTAGCTGCCCTGATTTAGTGCCTTTAGAGTGGATGAAGAAGAGAGTCTTGTTGGCTGCATTCCACCAGCAATACGAAGTTTTTTATCAAACAGTGATGATTCTTGAAGGATCTGTGAGCTACAAGCTTGGAACAGACTCTCATCAGCTGCAGCACCCACTGGCATTTACAGGAAACAAGGTGTATTAGTGCATGGGCAAAATTGTGTAGCGCAATCTCCAAAGATTATAATGGTGAAATATCTTTGGGTTTCATCATAGTTCAATGTTTAAAGTTGTAATAGAGCAGTTACCCAAAAATCTGAGGCAAAGAAGCTAGACTGAATCTTCTTTGGCTCCTGTAACAAACAGCTGAGGTTTTTTCATACTGTGCTTGGCCCCACTGTGTATCTCCTTCCACTCTCATCCAACCTATATTAATACTGAGCATGTCTGCCACACCCACCTAATACAATGCAGGGTTGACAGAGAAGAGGAGGTTGTGGTGGGACAGAAAATCTGCAGTTCCTTCTGGAAGTGGTAGAAGCAAGTGGAGAACAAAGCTTGGTAAAGGCTGTATTACTTTCTTTGAGAGGTAAGCTCTCAGTACTCTAACGATCGTGAGACCCTTATGGAAGAGGAAGACCATTGCACCATTAGGTAGTTGTTGGTTGTCTCAGATGGTCGCCTTCCTTCAGGTTTGCTGAAGGCTTAATAATTTGCCACTGTAGACAACTGCACACCCTTGCCTCTATGTAAAACAGGTCCTGGTGTACAAATCGGGTATAAATCAGTCATCCCAATCCAATGATTTGCTGTACTAGTAGGCACAAACGGTGTCATGAGTTTTAAGAACACAGAGGATCAAGATCCTAGTCTTAAGTGTAATGCCTGAAAAAAGTGCAATAAATACAAGAGGCAGAAACAGCTTGACCAAAACTGGAACAGAATAAATCACACCGTGGAATGAAGTGCAGTGATTCACCTGCTATGCTGGGTGCTGCTGCCCTGCAGACAATCTGACAGCACAGCAGAAAAGAAATGCAACACACCAGAAATAAATACTCACCCTCAACTGACACAATGCTATTTGTTTTGTGTTAATATATTTCTTCTTGAAATTCAGCAGAAACCCATGGCATACAAATCATCCCAGCATCAATACAAGGTAAATGTGTGTGATTAAGGAAGGAGAGAGGAACATCAGCACATTTGCAACCCACAAAAGTTAACTATTATTTGGTTTCTTCTGCAGAAGCACATGGATCCTCTTTGATAGTTCACATATGCTGGTTAGTCTCTTGTCTTTCATTCAGCCTTAAGCCTTTTTTCTATGTTATCAGTCACTTTAAAAATAGCCAGTTTTATTTTACAGTATTGCCATCAGTATGACCAGTAGAAAGGTGCAGCAAAGACAAAGAAGCTATAAAAATTGACAAAGATAAACTTTGTAGGTACAGATGAGTTAAATAAGGTTGGGAGTAAACAGTCAAGGTAGCTTGAGAGATGCTCACTAAAAGATAGAAGTTCCCAGATATGACTCTAAGGACTGAAAACAAGCAAGGTAGATTAGTCCAGGTAATATTTTGGAGCAATGTTTCCTGCCTCTGTAAGGCCAAGTTGGAGGGCTTTTAGGTTTCAATTGTTATTCAGCAAGAGCTAATGAAGGATAAACCCTTCCATTTCAGAAAGGGGATGTGAGAATTAGGAGTGAAAGCTCAGAGCAACAAGCCACTTTTTATAAACCTATTGCTAATTTGCTGTAAGAATCTGAGTTAATCTGTGTCATCCAGTACCTCCTGTATCTACTGATAAACATTAAAAGTGCTATTTACCCACCTGGAGGATTGTGGAGGCAGACTAATACCTTGTAAAAACACTATGAGATTATTTGGAGAAAGTAATTGTCACCTTCCCAGTCTGTAGCAGCAAACTGCTGCTGCCAGCTACAATAGGAAGAGATTTGTCTCCTTTCACCTCCCTATTCCTCCTTCCTTTTACCTGGTCTCAGTACATGCTTTCTTGCTCTTGGTTTTCTCTGATGGAAAGGAGATTTTCCAGATCTGGAGGCCAACATGCACTTATCTTCCATTTTCTGAATTACCCTCTAGTCACTGCCTCTCACAACAGCACAACAGCAGAAAAACTAGTTCATTTGTTCTTCCAGCTCCTATGACAGGATGCTACATTTAAGCAGCTATGTGCACAAAGTTCTTTTGCACACTGTATTTCTAGAGATGGTTATATCCTCAAGGATCTTTTGATAACTAATATTAGCTATAAAAAAACCCCCAAACAACTCCAAAAATTGTGGTTTGACAGGAACATGCGCTTACTAAGATGTTATCTGTGGAAATGTACCTCACAGCCTTCTTTCTTTTCTCTAACTGCTTCCTTGGTCCTTTACATCCTCTGGTTTTTTTTTTTTTTTTTGTTTTTTTTTTACAGGCTCTGCCCTTGATTTTGTGTAGATTTTCTGAGATACAGTTAACTAAAGATTTATTTTCAAGGAGGCATGCTTTTAGGAGGGTGCGGGTTGTCTAATGTGTGAATTCATGAATACAAATTGGTATATGGAAAGGAAAAGTATACTTGTAAGCCAATAGCATCCCTGGGTTCCAGTTAATGACCAGCACTGCATTTGTCCCAGAGCCACAAAAGAACACTGCTGACCTGCAGCCCCAAGGACTTTACTGTCCTGTCACATGGTAGTGGAAGTGGTATAGGAAACACAACACTGATAAAAAGCTGAGGTCCTGACATAGTGAGCACTCAAGGGGCTTTGTCCAATATTCCATAGGCACCAAAGGTAAATTAAAAAGAGAGAAGCAGAAAGAGGCAGTCTGATAGTACTGTAGAAATTTACAGCAGGTGAGATTGTGATGGACCTAGAGAGAAAACTGCACAGACGGGTTGAGCTTCTCGAGTGCACATGTGAACTGAAGCCTCTTCAATAAATAAAAACACAGAAGATGAAGCCATATTTGAAATCCCACCTGAGTATTAATTTTGCAACAGTGAGTTAGGTACCTCTGACTCTCTGGAAGCTTGTTGCAGGGGTTAGCTTTGCTTTTGAGGTTTAGGACAATTGCAGATCAGTGTGAACTAGATGTTTGAAAGTGTCTGTGCTGACCTGGGGTATGGGCAAGGAAAAGACCTTGCTGTTCAATGTGCGACTCCTTCTGGAGAGACTCTTCAGATGAAAAGACTTTGTGAGCAATCTCCTGAAGTTTAATCCAGGCAGATGTTTTCTATGCAGCAGAATGATCCCTGCAGTGCTTTGTCAATGCTCAGCTAATGAGGGAGAAAGTGTGTTTTATCTTTGTTACTACGGGAAGTTAACCACAATCCAACCAGTGATTTATAGATAATGAGTCCTGTCACACGTACAATTCATGCCTCACATGAAAACCATCAACATATCTGCTGCTGATCAGAAATCCAGGTATCTATCTCCGTATTTTATTCACAGTCTAATGATCTGACAGGGCAAAGGCTGCATTTAAAGCTGATCTCTATCAACATCTACATCTGGGAATGCATCTGAATGTCAAGGAGTGTTCAGGAAATCAGTTGTCAGACAATTGCAGCAGAGGATACCTTGGTAGGGTGAAGTAGGAAGGAAGTCTGGGGGCTCAGAGGTCACTTAGAAAGAAAGGGGAGCAGAAAATAAAATGTAGTGTTCATGGCGACTACAGTGGTGGGTCAGGTGGAGAGCAGCACAACTCTGCTGTGTTTCCCACTTGCCCATAGCAGGAAGGAGTATGACATGCATACAGTTGGCTTAGAGATCTCTTCAAGAGATGAAGTATCCATGGCCTTGTAAGAATGCTTGAAGCTGTCTATGGATCGTCAGATGAAAATTAGGCCATGACAACCATCTGAGAGGAAATATTCCCCCACATGGAACATGTTAGCTCTAGCCTCCCAGCATGGGCTTCCCTGGGCTCTACCATGGCAGTCGGTAAGGGAAGAATAATTCCTCCAATGCCCTGCTTAGCAAAGGGAAACCTACCCATATCAACGTGCTGTTAGTTCTGTTGCAAGGAAAGGCAGGAAGTAGCCACGTGAGGCTCGTGTGTACATGTAATTTGATTCTCTTCTGCACTCCTCTGCAGATATGTTTTGGAGAGCAACACTCGTTAGAAGGAAGCACTCTGATAGAAAATCTAGTGTTTGAAATCCTGAGAATTAGCTCAAATTAATTATTCGGTGCTTTATCAGCATCTATCAAAGTCACCGCGAGTTTAGTTGTTTCAAGAGAACCAGAAACAAGATTTGCATTATTTTATTTATATATTTATTTTTACTGTGTGATGTAGAGGACAGGTTATGAATTCATCAGCAGAACCATGCTAATAGTTACTTTACTTTTGTACCTGGGAGAAAAATGTCAGAGGAAAGCAGGATGCAAGATATGTCACTTTCCCTTATTTTCTGGACACACACGGTGAATAAAATATATTTTTCACTTCTATAAACTATATATTTAATAAAGACAGATATATAGGTATTTCCAAAATAAAGCAAACTTTACATAAAATATAAAAAAAATAATACTGTCTTGCAATAAGAAAGTTCACTTAAAAGAGAGTGGATTTTACATATTTTTTCCTGTTTCTGTGATTATTTATGTATATTCCTTTAATTATATGCTGACTTTAACAGTCCCTTTAAATTTTTAGTATAAAAAATCTAACTATAAGAAAGTTTTCTTTCACTTGTCTTCTGCCATATATCCTCTCTTCTCAACAAAGTTATCGAAATCTACATGCACTATTCAGTGAGGAGGCTAAAATATTCTCCAACTTGAAAAGTAAACAGTCACAATTTCTTCACTAAGATTTACTGAAAAATATCCTATTTAAACTATTTTAGACAGAAAATTGGATTGTAAACAGTTTTCAGTTTATACATGCCAGGTTTCTGCACTAATCTGAAGATGTCGTTGTAAAAAACAGAATTCAAACATAAATCAAAACTCAGAAAATGTTTATTTTTTTTTTAAAAATAAAATTTTAAAGTGTCTCAGAGAGAATGGCAATGATTTCTTCAATGGCATTTTCCATGGAAAAATAAAAACTATCTCTGATTCATCATACCCAGAATGTTTCACACAGCATACAATTTCCCTAACAGAAAATATCATCTCTCTTTCAGCATTCACACAGAATCCTATCCAATTAAAGGCCCACAAGCTGCCTGATTTAAAACTGATGTAACTAATGCATTCTAAAACATTAAGTTCGTGTTTTTTTTTCAGGAGAAATAATGTTTGTTTTATGTCACCCTCCAAAGTACTTTAAAACCCTCTTTAAATGATACATGCTCAACTCTTTTTGTCTGAGGTTAACAAAACAAAAAACTCACTTAAAGAAATGAGACTGATTCATTAATCATGTACAGAATGTGGGGTTTCAGCAATGTAGCTTCTCTGAGATGTCAAAAATACTTTTTCTGTATGTTTTATTGGTAAATATTTGTAGCATTTTTAATGGTTATTTTCCATAAAAAAATACAGGCTTATTTTCTAGGGAGAAAGAAAAAAGTGTCAGAAAATCAGGATGAAATGCTATTTCAGATTGCACTAAAGTCATATTGTGCTTGCCTGAGCTGCTGCAATGCCCAGTGTGATTTTTTTTTTTTTTTGTCGAACACCTAAAATTCCTGCTTTCTGCTGCTGGAGGAGTGTGGTTGGTGGCTTTGGGGGCATGAGCCATGCAGGCTGCAGTCCTCTAGCAGTACAAACAGCCATAAGTTAAAGAGAAGCTAAGCCAAAATATTGCCAATGGTATTTCTTTCTAAGATGCTTGCTTTGGAAAAAAAAAAATTAATATTTCAACTTCTTACTTTAAGACTGAAAGTACTGATGGATTCTGCAGTTTTCCCTTCATCTTTCATGAGGTAAAGGAGGTAATTGAAGTGATGGAAAAGACAAGATATAGCTGGAGTTGTGAGAAATTCAGGTTTACAAAGTGTGATTGCCTAAATCTTAGTTTAGTTAATTGCATGACCTAACTCATGAAAGGTATTTTGAGGCTGGCAGAGGCTTATCCTGAGCAACTCTTGATTTTATAAATATGACATTTGAAAGATGATGAGGGGTAAAGGAAATTGGTTTGCATCTTTGGGAATAAACAGTCCATACTGCCCATGCCCTGAGGAAAGGCACAAATTATTTATCTAAGTGCACAGTACTTCGCAATATCATCCACTCTAGGGGGTATTTCATTGGGCAGTATGTGATCATTTAAGCTTGCAAGTTGGAAGAAAATATGTTTGAATTCAAAATATCAAGGGAAATGAGATGAGTTAGAAGTCTGCAATGTGAAATACTTTAGCCTAATTGACTGATGCCTCACTTTTGGGCTGCTTTTGCTATTTCTTTGTTATTGTTCCCTTTGTCTCTTTATTGAAGAAATTAGTTACAAGAAATCAGTTGGCATTTATTCTGTAGACAGAAGCAGTATGTTTTCAAACAAACAAGAAAGGGGCACTCTTGACTGAGCTGCCCAGAAAGTACTGGCTGGTTGACTCAAGAGAAGAGAGGCAGAGGTATTGCTAAAACACTTTTTGGCATTTTCTTAGCTTGCAAAAGAGCAACTGTATGGGAAATGGTCTCTCTTTTGGGCCTGAGCTGCAATATTTCTCCCCATTGTGTGTGTTAAAGATAGGACTGGGAGGGAAAGGATGGCTGGGCTGGGACTGGAAAATGTGCTGATGTTCACTGAAGTTTTCTTTTACTGCTTACTTGGTAATACTGACTGGATGTGAGACTGGAAGAGCACACAGATGAGTGACCAGCCTCCTTGTCCTTTAAGTTATGCAGTATGTTGAAAATCTCACAGTGATGAAAAGGTATAGCTGATGGTTTGATTTTGAGAAAGATTTAAGAACTACACATCAGACGAAGTTGAAAAAGCAGGACTATACAACTACAATGCTTTTTCTTTGGTAGATGCTCTTGTAATACATGCTAGGAGACATGTTATTTTATGGGAAAAAGGAGGAAGAGTGTGGTGTGGTGGAATTCAAAATGAGACTGACAAATGTCGCAGGAGCTGAAGAAAATCTGAAGCACAAAATCATTTGCAGCACACTGGGATCCCAGGAAGGCAGAAGGCCAGAGGGGATATTAAAGCAGCATGGTGTCAATTAGAAATTGGTTTTATTGTTGGATAAGCATCCTTCCAAAACCAGCATTAATGGGCACCTCTAAAATAATGAAGAGGGTGATAACATTCAAATATGATGCTTTAGTTTCAGTTTGTATCCTGGGTAGAAGGAAATAATAACAGTAATGATGGCTGAAGTAATAACAGTAATCACAATAAATATGACCCTGTATCGTTCTCACTACTTTTATTTATGCTTCTCAGAAAGTTTAGAGGAAGATTTTTTCAGTCTTTGATTAATAAGACTATTATATCTCAGCAATTGCAGCAAACCGTTCCACAAACCTGAAGCCTTGAAAATAGTTTAAGCTTGCTGCAGAACACCCTATATGTTAGGCCTCTGATATCTCCTGCAAATTTGCATTGTACTATATAGATAAACACCATTATTAGCCTGAGCATTTAGGCGATGAGATGCAGTCACTTTTGCTTCATGCCAAATTTCAGTCAGCATCTCACAGTTTCAGTAAATAGCTTCTTAATGTAATGTTAAATCCTTACTCTTCTGCAAATCTCCCTACTCTGGAACATGGCTCACTGGGCAGCCCTTAATAAGCCCCAAAAACCCCAGCAGCAAGTGTGCAACACAGGGAGGCACTGCACTACTTTGAACCTTTTGGTGGTCTTGGGTAAAAGATGACTTCTCGCTCATCAGTGCTAGGGAGTTCAGTGAATCTTTCGGAGATGTAAACTCTGGCCCTTGCCACTGCTGGAGGAGGCAGCCCATGCCACAAGGATTCCTTCTCAGACACTGCTGAAGAGTTGAAATGCAGACCCTGCTCTTGTACCTTCTTCCACTATCATCCAAGACATGTTGATGAAACAACGTTCCCTCTCTCTTGATGCTGTCCTAGCTTCTTGCTCCTCTGACTGTCCACACAGTCTCTGTGATAGCTCCTATATGGGCTCTGCTTTATATTGTGACCTCCTTATTGTGAACTAAGGCTGGGATGACCTTTTGTCATGCCTCTTGTCTTCAGTACAGGCAAAACCAGATTGCCCCCAAAAGGCCTAGATTCCCTGGAGTGGAGACCACCAAGATATGCCACTTCGTCTGGAAGATGTGGTGTATTTCTGTCCTCCAACCTAAGAAAGTAACAGAAGAGCCTCTGTGACTCCCTCCTTCAGCAGCAGGATGGAAAGGAAGATTTTCTTTACCTGTCATGTCAGAC
The DNA here is from genome assembly GCA_033558105.1 of Coccyzus lansbergi. Classification (NCBI taxonomy): domain Eukaryota; kingdom Metazoa; phylum Chordata; class Aves; order Cuculiformes; family Coccyzidae; genus Coccyzus; species Coccyzus lansbergi. The sequence continues at coordinate 1,866,323 of JAUMJK010000032.1, read as the reverse complement.
AAGAGAATACACTCTGAGGTCACACTATCACCTGTTATACTTCATTAACATCAGCTTCACGTCCCACCTCTTCTCACTTAGAACCTGTCACTTGGACCATGCAGCAAACAGACCTTTTGCACTCCTATCTCTCAAGCACTATATTCCTGTCAGAGAAAAACCCTGGTGTTGAAGATCTTAGAAACTTTCAAGAAAATTCCTGTTGAATTTCACTCTTGCTGAAGCAGTTTTGAAGAAGTGGTGATCACTCATTACACTTTAATTCCTTGAAACGATTAGATATAAGGTTCTAATAAATTATAATAGGAAACCAGAATGTGGGTGGAGTGTCAGTTTAGTGTTAAGGAAAGTCATTATAGATAGCAGCTTAGTAAAAAACATCCATGGAAAGACCCAAGAATACATATTAAACACAGACTATGAGGTTAACACATACCATGAAATAACACGATCTTTTTAAATCTTCACAAGCATAGCTTGCAGAACTTTTTATCATCCTCCTTGATTTAATGTCATGCTTTGCCCCTGAATGCTTCGTGGGTTAAGACAAAATGCTTATTATTGTTCTTTCATAGGGGGAATGTGAGAGTAAACCAGGCCTGAGATATTCTCTTCTGCTGGTTCTATGCTGTTGTGATTTCAGTACACAGTAAAGTTCAAAAACTACAGTCTTGAGTTCAGACCAAGTCCAGATGAGGAGGGTTAATTTGTTTATGAATCTGTATTTATGGAACCCTACTGGCAATGATCTGGCACAGATTTACACATTTATCTAACCTTATGCATTGAACAAAATGTTTCTCTTCATATCTTTGCATGATTCAGGCCATTTACTCATGTTCAGTGAATGTATGAACTGTCTCCACTCCAACAAATGCACAGGAAAAATGCAGATATATGTAGCCACTGCACAATATCATGTCTTGAAATTAACCAGGAAAAACTGCACTGATTTAAATTTTATTACCAAAATTCTTTCAGCAAATCCCTGACCTTCAAAACTCCAGAATTCTTCAACAAGGGGGAGGTTTTGTAGAGGCTGAAACAGAGGGACACTCTGTAAAAACGATTAATAAAAATGTATTCCCTGGCTATACCTATTATGGCTGATCAAACCTTTCAGCTCTGTGATCCTCATGCTGGAAATAGATTCTGAGCACTGAACGAGAACTTTTTCTAGCCTCCTTGTGGTTCATACCTTCCAATTTAGGAGTCTGAAACAAGTATATGTTTCTCAGACACTTAACCAGTATGATTTAAAATATATAATTGATAACATACATTAAGCATTGCAGGAGATCTAAAAGAAATTATGTTTCTCATATTATTTTTACATTTTTAGCTGAAGTAAGCACCAGAATTCTGCCAAAAAAACCCTATGAAACATTCTGTCTTTATTTTGGGGGGAGGGATTGTGAATGTCCCTCAGCAAATGAAATCACAGACTTGCCACTGGTTCCCAGTATGAACATAAACAGAATTTAAAATTCCATTAAATGTGGTCAGAACTTCTCTGTAAGCAAAGACTGAATTATGAGTTTCCTAATAGCAACTCTAAAGCAGAAAACTGAAGGGTTGTTCTCTCATGTGTTTAGTAGAGATGGGCTGGAAGTGAAAGTGGAAGAAGAAAAGTGATAAAAAAAAAAAAAAGGTATTTGTACTTGGTACTTTAATGGAAGATGTCTGTAGGAGTTTGCTCTGTGACTTAGATTCCCTGACACTTTCCATAACAACACATTGTTCCATGTACATATATTCTTGGTCTAATATTAGAAAGGCTCATTTTTCCTCACCAACTGCCTGCTTCAGTCTGAATTTAAATTCTTGTATTTCTAGAGAAAGTAAGCACTTCTTAAGAAAGCTGTCTTGGCTGTAGGAGGCACCTGCCACCAACAAACTGCTCTTGCAGGCGTTATACAGCACAGTTGCACCCTGCCACATGGGGCAGAAAGCTGCAGGTGGATGAGCTGTGCACCCAATCTGGTTTGAACATAGCCTGCTGGTAGATGTTATTACCGTCCAAGGAGGGTCTGAGACACTTAGAACACTGATGATGGTGAGGGAGGCCACCGAGAAGGGCATCCATCCATGTCCTAACCCATCTTAGAGGCCCCATTTTTCTGATATCTTCTTACAGACTACTGTGATCTTTTGTCTCTGGGGATGAATTTTGCTCTTTCTTTTGGAACAATCCTTCCTTCCCCCTGGGGAAATCCTCTGCACATTTCCAGTGTATGTAGAGTCAGACCCTTCCCAGGTGTCTGGGGTTGAAAGGAAAGACCAAAACATGGAACTGAAGTGACAGAGTTGTACCCTTGACAGAGGCATCACATCATGAGAAACCTGAAGAAGGATAACAGGGAATTCATTAAGACACAAGAGCACCCAGTAGAACAGTCAAGCCACAGCGGTAAAACAAAAATAGAGAAAAGCATGGAGCTAGTTGCCTCCACTAGAAATATTGCCAATTAGTAATGGGTCAGAACTTCCAAGCAGGTGGACATATTCATCCATTCAAGGCTGTTAACATAGGCAGGCATTAAGCCTTTGGCTCAGGAAATTTCTACTGAGCAAACTGCAAAACCTAGGGTTATATGGCAGGGAAGAGACTGTTTGCTTTACCCAGCATTTTCATACTGTGTACCTGTGTACAAATTTCTCCCTAACAAGGTGTGTATGTGAAATGCGCAGATTATGTCTGCTCACATGCATAGTTCACAGAGTTCCCCAAGCACAGGTTAACAAGCACACACAGGAGATGACTTGCATTACTTCCTATTCTGGGCTTGTCCTCATATTACCTAGGGCCTGGGCAATTTTTTTCTAAAATCAGCAATACCTCATACTTTGAAATACTTAAGAAGAAAGGAAACAAACAAAAAAAATCTCAGGTTAAAACTTTCTCTATTGGCGGATTCATTCTTTTATTCAGAACTGCAAGAGACACCAAGAGAAGCAGATGATCTAACTACACTGCATTCTTGGCAAGAGTCATGTAGAGACAAGCTGCAGAATGTAACTCAAATCTGCTTTCCCATATGTGGCCTTACTTTCAGTTGTCTTGGCATGAACAAGTACTAAATTTGATTGGCAAAGCCAGTGTTCAGTCAGAGCCAGGAGCAAAAGATATGGGCAGATACCTGCCAGCTGGGAAAAAAACAAAGCTAAACAAGAAGGCCAAGAAGCTACCCTTGACTCAACATGCAATCATAAATTTCCAATAAAACATCTTGGCCTAAGATGGCAAAAGCCAAAAGTTGTAGCCTGCGTGCCAAACGTTATGCTTCTGGAAAGCACGAACCTTTTCATTCTATAGAGCATCCCCTTGCTGCAGTTTTAGCCTGTGTCCTGCAGAGTGCAGAGTCGTGTTTTGAAATCGAGGATCTATTAGTCTGGAAAGAGGATAAAGTCTAAGCCTGCTTGAAATTTGCTTTGGTAACAGGAAGGAGGGCAGGCTGCTCTGAGTTATGAAGGTGGCCTTTTAAAAATGGAAATAAACAGACAGAGAGCGCAGATGACTTTAATGAAGAACTACCGTGTCTCTTTTGGTCTTAGGTTCTGTTAGCAAATGGATACTGAAAAAACCCAATGCAATTCTGTCAGGAACACGTGGCCACCTCTCTACACCTGAGCTTTCCTCAAACACACATGCTTATCACCACAGAACAAGCCTGAAATGTCAAGAGGCATCTGCAGCGCTCAGCCTAGTGACAACCTCATTTAAGACCATGAAAACCTTTGAGGAATTCAAGAGGAGCTGAAGAGAATTCTCTGGGGGATCAAATCTAGATGACTGACTTGCACGCATCTTTGGTTTTGGTTTTTTTGCTGTGGGTTCCAGGGTTCTCCATACATCCCAATAGCCCCAGTTTAGAGAAACTGAGTCTTTTATGTGAAGTGAACCATCTGCTTTTCTAGTGACTTGAACAGCACCATTGCATTCGGTAGAGACACCACCCTCTCCTGAAATGAACCGTAACAGTCTGAGGGACAGACAAGATCAAAGTAAGCGAGCAGCCCATGGGGCAGTGGCAGAGGCACCAGCTGTTGGGCTGCACTGCTGTTTATGATTTCTTACATTGCCGTAATTCTCAAGGGGCACAGACGTAACCACATGAGCCTGAAAACAAGGAGAAGAACAGGGTAAAATCTGCCTGTGATTCATAATATTAGTCTGTGCCAGGCTACAAGAACCTGGAACACTTTTTGCTGTTTCAGAACAAGCTGACTTTTTCTTCAGTTCATACAACCCAGCACAATCCTGCTCTTAGAAAGTGCTGATGAGCAAAGGAAAATTTGAAGGAGAGATCTTGGATAAGTCTTTTTTTTAAGGATTTTTGCAGTTCACAGGGTGTTGCACTGGAATTAGAATGGTGCTGGACTGCAGCAGGATAATGTATGCCAGTGCTGACCCAGGCACATGGCTCTAGTGTGCCCCCACAATCACCTACAAATGCTGCAGCACGGACTACGTATAAAAATAAAGCCCAGAAATAAACATGGATGACGGGGGAAAGGGCAGCCTGTATCACACTGAGCAGCAGTTCTCTCTCAGATCTGATATACCTGGTAATAGAGGTAGAGTTAATTTATACTCGCCAGCCAGCTCCAGGAGTCTCGTGGACCTCTTGCTTCCTTGTGGCCATGCAGAGCTGTACCTGTCACAGATACTGGATAAGACAGATCTTATATTATTATAGCTTTAGGGCAACTGGGATGTGAAGGAGGGGAGAAAATCGAATCAAATACACAAAAGGAACATAAACAAAAACTTCCCAAATGACTTTTACTTGATGGGGACCAACAGCTGACACTCTGTTCTGGGAGCCACTGTCAATTATTTATTGACACCTTGAACAAAGCAGAGTAGCTGAGCTTGTTATTTGGGTTTTCTCCCTATGCATGTGACTGAAGTTTTTGCAAAGCAGGGCAGAGAGCAGAAGAGAGACTCTTTGCTCTTGGAGTGAAGACACATGCCTTTGCAATTCCAGAGGTGACACAGTAAGGGTAAAATCCTCCAGCTCTATCCTGCAGTGACTGCCTCTGAGGCCCATTCCAGATGCACCTTTGGCTGCTGGTGACAAAAACTGTCCACCCTGATGCTATCCTCCCCTTCCAGCAAGCCAGACTTCACAGATGACATAAAAATTAAATCACATTGTGGGGTGGTTTCTGTGTCTTTTAGACAGTCTCTTCTTAGTGAGGGCAGTCAGTACTTCAATCTTAGCTGGTGCAGACACTTCTCTCTCTCTGCTTGCCTTTCAGCTCTTCTGAGGACAACTGCCTTTCTAATTTCTAGCTTAACAACCCACCAGCAGTGGAAGTAGTGATCCTGAGCTCTTTTCATATTAGTCTGGGCAGGCCTGTGGCTTGCCAACTGTCACAGGTCATTCACAGAACTCAGAATTATTGCTTTCTTCTGCTTCCCATTGCTTCCTGCTTACTGGTTGTAAATGTTTTACACTGGTAAGTCATTGTAAATGACTGGTAAGTCATTAAATGATTTGCGCTTTTAGGTCACTATAGTTTGTTTTTGTGTCCTTTGTAATCTCTTGAGTGTCGGACAATGATTGACGTGCTTGTGTATGCTCAATGAACTCATGATTTCTTCAGTGTTGTTTTCCATCCAAATCTTTTGGCCTCGTCTTCCTTTGCTTTTATGGGCTGCTGCTGCCTTTGTTATTAGTTGATGGCTAACAAACTCCTTGGGAGTAACAGAAGGTTTTGCATAGCTCATGACCTCTCATTAAGACCAACTAAAGGAGTTCTGTCCCACATTTTTCCAAAATTACCCTCCTCTGTCTATCCCCTCCCTCTTTCACTCTCTCTATAAATAATCCTACCATTTTATTGTAGAATGTTGAAGATGTACCTGCTCACTGCAGGGGGTTTGGACTAGAGGACCTTCCTGGTGACTTCCAACCCAGACCAATCTATGATTCTATGTGTGATAGAGGATACAAATCATTATGAGTGCCTGATGCTGGATGGATCTGTTATATCTTTAATTGTTTTCTTTCTTTTCTCTGTTTTACCATTGAGAGATAGGGGAGTGTTTAAAAGAAGGATTTCGCTGCACTGGTAATTTCGAGACTATGAGCAATGCAGTGAAGAATATGATTTCTCTTTGCATCCTTAGAGTGTGTGTTAGGACAGTGACAAAAAGCCGAGGCTTTGAGGACTACAGTTCAATGAGATGAAATACTTTCCTAGTCCCAAGGTCTTTTTTCAAAATGGGACTTAGTTAATCACATTGCTTGGATCTTGTAGCAAAAAGCAGAGCAACATTCAGATAGGTCTACAAAGGGAGTCCTTGGAAGTCCCAGTACCATTGGAAGGCAATTGGTAGCAGCTTCCAACTGCTGAAGTAATTTTAATAATATTACCCTTTCATTCATTTGAGAAAATATTATCCCTTATTTAAGGTAACACTTCTTGCTGTGAAGGTTATAGCATCAGCTTCATAAATTATGTTTTGTGGTTTTGCTGCTGGAGACTGCACAGTGGACTTTTCTTCTGGCCAAGTTGCCTTGTCTATGTTCATTTGTTGTTGAAGGAGAGAAGTGAGTTTCAACAGGAAGACAATTTCTCTCCCTCTGTCTTACAAACACCTTAAGATGGGTGGGATGCCAATGAGAGCTTAACTTTCCATTCACTGAACTCCAAGGCAGTCTGCATAGTATGGTCAGACTTGATGGTGACTCTTAGATTTAGATTTAGCAAATTCTTGCATTTAGGCTTCTAATGTTTCCAAAGAAGATCTAGTGATTTCAGTGGGACAAAATATATTGCAGAACAGTATCAGTATCTACTTTTAAAAAATTGTGATTAGATTCTGTCTTCCTTTCTTATATTTGAAAATAATGCTTAAAATAAACTTAAAAACAAAAGGTAAAATGTCACATATTCCTAAAGAAGGATTTTATGTAGAGCTAACACTAAAAGGTAGACTCATAAGAGCAGCAGTATTAAATCACTGCTGGAATTAATAGTAGTTTTTTAATTTGAGGATATTCAGCTTGGAGTCATCCACATCACCACAAGAGAAAAGTTGATACTGTGCAGTGAGGTCAGACAGCTTTATGCTAAAAAATTATTGAATAGTAATTTTTATCAATTCATACAAATCCATCACAGTTGAAATGAATTTGCAGCCAAAGGACATCTTAATTGATGATTCCATAGGATGTTGGGTTGGGTGGTGAACATCTAGGTAGTTTTTAGAATCCATAAATTATCAAGACAGTGATATATCAGTGACTGAATGAATAATGTAGAGATCAACATGGCTTATTTAAATTTAGCTTAACCTTTTCTTCCATGGAAGAGCAAGAGAAGAATAATTGACTCAATTAAATTTTAATCTTGGAAATGTTGGTCTGTAGCTGGGTTTGCCACAGATTAAGTTTCCCTTTCCCACATAGATGAGGCAAAGAGTCCAAAATGGAAGTATCCATAATAATATTGAAGGTAATATGTCCAGAAATTATGCAAGGTAGACATTAATGTGTAGCAAGATTCTCAGGGAATTAGCTTTGTGTCCTATTTTCCCAAGCATTACGTGTGTAAAATGGAGATTATTTTTTCAGTACAGCACATCAGCACCCTCCCAGAAAAACTCTAAAGGAGATAGGGGAAGAAAACCCCTTTACTTGAAAGGCATTTTGGATCAGGTCTCTGCTGCACTAGATAAAGGGATAATAGAAGACATAGCTTTAATTAAAACAGAAATTAATATAAATAATGTAAATGTTGCAATTGACTGGAAGAAATGAGTGTTTTATGAGGTCACCTGAATTGTCAAGCAGATTCCCTTGTGGTCAGCAAAGATGTCTGAAAGCATTACAATTCCTTGCTTGTTATTTTGTAACAGTGTAAAACTGAAAAAAAAAAGAGCTCACAGTCTGCATATTTTTATTTCATTATATTTTCATTTTTAAAGTTACCTAGCACATGTCCATTGAACAACTCAGAGACTGCTTAAACCCAACATAACTGAATGGCCAAAACTTTATGTGCTGTGATTAACGCTGCACATTCAGCATTGCCAGCAGTGAGGACCCTGAACAAGAAATGTCTTTTGGCTGAGAGAGGTTCTGTTATGCCTGATCCTATACTACCATCCTATACAAGTCTTTCATTGAAGCTATGAGGGATAAATTCTAGAAAATATAGCTATGAAGTCCTTCCAAGAGTTTCAGACTCAAATGGTCATAAAAATATAAGAAGACTGTTCTGAGATGACAGAGGTGGAGACTGGTAACAAGTTACTTGCTTGTGCTGTAGTCTGGCTGAGCCAGTGGAAGAGGGAAGAAGATTCCCTCAGTCACCAGGGGACTATGATCCTCCACAGCAAAAGGGCGGCTGAGTGCAGAAATGATTTAGAACCACCTAGGAGATCATGTTTATGACGCATTTGTGATGATGGAGACTCTGAGGGACAGTGGAGCTATTTTGCTCATCATTTTATGAAGAGAAGAATTGAAGCTCATCAAAGAATTATGCATTTGAAACTTCTTGAACAAACAGCTTGCATATGTTTCTGTTCAGGTGTTAGTCTATGTCTGCAAAATGTTGGGTGCTTCTGGATGCAGGTTTGTTGCCTGGAGAAGGAGATGCATAGCATCAAGAATTTTATGCACAGATTTTGAAGCCAGGGTGCAAGTGCTGGGCATAGCATGTCTCAAGGAACCTGTAGCAGGCCAAATCCACAATCCAAAGTAGCATATCAGTTATTCTGCACAAAACACAAAACTTCAGACAAATATGAATGCAAATAATGTGATACCAACAGAAACACTTGGGATGTATATCTTCAGAAGCCTTTATCAAAAAACAGTCCTAGCCCTCTAATCATTCTTCTAGCACAGAGCAATATTTTGCATTTCCTTTGGGGGTCTCACTGCATTAATGACACAATAGACACGTCCAACCTTTGATGAAGCAATAGTTTATTAGCACTAATAGTACAGGTGATGGGAATAATAGGACAGATAAATAAAAGTATTTAGACTGGGGCACAAGTGAGCCTCTATGATATTTAATTTCAGTCATCTCTGATCTTGGCTGGGTCTGCAAGGATGACCAGAAAGATGCTTATAAAGCAGGGAGCCTTGGCTGAAGATATAACTAGGAAGAAAATGTAAAGTGTCATTTCCTTTGACCTCTGCCTTAATTACAGGGTCATCCTGCCACCCTAAGAATATTCTATCACTTTTCAAATGTGTTGGGTAATTCTCTTCAAAGGCAGATAAAGGAAAAATACTGTAGAGGAGAGAGGGAAGCATGAGAGGGAGTGAAGCAGACCAAAGTGGAAATTATAAATGAAGCATTATTATGTAAGACCAGTAAGAGGTTTTCACTATAATTAAGATGGATTACTTTAATAATCCTTATGGGCTTGATTCAGAACTGCATTACAAACCATCTATGTGGGGCTTCTGTGCTCGCTACCTCTGTGAGGAAATTGCAGGTGTTTAAATAAGAAAAGGGAAAATCAGAGTTTTTACATTTCTTCAAGCAGCCTCCTCAGGTTTGGAGAGATGCTTTGCTGCCTCAGATTTATGTGCTGAGGAGAGTGCCTGAGCCTTGATAGCACTCTTGGAAAGTAATTACCTTTTGCACATTTTACACCTGAACACATATACAGGGCATGAAAATTTGGCTAGGGGAGAAAAAACACAAAACCTTTTGTGTACAGTACAGCTGCTGTTCGGATTAATGAACGGTATAGCTAACTTTCTCCCTTCTACTGATGTCAGATGTGCCTTAAAAATATACTCGTTTCCTTGCAAACACATGCATACACATTGTGCTTCATAGACAAGCCCAGGACTGGGCTCAGAAAACAGAAAGTGAGGTTTCAATCTTAATGTGTGAATTAGAAAAATGTTAAAGAATGTTAAAACTTAGAAAGGATGTTGAAGATTGTGATATTTCAGTGTAAGATTACAATCTTCAGAACTTTTGCTTTGGTTGTGTCTGAGATCACAGATTTTTTTTTTTTTGTGAGCAAGAGATAGAGGGGTTATTACACCACCTGTAAGTTGGTGGGCTAACTCCTACCTTTGTGGTGTAATTTAATTTTCAGATATTTGGGATCTGAATAATTTCTCAGTTAAAGGACAACAATCTCCCTGATGAACATGTAGGTGCTGTGAATGTAAAAGATAACATCTGCTTTCCAGTCAGGGAACGCATTTAGATGATTCCCATAGAGAAGCTGCTGTGGGGTTTGCTTTATACTGCTATGGACTAAACACTCCCTGCCATATCCCTCTTGTTTGAGGAATCTGAGGAGAAAACCCTTTTCTTGGAAAAGCTGATGATTGCCAGCTCATTGATCTGAGACTGTAAAGACCATCTGTGGGACCATCTGTTCTAGAGGGGTTGGTGGATCCTCAGGCTGGGATTTGGCAGAAGCTAAGATGTCCACAATGTGGAATAGAACCAAGCAAAACAGGACTCTATACGAAAACGTGACCAACTCCATGACATTTAACAGCTAGCCCCAAAGGATCTATTCTGGTGTATTTTTCCAGCAAAGCTCATGATGGAAGCCTGATCCTAGATTCAAGATCATCCATTTCCCTGTTTCTTTCTGCTCGTCTTGTTTCTCAGTAGCAGGAGTGGCCTCCTTTTTGTTTCACTTTTGTTGGAGAGGTTGTATGGGTAGGAGAATCAGAGCATTGTTTATCAATTTTGAGATTTCTGTTTCGGGAATATTCATTGCTAAGCAGCACAATGAAATCATCTCACAGTAGGATCTGCTCAAGTCTGACAAAACAGAATTGATCATTCTCAGGCATGTATATTTATTGCTATTGCCATTTATCAGGCCACTTTCTTTTACTCCAAGCTGGGCACAGCATGCTAGAGTGATGGAGCCCTATCATCTGCTCCACACAATTGTGTCCAAAGTAACTGTTAGGTAGATTACACATGAAAACTCCACTGATTAGGAAACTTTCAGGTTTCTGTACTTACTTAATAGTGATATATATACATTTTATTTTTTTTTCTTCCCATACTTTTTGTTTATATTTTTTTCTTCTTTACCAGCATTGCCAGATTGTCATGTACAGGAGTATTTAGGATCCTATCTACTGAGCTCAATGAGAGTTAGGAGAAATACCTCATGGGTCTGATTCTAAGCTATATAGAGAATATATCCTTTTAATTATTTACCCTTATGATGTATTTAATTCCTAAAAGTTAACTCATGTATTACTTACTGTTTATTGCAATGAGTTCTGCAGCAGCTCTGTGCCTCATTTTGTTGAAGGGTTTCTCAATGCTCAGGAGCAATATTCAGTTTCATTCTGTAGGGATTCTTGAGGGACTTGGTTTAGTGTTAGATAGGAATGATTAGACTAGAAGATCCGATGGGTCCCTTCCAACCTGGTTGTTCTGTGATTCCGTGATTCTGTATGCAGAGAACTGTCCAACAAGGTTGCTGTGCATAACAGACTTAGTTGGGTTGAATACAACTTAGAGAGCTGAATACAACTCCACCTACATCCTTTCAGTACCCAATCTAGCTCCCCTTCACTCACCATTTCTCACTGCATTGCAGACCCTCAACCACTCCTAGTGTCTGAGCAGCCATGTGGGTCATATACTACATGGTCTGTCTCGAGCAGAGATGGTAGCAAGAGTGTGTAGGAACAGAGGAAGTTTGTGTGACAGTTACATTGAATATTATTTGAGCATTTACAGGTAAGTGACTTCCTAATGGTAAACCTCAATCAACTTGCTTTTCATTAGTTTTTCTGGTCTCTCCATGAACCCAATTAAACTGTTTGCATCTCTAACACCCTGAATTTCACAGGCTGATACCACACGCCTAGAGGAATTACATGCTTGTTCTGAGCTTGCCTCTTTTTATTTTAATTTGAAGATCTATAATTCTTGTACTGGAGTATATATGCCTTCCTCTGATGTATCTATTCAGCATCCACAGAAGTATCAAGTAAGACATCTTGAGCTAGGAATTCAGCTTATCATCTGGATCAATAGCTCCTGATGTGCCTCTCCTCCTTCAATTCGTCTAATTTCTTTTTGAATCTATTTACATGTTCACCTCAAAGATAGTCACACTGCAAATGTGTACTGAGTGAGAAAGTTCTTTCTTCTGTTTGCTCTGAAGCCATTGCTTGATTGTTTCCTTGGTTATCATGTGCTGGAAACTACCAACTACATTATTTGTTAGTCTTGTTTGTGCCACTTGTGATTATATAGACCTCTGATCCACTCTTCTGAATCATCTTTCCCCAGCCTGAAGAGTCCCAGATTATTAGTTTTGCTTCCCAAAGAAGGAAAATATCTGAATATCTGTTTACCTACTCTTCTTCTCCATACCTTCTCTGTGCCTCTTTCAGCAGGTGACTGAAATTGCATGTTGCACCCAAGAGGTAGAAAAAGAACTGATGCAACCACACCATTCAGTTACTGTCTTTAAATTCACAGGGCACAAAAGAAGTGTAAATGTGTTAGAGTTCAAGACCTGAAAGCAATGGATGTGCATTGAATTAATAATGTCACTAAATTTCACATGTATGTATGCTGCATATATACAGGTCTTCTTTGTGTATTCTTATTTTTGAGATAAAAATATGTATAGTATCCAACTGTACTTGCTTAATTGTTCAAGTTTTTAAATTGTATTTCAATTAATGTAGTCAAAGAAGTTCAAGATAGCACAAGGGATCTAGATGTGCAGTTCAAAGGCACCTCAGTCTTAGGAAAAAATTAATTTTTGATGATTTGGTGAATTGAAAATGGGATCTGTTGCATTTTCCTGCCATGATTCAGCTACACCCCAGTCTAGCAGCACAGGAAAAAAGTTTTCATTTCCTAAGTCCTCTAATACCTCCATGGTTTTCAGTTTGTTTTTCTTGAGATGAATACTTACTTCACAAAGTAAGTATACATTCTTCCTGACACAGAGTTTCTCCTCATTCTTATCTGGGTTGTCTTTAAGGAAGGAAACTCCAGTGCATATTCCCTGTACCTTAGGGTAGCACTTAAAACTTTAATACATATTGAACAATGTCCACATCTTGCTGTTATTCTTCTCAAGGTCCACAGACTATGCCTCAGTGAGAGGAGTCTGTGATTTACACAATAAATTATCATGACAAATCTACAGCCTTATGAATAATACATAGGAAGGATGGGACAGGAATATTTGTTGCCATTTCTGTGGATGTTACTAATAACCCATAAAGTCAATCCTCTGGGGATGCTGTTCTAAAAGAGCACAATGCTAAGGTTGCAGAGCACCTTGCTTGCATGTAGAATTGCTGTTTATAATGCAGGTTGAATTAGCGCGCGCACACACACACACACACACACACGCACAAAAGAAAATGACAGGAAGAGGCAGCAGATCTCATATTACTGAGAAGCAGAAACTGCCTTTGTGCTGAGAAGTAGAAGAAAAAAGGATGGTCCCGTAATATGCTTCTTGGCAAATAATCACTTAGGAGACATTAGAGAAATAAGTACAGTATGAAATGGAAGTGGCAGTTCTTTGCCCTAAAGGAGATGTCTCTTATTCGACAATGTTGTTGAATAAAATATGAACCACACAGAGTTTGCTTTGTAATTCTGTATTTTTATTAAAATGTTCAGAATTTACAACTTAATAAATTACCATAAGAAAAAAAAGATAATTTGAAAATGTTCCCATCCAATCTACTACAACAACTATAATGCCAAGATTGCACAAATAAATTAATTCAAGTTCACATTACTCAGAGAGGTTCCACTCAAAATATCTGACTCCTCCCCTCCAGAGGCTGTCTGTTTTCCCAGACTTACTGCACATTCTTACTTCAGTATTGTCTGTATATTACTGCTTAGGACCTTTGTTTTACTCCAGCTGGGCTGCCTGCTAAAATGGACATGATTATTGCAACTATAGGGAGCCTCTCTATTAAGGACTAACACGAGCTTTCCTTTGTGGAGTAGGTAAAGTTCTTAATTTTAATACTGTTTAATAAACCACTGTTATACACAAAGGAAAGAGGGATGAATTTGATTCTTCTGTAACCTTGTGGAAGCTAGGACCAGGCTGATGTGATACTGGGTTTACTCTTTTCTCACTAATGTTTCCACACTTGTCAAAGCCTCAGAACTGAACAAGTTATCAGATGCAAAACTCATTTAATCCACAGCAAACAAAGTCAGTTTTCAGAAACTGGGTTTTAATCTAAAAAGCCTTCTGGCCTGCTGGTTAAGCTGTCTCCACAGAAATCCCTGCTTTCTGGTCAGTTCTCTGCCATCTTCTGCTCTTTTGAGGTGAAAACTGGCCAGATTTCAAACATATGTGGAGCTTGTGTTAGACAAAGAATTAATGTTTTGGGTTGGATGGTTGAAACTTGGTTTCTCATGCCCGTTGCATACAAAATTCAGAGAGGTGAGCACAACACAGCTTCTCAGCCAGTACCCTGACTGAGCTGAATGCAGGCAAAACCAAGTCATGGTGCACTGGAAAAATATGTCTGATACCAAAATGGAGATGATCTTGCAGATATTCTACACTTAAACACGCTTTTATATTCGCTATCAGTCTAAAATAAGGCACGGGGAACAAAATGCTTACAAAACACTTTAACATGAATAAAAAGGTCCTTGGCAAACCTGAGTATAGATCACAAAGCCAGACAAGTAGAAATTCACAGTAGTAAAGAGTTTTGCTTCATTTCAAATGCTGTGAATTCATAAGTGCTTATCCAGGGCTGGCTTTCCTGTTCTCTGGATCACTAACATACTCCAGAATAAGTAGGCACAAAACAAGCTTTGATCTTTTTTTGTTGCAACCTCTTCTTTATTTTCTTTGGACCTCCTCCTGTAACCTAGCCTACCTGTTACTTGCAGGGCAAGAATCTCAGTTGCTTTGCCAGAACATCCGTTTCACAGTGCTTTCAATTTTTCTTTCTCTCTCTCTCTCTCTCTTTTTTTTTTTTTATCCACTACTCATGTGCAATCATGCTTGAGCACTTGACACCTTTTATTCAGCTGTTTTTTGTGGCAGCACTGATTGGAAGATGTCCTCTCTGTGTGTGTGTATACATATCGGCTTTACATGGCAAAGTTTTGGTACTGAGGTGGGGACTAGAGGGTGAGGTTTTGTGAAAAGCTGCTAGAAATGTTCCCCTTATCAGATACAGCCAATGCCATTTGACTCTAAGATGGACCCATCACTGGGCAAGGTTTAGCCAATCAGTAACAGTGATAGCGCTTCTGTAATTACTTATCTGAGAAGGGAAGAAAGCTGCTATGCAACAATATCTGCAAGAGTGGAGTGAGAATATGTGAGAGAAACAACTATGGGGACACCAAGGCCATCAAATAAGAGGGAGGAGACCCCAGAGCAGAGAGATTCCTCTGGAGCCTGTGGTGAAAACCATGGTGAGGCAACGTGTTCCTCTGTAGCCCATGGAAGTTAATGGTGGAGCAGATATTCAGCTGCATCCCATGGAGGACCCCACACCAGAGCATGTGTATGTGCCCAAAGAAGGCTGTGAACATGTGGAGACCTCATGTTGGAATAGGCTCTTGGCAGGACATGTGACCCTGTGGAAAGAGAAATCCACACTGAAACAGGTTTTCTGGTAGAACTTGTGGCCTTGTGGGGCACCCAAACTGGAACAGTCTATTCCCGAAGGACTGCACTGCACTGAAAGGACCCATTCTGGAGCAGTTCAGGCAGAACTGTAGCCCACTGTAAGGTCCCACATTGGAGAAGTTAGTGGAGGGACCCCGCACTGGAGCTTGGGAGAAGTGTGAGGAGTTCTCCCTTTTAAGAAGAATTAACAGTATAGGCAAGGAACACAAAGGGGAACAGATAGAGAAATTTTGGAGTGAAATTGAGCCTGGGGAGAAGGGAAGGGTGAAGTGAAGGTGTTTCAAGACTTGGTTTTATTTTCCATTATTCTGATATGGTTGGTAATGAATGAAAATAATTCCCCTAAATAATGGGTTTTGCCTGTGATGCTAATTGGTCAGTGAACTCTTCCTATCCTTAAATTGACCCACAAGATTTTCATTATATTTTCCCTCCTCTGTCCACCTGAGTAGGGGCAGTGATAGACTTGCTTGGGAGGGTATGTGGCATCCAGCCAAGGTCAACTCACCGCAGCATGTTTGAATGGAATATAAAAATACATATTTAAAAAATAAGAAAGAATTCCAGCATCGACAAAATCTAAGTGCCCAAAAGTCATTAGCTGATTCCTTTCTCTTTCTTTTACCCTCCAGAAGCAATGAAATTGTCTTTTGTATTAAGCGATAATTCCTGTTGGAAAGGACCTCAGCAGGTGATCCAGTCCAGCTTTCTGCTCAAATAAGATCAGATACAATGTCATAAACTTTCTCCTCATGAGATATATTTAATTGTATTGTTTTCCAAGTCTACAGGATAAATTTAAGAAAAAGTGGATACCTTCTCTGATATCCCATCACTGCCAGCCTTGGCCTCCTCTAAAACACATATGCAGACTGCTAGCCGTTGCAGGCTAGGTTGGTATCACACAGCTCACAGACACTGTATATTAAGATTGCTTATTTCAGCATCTCTGAAAGACACCATGAAAAGTAGTACTCAACTCTTCTGAATTCAGAATGATTTTATTTTGTGAGAGTTTGAACTTTCTCCATACATAGAATACATGCAGAAAAACCTTTCACAGAATCACAGAACAACCAGGTTGGAAGGGACCCATCGGATCTTCTAGTCCAACCATTCCTATCTAACACTAAACCAAGTCCCTCAAGACCTCATCCACCCGTGTCTTAAACACCTCCAGGGAAGGTGAATCAACCACCTCCCTGGGCAGCCTATTCCAAAGCCCAATGACCCTCTGTGTGAAAAAACTCCTCCTAATCTCCAGCCTAAATCTCCCCTGGTAGAGCTTGAGGCCATTCCCTCTCGTCCTGTCCCCTGTCACTTGGGAGAAGAGGCCAGCTCCCTCCTCTCCACAACCACCTTTCAGGTACTTGTAGAGAGTAATGAGGTCTCCTCTCAGCCTCCTCTTCTATGTCCTCTTCTGTCCTCTTCTTTGGACAATTCCAGTGTCTTTCCAGGTTGTTTATTTGGGAAAAAGAGGAAACTGCTAAACCTTTGACATCATGTGACCTGATAAATCTTAAGAGCATAATCAGCATAAGAAAAATTGTGGGAGACAAACATTACTTTCTAATGTGTGTGGTCAAACTCATGATCAGATTAAATTAAAAAAATTAGACGACCTACCCAGATATTCACTTCTCTGCCTTTTGCCCAACACACTCTGATGGGAACAGATTAATTCTATTTGTCTAATCACCAGTATGTTTACTAAGGGAAGGGAGTATTTTTAAGTATCCAGAGAGTAAATTTATCAAAGACGCACATAATTCCAAAACCAGAATCTGCTCACACCCAGGTTGAATAGACAGGGTCAGGTGCATTAAGGGTATTAGAAGGATTAAATGTGCTAGCAGACAGAAAGCCTAGTCGAGTTTTATTAAAATTGAGAGAGATGAACATTATTAAGCCTGGTTATCATACATGTCGTTTTGTGAGAGAGGGTATTAGAAATGGAAGCAAACATCATTAGTGGCAACTAGAACAGTTTCATCTGCATACATAAATATTTTATCTCTTGCTCTTCCTCTGGGTAGATCGTTAGAAAAATGCTGGAGAAAAAAATAACAATAAAAGAAGAGGATGATGCATTCACCCTGAAGGCAATCAGCTGAAAAAAATTATTACAAGGTTAAGGAATAGAGGGAGAAATGAGTGAAGAGCCAGACTATGAGCACTTGGAAAGTGGAGTAACATTTGTGATATACCATGAAGACTAGAATCTGGCTCTGCCATGTCAAGCCTGAAATTTCAGAACAGCAACAGGTAGATGAGTTTTGTTACTGCCTTGTGAAGTTGGACAACTGGAAACATGCTTGCAGTTGTATCTGAGCCACTGATTTTAATGAGTGACAAGGAGCGAGTCTCTGAGGGTGTGATTTTCATATGTGACTGCCCAGGGACTTCCTCATCACGGCTTTTGCTTTTGACAAGCATCACCATCTGTTTAAAGAGAATGGAGATGCAATATGAAAAGTTTGGGCTTGGTATCAATGTCTGTGAAATTTGCACAGGCTGTGTCATGCCACATACTCTTGTTCATGCCCTAATCCACTTTTCCCTCAAGGTACCACACTGCTGAGGCTCTTTCCATAGCTAGTATTGTCTTTCATTTTTCTCCTTGATGTGTCAGTACAAAGTCAATGCTTTGTCACTGTTCCAAAATTTGAAAAGGAGGGTGATCTTTGCTAAAGTGAAATGCAAACAGCTTTCCCAGGTTTATATGCATAGCAATGTTACTTTTGGACTCAGCAATAAACTGTTTCCTAAGGAGAAACAGCTTCTCTCTTCCCTGTCATGGACGAATATCAGTTCAGAATGATGTCACTCTATCTGTAGAGTCAAAGCTGGCAGGTAATTCATCATCCTGCACCAAGCTGACTTATTAGAAACCCAGAAAACTAAATATTAACTAGCTCCTTTATATGCTTCCCTTTATTCTCATTTCACAAAGTTTCCTGTCTCTCTGCTTTGTCTTTTGTTGCTAAATTGCAATTATCGTGGATCTTTGATCTCTTCACCTGTGGGTGGCCCACTCATACATAACCAAGGACATTTTTTTTAGGCACTACAAATCCAAGACTTTCTGTAGATTTAGAAAACTTTAAAGCTAACACTTCACTGTGAAACAGCCATGCAGACTGCATCAAAGTGGGGGAAAGGAGGTAGAGCTTTGCCAGCTCAAAGCAGTAAAAGATCATTAGTGACTTAAAAATTAGATTTTATTTCAAGAGGAAATGCACGTTTGTGGGGGTTTTTTTTGTATTTTAATTTACTTTCCAAGCTTTTGTTTATATATTTCTTTTTCTTTCTGTTAAATGTTAGTGTCTTCATGGCCTGAAATAAGTGTTCTACAGAAAATGACAAAACTTACAAATAATCTTTACCATAGGATGCTAGGTTCTCTACTTCTAAATTGGAGCTGCTACTGGACAATTCCTATCATTTTGTCCTAGTTATCTGAAGCATGTGTGATCTATCCAAAGCTTTCAGCTGGATTTACTGTGTGTGGACTGAATAGCTAGGGAGCATGAATACAGCATATATGTTCAGTACTTCCCAAGTGTGATACGTATTACAGATCTGAGGTACAGCTGATTTGCAAAGGTATTATGAGCCTGCTTAGATTTTTCTGAATGTTCTGTTAAAACTATTGTGGTGGCTGGATATACAAAAATCCGAGAAAAAATGTAGAAAATATTGAAAATCTATTTGGACACATTTCTACACTGAAAAGCTAGAACTTGACTGGCACAATGTCTGTTTTTCCCTCACTAGCAGATTCAACATTTCTATTTAAACGCTTTCATATTTCAGAACTCATTTGTACCTGCAGTGAGTTGTATGTGGATTGACATCTTATAAGAAATTAACTTTAAAAAAAGAATAGCATAAAAATCAGTGTTGAATTTTGCTTCCCCCCTCCACCCCCCCAAGTATTAAAATGAATGGAGGACATGTTTCTACAATTTTGAGAGATTTTTTTTTAGTTTATTTTATTCCTTCATGTTTTTTATTTTGTAATTGAAACTTCATTTTTGCTCCCGCAAAACCCATTGGTATCTCTTTAAAACTTTAATCAAACATAATAGTTGCTTTTCGTTGACACTTTTTTATCCCAAGGGGCAGAAGGAAGGTAGATCAGGAATTACCATATTTATGACATAGTGCTAATGAATGTGAAATTCCATCCTCTCTCACTTCTACCCAGCTTTATTCTCTGCCTCGGCCATTTCTAAGTTCTTCTGTGGCATTAGTCCTGTGTTGCCACTGTGCTAGCTCCAGCCAGATTCCTTCTGTGGGGTTTCCTACAGTATCTCAGGCATTTGGAAACTCAGAATTTCCAATGGCAAATATTTAAAGCCTGGATATGATGCATGTAACTTTCCTATTTGGTGAGGAGAGAGGGTAAACATTACAATGAGAGCATAAAATGTTTTGTGCAATTGTACAGGAATATGTACACAAAGTTGTGCATTGATTATTGATGTAGAAAATACGGATCTGATGCATCTTTGAAATGCCCTCTGGATCTAGTTTGACCCAAACACATGCAGGCAGTTCTTATTATCAGGTAGAAACAGTAGCACTGGGGTCTATAGGAGTTTTCTAAAGCAGCATTGCTGGGAAGGTGTAGTTTTAAAGTAACACTCCCTGGAAGTCTAGGCTTAAAAATAAGGGCTCCATTAAGTTCTAAGCACTACATTATCCCTTTAAAGCTCCTAAAATTGAAGAGTTTATAGTATTTCTAGAGGTAGGGTACCTTTGTGAAGGCTATAGAGTCATGGCTGCTTATATCTGTCTATAACAGAGTTATTGCTGTGATAGTCTCCTTTGCTTTGTCTGCACCATCCAGCCTCGTCCTGCTTTAGCTATTATTGATACTCATATGATCGAGCAGCTGCTAACAAGGAATAGAACACTTTTTTATTTTCCTTCTTAGTTTTCTATTATATCCTTTAACCATCCCACTACAGAGTCACATATGTGACTATGGATAGCTCAGAGTTGGGGAAAGGGTTATGCATCCAGAAATGGAGGACAAGACTTGTATAGACTTGTTGGTCTTCTCTTTACACTGTGGAGTTTGGAGCCAACCTAATACTCCTGTCTACAAAATCCAGAGTATTGCTACAGTCCTCAGGCCTGGAAACATATGCGGATGCAGAAGAGGACATGGAAAGGGTTGGCTTGGCTCCATGAGTTGCCTGCAAACACTGATCGAGAAAGATGAAAACTTCTGTCTTGATGGTGTTTGATAGAAACACCTACCAGAGGGAACAATAAAAATGCCACACTTTGCTTGAAAATGCCTCTTGGAATTGTCAGCAGGTACAAGCATGAGGCAGGGTTGTTTTATTTTCTTTGGTTTTAAGGTAGGTATTGTAAGGCACCCACAACCAGCCCTGCTATTTAGGCCGTTTTTGCTAAGATGGACAATCTAAACAATAGTAGCACTTCGTGCTTTGTGACTTTGGGCAGCCTTATGCAGTAAGGACTGTAATAAGGTGTGAAATGAAGATTTAGTAGCACAACATTGCAAATGCAATCTAGAAAAAGAGTTTATTGCAGTTCCATTAAGATTGCACAGTTAACATTCAAAACAGGCAAGAAACGTGAAAAATCAAGGTTTCTGTGGCAGCATAAAGTTAGTCACGTTGTGCAACCAACATGTACTGTTTCTTGCTCTGGGTCAGATTCTACAACTCCCACTGTTAACCCTGTTGCCTGATTATAGTCATAGAATCTGAAGGTCTCAGAAACTATTACCCCACAGGACTGGGATCTCTGCCTAAGTAGAAAAGCCTTTGTTCACTTTGGTGAACATCATCCATCTTTTATAGTCCCCAGCTCAAGTACAGCTGGGAGGTGCTGAGCAGAAGGAACTTAATTGGGTCAAACATTTCAATTTGTTTCAGAAATTCATTTAAAGAAGAAACAGCTGCTTGCACATCTCTGAGGACAACCTCTCTGCTCCCATTAGCTCAGGCTACCCTATTCATTTCTAAGTGATTTCAGTCTTGGCCTACCACAGAGTTGGATGGGAATGTTTTTCAGGGAGTCATGATTTTGTTTTCCAGGAAAAAACCTTACATGTCAAATTTCAAGAAACACCTAGAAATTTTACTGCAATAAGCTATGTATGGATACTTTTCTGTTTCATACTTTAGTCTGTATTTCTGTCTATGTGTCCTTGCCATGGGATAAATCTGAAAAAGGCCATTCAAATATTCGAATAAGTGTCTAACTATAGAAATCAAATTTAAATTATATCATTCACTTAGGTGGCAAACTTTTCAATATCAATCAGTCTTCTTTGCCCTTGCATAAGACCTCTCACAGGAGCAATAAGAAATCTAATCCTCAAATACAAGAGTAAAAGCATTTGCAGCAACGCTTCTCATGTGGGGAAAGCAAGGTTGTATTGCCCAGGAGAGCTTAGCTGATTTCTGGTCCTGCCACAGGTTTTCCTTTTGTCTTTTGTCAAGTTCTTTGACCTCTGCTCCTTGCTGTTTTAGAGACATACAGCTTTTGTGTTGACTATTGAGGTTTTAGATCTGTTTCACAGGAGGTATGGCCTTAGTTTCTCATTTTAAGGGCCTAAGGGTGTCTCCAAGTCCCACGTGGATATGAACCACAGTCACAAATATCACCTGTTAAGAGAATTAGCAGGGAAATGTGTGCAGTCTTCACTCTCTGAAGTGAAGGCTACAAAACTAGAGCCTATGGAAATTCAATGTACTCAAACATTGCAGTGCTGTGTGTAAAAGAATATGATTTATGATAATGCATTTTAACACACCATTATACGCTGCTAGAATGAATTTTCTCATAATTATAGTCCTGGTTTTAGATGTCAGTACATCAAGACATATCTTGAATTAACTTGACCAAAAGCTGTTTGTGACAAATAGGTAGTGCAGTGGTGACCCAGGCTCTGCTGGGACAGCTTGCCTGACATGTAATTTTGGACATTACTGTTTTGGACATTACAATAATGGTTTTGGTTGGTCATTGCTTCTTCGTGTGTAGGTGGAGAGGAAGGTAGAAGGTATCCATTTCTCCAGATCCACTGGGTTTTTTCAAGGTATATTAGGGAGTGAAGTGGTGACTGCAGACTTGGGGGGCTCTGTGAAGGGAAGGTGGCTGCCCTCTGTGGTACCGATTGCCCCAGTAATGTCATAAAATGGGAATATAAGCCTCTGGGAAGCACATACTGAAGCCATTGCCAACCTCTAGACTTTCTGAGTCACAGGGACTGAATTTGGGCAGGGAAGTAGCCAGTAGACTGAGAAGTCTCTAATCTGGCAGTGCTGGATCCTAAACTCGAGTTGCTCTAAAGGGGAAACTTGCCCTGCAGCACAACTCATCCAGGGTGTTCCCTTTATAAGTAGCATCAGGGCTGGGCTGTTGGTGTCCAAATGCAATCCTCTAAAGGCTAGAGAAGTCTGCTTTTGGAAGAAAGCATGATAACCCCCAGCAAAACCATAGTAATTTTCAAGTTAACAGTCCTCACAGCTTGCATCCAAAGCCAATGGAATATTAATTATGACCAAAAATACAAATGTAGTAAACAACTCTTTTGGAAAAAGCCATTTATCTGTCTAAGTATCATTATTAATTATCAGTTTATCAGTAGGTTGACATAAACCACATAATTATATCAGTGTATCATTTAATAATTAGGGCACAAGCTAATTGTCATCATTCACCAGCTGAATAAAATCTTTATGAGGAAAACAATGGGACCCCAGTGGTATAGAGGTAATTTTAACACATTTCTTCAATTAATAAAGCCCAAACTATAAAACCAACATAATTACAGTGTTTGACAGGAGTGTGAGAGTGGAGAAGAGAAATAAGAGTTTTGACAAACTAATGGCAGTAAATTAGCAAAACTTAATGATTTCCCAAAATACTCATGTTCTGAGGAAAACTATAGTCTGAAAAAAAAGAAAACTAAAGGAGAGAATAAAAGATTGGAATGGAATAGGAATAACTAGATGTCACTTAGATATTCTGAGAAAATCTGTGGAGAAATAAATGCCTGGTATTTATGGGCTTTCCATAAGGACAAAAAGAATTTATGTGTGATCAAAGCAAAGGAGAAACTACAAATGAAATAGCTTGATACCTGCTTTTTGGGGGCTATTTTTTCTGATGCTACTATTGTAACACATTGACTGGATGGGGAGTTTAGGCACTGAACCACTCCTCAGACTGATGGTGTTGACAACACATATTCTGAAATGAATTACCTGTTCCCTGCCACTCAGTATCATCTTCAGATAAGAAGGTTTCTAAAAACTGAATACTTAAGAGATTCTTTTTCTCTCCCTTCTATGTTTTGAATCTTGAAATTGCTTCAATATAACAGTTTTCAGACTTTTAAAAAATTCATTCAGACTAGAACAGTAGCGTAAAACACAATAGCTAGGATCCCTAATACTCATGGAACTCCAAGAGCTGTAATTAAGGAAGCAACAAACACATGTTGGCAGTAGCTGCAGGAACTGCATTGCAGAGCATGTGAGGAAGCAATATACCTCCAGATCACCTCTCTGTATCACATCTGATTACCTGTGTCCCCGTTGCCTTTGGTTTTAACTGACATTAAGTAGTGACACAGCCAGGTAAAGTCAGTTGAACTGACTATTCAAAAGAAATTATCAGAGCATTCAGATTATATACTTACCAGTGATTACATTCCTATTCTGGGCAGACAGCAAATGAAAGAAATTATCTAGATTTATTTAATTTATCTTTCAACATTTAACATGAATGTGAAGTCACTCCTGTGTCTGTACTCAACAAGTGAAACAGGAAACCACAGACAAACCATGTGGGTTTGCAGTAGTCCTATGGAGAAGCCTATCTCTTATGCTGGTTGCAGAATATGGCTAGGCTGCTTATAGTGCTCAGTTAGGTGTTGTGTTACAGAGACTGGACCCAAGCAGGTCAATCTAGATCAGGTGAAAAGGAATGGATTTCCCACTAACATCAGTGTTGGAAAGGGAAGAGTTGTACATCCACCAGTAACCTTGATTTTTATCACATCACCTTTGCTGAATCACAGTCAGCTCTACTGTATCTCCTCTTTCTGCTGTTTATTCTTTGCCCTTCTATACCAAGCAAAGATGTGTGCAAGATGGTGTTCAAGCACAGGGGAAGAGATAACACAGAGAGGCAAAGCAGACAAAAAAAGCACTGGCTTTGAAATTACCTGTGTAGGGTATTTTGTCATGGTGCTGTGACTAGTATATGCCTGAATTCTGTTCAAGGTGAAGTCAGGTAATTCAGCAATGTGAAAGACTTCTTTTTGTGAGTGAAGGTAGCAGAATCCATCACCATTAACTGGACTGCTCCTGGAAAATTTACTAATTTTCATCTGCCTTGTGTAAACGTATAGAAAGAAAGAGACAGAAAGAATAGCAATAGAAGTTATAAAGACTGGGTCCAATTAGACTGTTTCCCAATATTTTAGGTAGGAGAGATAAATGTGTAATGTAGACAGAGTGTTAAAAATCTAACATTGGCCTTAAAGTTTAAATCAGAATACTAAAAGCCAGATTAGGTCAACACATTTCAGACAAGGGTATTCCTCATAGAAATCCTCAGCCATTTGCAAAGCAGGCCCTTGGCACAGATGTGTATATCTAGCTGTGAAAACTGGAAGTCAATTAACCACAGGTGCTTGCTGGCTAGTAGCTGTTAAATCACCCACTTCCAAGGTGGAACTTGTTTTCTTGGAATCACCTTTAATAAAAATTACAATAGCAAAAACAATCACAGAATCACAGAATCACAGAACAACCAGGTTGGAAGGGACCCATCGGATCTTCTAGTCCAACCATTCCTATCTAACACTAAACCAAGACCAGCGACTTATTAACAGCCAGAGCACCTAAAAAGCTGGTATTGGAAGATATCTCAATTTTGTGATAACAGTGAATATTTAAAGATCAGTTTGTATGGGCCGGATTTCTCACTTTTAAATGAGAAGGGTAAACAATAATGATACTTCAACAGATATGTGAAGCTATGAGTTTCATTCACTTGGCTCACTCCAAGAAAGCTTGAGCACAGCATAGGTAAACAGGCTAGGAAAGAGAGGTCTTGATGAAAGTATTTTACTGTGAATATAAAGAGACTGGAAGACGATATAGAGAAAATAGCTATCTGTAGTTAAACTGGAATTGCCTATTAGGAGGGATCCCAGAAGCTGCTGTCCTGAAAGCATTAACAGTTTAGGTAATGGAACAAGAATGTTGCTTTTAAGCTGTGGCTAATGTTGAATGAGAAGAGACGGCAACTGTGATGGAGAACCAAGATGGAGACAAGATTTGGGAAAGGAAATAACATGTAATTCAACACTGTGAGTGTAAAGTCCTCTGCCTAACAGGAATAATGTGCAATGCAAACATAATGGAAAAACAAGTCAGCTGGATAGTATTTGTAGGGAGAAGAAGAAGGGGAGTGAAGAGGATGACAAAGAAAGCAGTTTCAAACCATGCAAATAATGCAGATCTCATTCCAGGATATAGAGTCAAAAGGTTTCTTGCAGACTGTTTGAGACAATCATTCTTGGGACTCAGTAAAGCCTCACTGGGAAACCAGGATCTAGGCATTGTATTTCAGGTGATGCCAATGTTGAGAGCCTAGAAAATACAAAAAAATATGAAAGCTGGTGCCAGGAAAGTTTAAAGAGACTAAGTATGATTAGACTAGGGAAAAGATAGCCGAAGGCAGGCATGTACTGTAACACTTCAGTGTACTGAATAAAGAAGAAAATAGTTCTACCTGTTCATTGTGAAAAAACAAGAGACAATACGCTTAAATGGTGGCAATAGGTTTGTATATTAGACAGTAAAAAAGCTTTCTAACAGTAATTGTTCGCAATTGTTCTCATGAACTGAGAACAACTGCTTGGGGAGGATGAAGATATGTCGTGGCTGAGGTCCTGGAGGACTGGCTAAGCACGAGTAGGTCTGATTGGCAGTGGGTAACTAGTGACAGATGAGAAGGAGGCTTCAATTCTCTCTTAGGCTCCCTCCCTTACTCTTCCACCACAATTCAGTCATCCAGCACAAATATGAATTTTTAAAATATTGGGAGAAACTTCTTCCTGCAAAGTTTGTTTTTGCTGTTTTGCATATCTAAAGGCTACAGCTCAGCTCTTGGATGAGCTGAACTCCCAAAGCTTTCTTAGAGTAGCAAAGCTTCATCAAGCGCCCATGCATGTAGGTGGGAAAATTAGCTCACTAATTAACTGATAGTCACAAGTGGGTTGAAAAGAGCACAGAAATCAGCCACCTTCGAAAAGCATGGAGATGCAGTCTCATAAGTTAACATCTCCTCTGGGACCATTATGTTAGTGTTGGCACAGAGCAAAATAAGCCAGTCTCGGTGCACTGAAATTTGCTTCCCCAAAGCAAGGGACCCTGACAATCACCTAAGCAAGCCATAACTGCCTGTACCCAATGTGCAGATTGAAATCTCCTTGTCTGAAAACTAAATACAGATGTATTCATTCAGAGAAGAGTATCCACAGCCTAAAAAGCTCTCATTCAGCCATGTGCAATTTCTCCTGAGGAGGAATATAAAGAGGAGAAGAAACTATGGATCTGGAATCATTATATCAACTCTTTGTCTGTCTGAAGTATAATCAGTGTTATCCCTTAAGACATGCTCATCTGTCACTCAGGTTTTGTTTTTAGAGGATGGTAATTAAGTGTTATTAATATAAAAAAATCATTGATCCAATCACTGCACATGCATGATTTTCACAGGTACTAACCTAGTCTGACCTGGTCTATGAACATTATTCAGTTATATACACGATAATAATGATAACAACACTAAAAATAATATAGTGAGAACTTATTTTTTGAGCAATAAATATTTCTATTAACATATGCATATTGAAATATGTTACGTTTTTTTATCCTGCTTTCACTACTTTTCGTAATTCTTCCACATCCTTTTTCGATTTGTGCAGGCTTAAAAAAATATTTTATAATTTGTTGATGTTTTCCAATGTCCTATTTTCCCAGTTATTTCTTAAAGGAAATTATCTTAAAAAATATTATGATTAAAAGGAGGCAAAAAGTACAATATTACTGGGAAAGAAAAAAATAAAAACAGTGTATACAAAGTATTTTTCAAGGAAAGGTGAAAAAACAGACAAGATAAGATGTTAGAAGGGACAATTAAAAGAAAACATTTAATAAGAAAAATATGATTAGTTCCGTAATATCCAGATGTTAATTCTCCTTTTTGTACTTGAGCGTTAGAGGAACCCCAGACTGTTTCTCTCAGCAGTGGAAAGCAGATACTTTTGGAGTGGAATTTTTCCCCCTACAAGACATGAGCAGTAAGGGCAAGCTATGGTTATGGTTAGACTTGATGATCTGATGGGTCTCTTCCAACCTGGTGATTCTATGATTCTATAGTCAGAGCTTGCCTTCATTTTCTTGTTATGTATTTTCTTCACATTGAGCTAAACATTCACAAGCAGACAACTGCCACGCTCTGAGATTAGGTCTTTCTGCCCATGCTGGGAAGGCAAATCAGCCACATCTCCTGCAAAGGAGAAGGACCCACAAGGTATGCTCTGCCTGTGTCAGTGTCTCCTGAGCCTATGGTTTGTCCTGGGAAAGGTAAAAAACCAGATAAGATAAGATGTTAGAAGGGACAATAAAAAAAAACATTTTATAAGAAAAATATTATTAGTTCCATAATATCCAGATGTTAATTCTTTTTGTACTTGAGTGTTAGAGGAACCCCAGACTGTTTCTCTCAGCAGTGGAAAGCAGATACTTTTGGAGTGGAATTTGGCAGTTTCTAACTCTTTGTTACTGTACCCTTATACAATACCAATCTGAAACTGTAAGACTGTGTAGGAAGCAAACTAAAATGTTATTTGGTGGTAACACCTGATCTGTAAAATACCAAAACCAAAGGCCACCCCATCTCTGCCCCCCTTAAACACTTTAGTCACTTATTAAGTAATTAAAGCCCACTTTCACTTTCCATCCCTCAAACCCCTCAAAACCAACCTAATATTATTTTCCAGGCTTAAAATTTTGCAGGTGCTTCTGTGCTTTACTGAACTGGAGCCATAATAAGCACTTGACACCTAAGACAACTACTGCAGATAAAAACAATCTGAGATATGCTGTAAGAACGTTCATATCCATCTTGCTTGGACAGAAGACCAAGCAAGCTCAGGGGAAAGAAATCTTGCTGAAGTAATATCTTAGGTAGTGGCAAAGTAAAGCAGAGAAGAATACTGGCACAGCTAATGCCCCTTTGTGTAATTATTCTCACTTTCATAAGTTCACCCCAGTGTGAAAGTTTTCTCCTTTAAAATGGGCTGGCAAAGATAATCCATTAATTCAACAGCACTGGAAAGTTAACATTTTTTCCCTTCATTAGCAAGTTCAAAATTGCATTTTATTTCCATTTTGATGAGATTTTTATGAGTTAGAAGAGATGAAGTTGAACCCCAGGAGCTTAATGGACCCAGAAAGATCGCAGATACAGGATTGAATTCAATGAACCGTGAGGAGTTTAGTAAATTAATTAAATTTAAGAAAATAATGATTTTTTTTGTCTACTGGATTAAAAATGCTAAAATGCCATGAAAAGTTAATGTAATGCTAAAACTTTTCCCCCTAAATTTATTTTGCATTGGTATTAAATAACTTTTGGAAAGCTTAAAGAGGAGTGAAAAAATAGGGGAGAAGACATAGAAAAATAATTATTATTTTTTTTCCTGATTCCCTAGGGCATCCTGAGATTTCATTCTAAGTGCTGTCATTCAGAGGTCTGAATAACCTGTTTTGGGATGTCTGTAGGATTTTCCAGACCCACATCGCTCCTGTAGTTGTTCTTTGCTTGGTCTTGTTGCAGGAACAGCTCAGCTGCTGATGTCCTAAAGTTCATAGTCCATTATTGTTCACAGATGTCTGTGACTTAAGCCCTTGAGGTAGCTCATAGAGCGACAAGACCTTCTAGGGTCAGAAACTCTGGTTTCACTTTCCAAGTGAAAAGGCTAGAGAATTTAAATTTGCTTATAAAGTTTTTTGTGTCCCACCAACAGACTAGTTTGTAACCTCCCATATGAGTTTCCTCTCTGCTTGCTTCCATCCAGAATTAACCTTTGGCAACACTTCTTACACTGTATTGCAGACAAATCCCCAATCTTGAGAACTGTCTCTAGGCACTTTTCGGAGATTAAAAAACCCCCCAAAACAACCAACAGCCCACAAGGGCAGTTCCCTAAACAAATGTGAAACTGTAAAATGAAGTTCACTTGCCACCCAGCACTCCCCAGCCTAACCAGGTCTTTGAACCTAACAGATCAGTAAACATGTTGAAACAAGAGCTACTTTAATTCTTAGTAGCTTGGTGTATTTCTTTCTATTTTCTCTTTTCACACATGATGTCAGAGATTGTAGAGCCAGGTCTTCCAATGTCAGCTTCCTAAGGTGTAAATAAAGCAAATAACACAGATAATTTCAGCAATTAGCAGGAAGTTGTTAGAGTTACTGTGGGAACGGATAGAAGGAAACCTGCCAGGAAGAAAAAGAAAAAAAAATTTGAAAAAGAACAATTGAGTCAGTTTCCCTTTCTGCTTTTCTTCCTCTAGGAAAAATAACATTGCAAAGAACTACATTTCATAGACCTGTCATTATTGATGATATGACAGAGTCAAATGTGGCCATTGGAAGAGTATGGTTTTATTCTGCATCCAAAAACAGTGCATGAATTTACTCTAAAAGAACAATTGGCTTTGTCCTGTGATTAATGACCTGCCACTCATCAGACACTAACCAATCCTCAGGGCATGGCATCCAACAGAAAATTAATGAGTGAGTGAGAACTGATGTGACCAAAGAGGAAACCTCCTAAAGTCTATCATCAGAATTATGAGCTGAAATCAATCAAATGGTATCTTCAATTCTGATTGACAATTTCCATAGAGCATTTCTCTTCATTGGTGTTTGTGTAGAGAAATGGGCTTCAAGGTCATTTGATGTTGCTGAAATCCTACAGTAACCACCTAAGAATCACAGTATTTTACCATGAATATCAGTTACCACTGAACTCAGAGTGCTTAAGGACTGTGTGTTCATTCCTTCTGATGACTGGAGGTGTGCTCGTGCTTCTTGAGTTGCTAAAATGTTTACTTGTTTTAAAATGTGTGCAAGAGATGTGGTAGAAGATGGCAACATATATAAAATAAGTGATGTCAAGTTTAAGGAATTTATTATTGATCTAGGAAAGGGGGAATGATTTAGACCCATTGGATGTGGACTTCTGGATCTCTGGATCTCACTGTGCATTGCTGATTATGGATGTACCATATCAAGCTTAGTTCCTGCCATTCTGCAGGAACAGCATATCCAGTTTTTAATCTGTCTGTGGTTCAAAACAACTGAGAGATCTGATTTTTTTTTTAACATCCAAACAAAGTACCTTTTAATAACTGGCATTTTTTTCCCCTAAAGTGACTTGCAGAGCATGGTCAAGGTATTCTTTGACCCTCTCAAACATAAGTCTTTCTCCTCATCCTTAGGATCCTTGTTCTAGGGAACAGTTTTACTCCCTTTTTGAACAGCTGATTTCTGTGTGTGCATGTCTGTGATCTCTCAGTGTGGTCATGAGACACTGAGGCCCATTAACCCCTCTCAGGGGCAGATGAGGATGGAGGAGGAAGGAAAATGCATTCAACAGTTAAGAGACTGTGTTGAGAAGCTGAAAATGTCCGTCTTTCTGAATGTAATCAGTGCACTGTCCTTTACCGGATGCTGACTGGCTTACTTTTAATTCACAGTTGTGAATTAACTCCTACCTTAAGGGATTTAAAGCTCATGCACTCCCAAGCCAAAAATCTTTATTTCACGTGGCTGTTCTTTTGAGCAGAGAGATGATCTGAAAATGTTACAGATGCCTTAGACTGTGTTTGATAAATGCAATGTTAGTGTTTTCCATGGAAATTCATTGCACTGGATTGTCTGATACTTGATGACGTCAGTTGTCTCAGCTACATGGTGCTCAAGTTGAAGCTGGGTATATCTAAGCTTCTTGTAATTTCTTTTAAGTGAAAGTCAGTTGTTGGCAATTCACTGTTCTTTACCTAATGTCTTTTGCAAAAAATATATTGCAGTGCAAGATCCCAAATGAGTCAGAGCTTCATTCTTCATTCTAGAGGTTGCGATCTTACACAGGAAGCAGGCTTCCTTCTCTGATCTTGTAATTTCTCACAAATATGAAGCTCGTGACCTCCCATGTAAGTAAGGGACTGAAGAACTCAAAGACAGAGGTAACTTGCTAATTATTCTGGAAAGTATGAGACCATTGACAAAAAAGGCAAAACCTCCAAGAAAAGCACCTATTCAAGCCTTATCAAATAGTAACAGTTCAGAAGATCCTGTTTCCATGGTGGTCTTGTGAATAAGGGAACTATTCCCCATAATGACCATATTGAAATGTATTGTCTAACGTCTTACATTGAATCAGTATTTCAACTGCTGTGAAGAGCTTTGAGGCACTCCATGGCAATTTGGAGAATGCTTCTGGGCTCAGATTCTGAATTCTCTTTGATAGTGGATACATACAATGTGGATCTCCATTCTTTTAAAAAGTCTCTAAGGGAATGTGGACCTTCTGGGGTTTTTTGCTTTTAATTTTTTTTCCCAGCTGAGCCAAAACTAGAGAGAAAGCAGACATTTTTACCTTGCTAGTGCAGGGCCAGTACAATAAGGATGATAAACTTTGGTAGTCATCAATTAAACTGAATCCTGCTTGACAGCAAAATTTCTCAACTCAAGATCAACTATTCTTTCAAGTCTAGACTGTTGTGGGAGGCAGAAGAAACTAAACAATGAATCAGATATTGAAAAATTTTGATCATTTGCTAAGGCTTGACAGGGAATGCTGTGGCTATAAAGATTGGAGATCAAAAATGCTCACTCACCCCCCATGTCTGAGGAGGTTTGAGTAGGGAAAGTCAGTTGAAAAAAACAGTTGGACACTCCTACTCAGAACAGATATCCCTTGTAGAAATCTAATCTAATATCCAGAAAATGCTCATAGAATACCTTGTGTTAGCTAGGAAAGTGAGGAAGTGAAATGCATAGAAACATAAGTTATTCTGGCAAGAGCTCTTTTTTCTTGTACTTGCTAAAGAAAAGAGGCCTTGAGGTGTCCATACATTTGCAGTAATACATGTCGTCCGAATAGGCCAACTCAAAATCAGTATGAATAGAATTTAGACAAAGATTGCCTTTCAGGTTTGGGGAATCTAACTGAGCCTGCTTGACCATAAAGTTCCTTTTACATGAAGGAGTAACAGACTGCAAAAAATGTAGCAAAGTTGCTGAGGAAAGAGCCAGAATTACTTTCTAATAAAAGGTATTAAGACCAGTTGAATACCACGCAGCTATGAGTTTCTTGTCTGTGGAGCATTCGGGGGGCTATAAAACATTTCTGAGAATCGAAGCACAGTAAGTCTTGCTATTAAATGGTCCTGCAAAAGCGTTTTGAAGTCATCTCACATAATGTACAGGCGTGCTCCTTTACCAATAAGATGCTGGCCTGGTTTCCTCAGTCCTTGCAGATTAAGCAGGTTTGTCTGCTTGGTGTGTGTAAAGTCTTCCTAAGGGGGTTGTCTCAGATGCAATAGTACCACAAGACATTTTCTTCTTATCATTGCAATAGCCACATGATAAATTGCATTCATGCCCATTCAGGTTAAACTGAAAAAGGGGATGGGATATGGGTTTTATATACCACTTTAATTTACCCTCTCCTGTCTTTGAAACATTTGCTAGCAATCCCAATATACTGCAGCCATGAAGGTTGTACTCTGTTTCTTACTCTGCTTTTATTTTCCAGGTGAAGAGTAGGAAAAGCAGCTTTTATTTGAAGCCATTTATTTATTTTCAAATGCACCACTATCTTTCTGCAGAGTGAGAAGTAATGGATAGAAACTCCAATAGGCTATTATCAGACTGATGCTGAGAATAAAATGGAATGGATAAAGCTTTGATGGAGTCCTGAAAGCATCTGTAACAATTTGTAGTTTAGAATTATACCTGCAGATTATGCAGATCTCTCTGAATATGTTACAATATATACCATGACCCATACCACTTACTGCATGAGGCTTCCTTACCAGCATACAAGATTTTGCAGTGAAGGAACAAGCCTGTTTCTCATTGCAGACACTGGGAGTTTGATTATTCTATGGCCAGTGAGATGCGATTTAAAGTCTCCAGGTACAGAAAGCAAAGGATTTGGCATCCTCTTGTTGAGATGGTGGCCTTTTGGATGAGGGAGGGAGAATGAAGATTTCTGAAACACTGGCATTTTTTCCCCTACAATCATCCAAGATATGAGCAGTAAGGGCAAGCTATAGTCAGAACTTGCCTTCATTTTCTTGTTATGGATTTTAAGCAGACAACTGCCACACTCTAAGGTTAGACCTTTCTGCCCATGCTGGGAAGGCAAATCAGCCACATCTCCTGCAAAGAAGGACCCACAAGGTATGCTCTGCCTGTGTCAGTGTCTCCTGAGCCTATGGTTTGTCCTGGGACAGAGCAGAGTGTGGTGGGCACTGAGAAGCCCTTGTGATATGGAGCAGATGGGCATCAGGAGTGGTTTAATCACCCATACAGGGACTAAAGTGGACACTACAAACCTGAAGAACATTCTCCTAGGCTCTGCCCTGCTTTGACCAACACCAGTGGCACTGCTGTCATTCCCATTTAGTGCATGCAATAGCCAGTCCCTGGGTAAGAAGACACTCTTTACAGGTGAATCCGGAGGACAAGCCTGTTTATCCTCATCTGTCTGCAGCCCAGTGGAATAGCACAGTGCTGGAAACTTGTGTCCTGGGGCTTGGAGGGACCCTGTTAGTCCTTGGGCAGTGAGGGTCTAGGCACTGAAGAGAAGAAAACGAATTGCTAAGTTACATGCAACATGCTTGTGACTGCTCTTTATGTTCCATACCCCAGTGCTTATTCAAAGTAATTTAAATGTCTCAAGCTCTGGTGCCTATCACTTTGTGTGGCACATTATTCTGCTAAGTCATCTCACCATTTGCATTTTTCCACATGAAATTCAGAAGCAATTTCCCCTCCTTTCCAATCCCTTAATTTCACTGAATGCTTCACTTCATGTTCCCCTTTCCTTATGATGTCTCCTGCCACTCACTGTGGCTCCTCTCTTGTTCCTTTGTATCAGACATGGCACCTAGGATTTTCAACATGCTTAAGCAAAGGGAGGTGGGTTACTTTCTTGAAATTAGGTCTTGGTAACGTATCTATGGCTAGAGCAGTAATTCAGTTTGGAAAACTCCAGACTGCTCTGCCACTGGCTTCCTCCATCCCTTTGTTCATTGCCCTGTTCCTTACCACCTTTATAATCCATAAAGCATTTAATAAAGGAATTGAGCAGAAAATTCAGAGAGTGCTGTGGAATCCGTGTAAGAGTGAGGACCCCATTTACACTCTTTGGCACTTATGTAGGGCCAAGAACCTCTCATCTTCTAGAAAGATATCCTAAACATCACCATTTTTTGTACACATAATGAAAGTTTTATGTGTGTGATTCAATCATTAGAGAAACTTCTGTTTTCATAGCATTTAGGTGAGACTTTTAAAGCTAAACTCAACATGGGAAGCATATCCATGTGGTTTTGGCACGCAGATTTTTATATGACTGAAGAAAACTATCAAAGCAATTCCTAGGAACTATGGAAATGGTGTTGGGCAAGGAGGACTATTGATTTCAAAACTGTTCTATGGAAATGAGGAAGGCCTATAGGCAATGTGCGACAACCAAACAGATTAGTGTTATTTACAAACAGTAATGGTATCCAAATGCTTTTTTTTTATTAGGATCAGTTGATATAGAGATTGCAGTGAGCTTAGGACTATGAGCATTTTAGGCATGCTATAACCTATGGGTTTAATAACAATAAGTCGTTTTCTCTGGCTGATTTAAAACCTACTTGTCCCATAAATGTATGGTGGATGGTTTTAATTAACACCTCAACAAAAGCGATTTTTCAGGTGGGGGCACTGAAGCGTAGGCTGCATTTAAAGTTATGTCTGGCAAAAGGAAATCTTTTTTGCACTTGTTCTTCTCTCAGAACCTAATTTGTCACTGGAACTCATTGACCCTAAACATCATGCACAAGAAGAATTTGGTAGGAAGAGCAGTAATATTTTGACAACTTACAGATCCTCCACTGCACACCTATAGTGTGGGAAAAGAAAGTGTTGGGAAATTAGTCCTCATACTTTAAGGCACAGTATCTCTCATTAATGTAGGCTCATCCAGGAGCTGCCCCTGTACTATTTCAGTTTTAATTGTTAGGGCTTAAAAAAACTTCCTTTGAAGCTGCCAGCACTTCAGGTGACAAGGAGCCCACATTCCTATAATAACCAAGGCCACCCTCGAGCTGCTGGAGTGCCCTAGCAGGGAGAGGCAGACAGGGCAGGTGACCCCAAAATGACCAACAGAGTATTCCACCCCATACATGTCTTATTTGGTATAAAACTGAGAGATCACAAGGGTTTCTCTTTTCTTCAATGGCTGATGTCCAGTGAGGAACTTGTCTGTCTGTTTGCCCCTGATCCCAGATCTATGTGTTCCTAAATTAAGCTCCTGCCTTGCCTTGGGACCTTTCCCTCCTGTCTGCTTTGCAGCATTTGTGGAGATGTGTAGTCATTGAGGGGTGGGGGTGTGATTTCATATGTTTGTATAGATTTTACTATTGAATAACAACAACAACAAAAACAGCAATAACAATAATGCTGTAGTTTTAGTTTCCAGCCCATAAGCTTTTCCCCCCTCTCATTTCCTTTTCCCTGGGAGTGAGAGAGGGAGGAGAACTGGTAGTCCAACTTCTTGGTTTTAGCTGACAAAATTGACTGGGCTAGGGCTAAACCATGGCACTCCTTAAACTAATAATGAACTTTTGTTCAGTTTGTCTTTGTGAAAAAGTGTTGCAGAACATGACCAATGTTTAGAACTTCCATCTAGTTCATTGCTTTGTTGTGTTCTTAGCAGTTAGCAAGTTTTTTTTTTTTGCTTTTTTTTTTTTCTCATGACCAATACTGCTCTATATTGCACATAGCACTTTTCTCTGCAGTCTTAATTTCCTGGAAGAATCTGTAATAAGAAACTGTTTTTTTCCTTGATCTTCATGTTGCTTGGTCAAACAAGTTAAATTTCACAAAAATGTAGACTTCATAATTCTTACTATCTCATCAACATATGCTCTAGACATGTTTCTGAATCACTGCTTTGAACATGCTCGGGAACATAGTGACCTTTCTTTTTCAGTCATCTCTATATTAACTTTGGTTATTAAAATCCAAATCAAACTTGATCCTATTTGGAAGTCATAAGGGAAACAGATCTAGTTACTGCACAATGGTAAAATGCATGCTAAATATCTTGCTTTGGCTATTAGGCCCTCCTGGGGTGCCTAGCAAAGCCACAAATGTCAGACTGAGGAGCGAAGTGAAGAATATATAAGCCAGCTGCCTGGAGAGTTTATATATGTTCTGATAAATCAAAGAAACAAAGTCATCTTCTATATCTTCATCTTAAAAAGAAACAGAAGATGAAGGATTTTTCTCATAATGGCCTCCACAGTTAGAGGTTTGAATACCCTGGAGATACTCAAATGATACCCAGAAACAGGATAGACATGAATCGGATCACTTAAGGAAACAACGGAAAGGGAAAATGCTGCTCATTTTTGTAGATATTCTCCTTCTTGACATCTATTTTATATACTACCGTGACTCGGACAGCTGTATTATGTGAACGCGGGAAGGCAATTTGGGTGGATATGAGAAATGCTGAAGGCAAAACAGGTGAAGAAATCTGCGGAGACCTGAAAGTCCATTTGATATTGCTTATAGTCTAGAACAGGATGTAAAGTGAAGGAGTACAGATACATGGATTCATGGTCATGTCAACATTTGCAAATGCAAAACAAAGAGTAAACTATGATTACTTTAAAAAACAACAAGAGTGCACCTGAAATCAGAATTTCTGTCTTTGTTGGTTGTTTTCAGCTTCCCATCATAGAGCAGTTCAGTGTTTCTCTGGCAGTCAGGAGAGTTCAGTTCATAGCTGACTTCAATGTTCAATGGTTTGGTCAATTTACTCCTTCTCTTCTTGTTATGGAAATGTTAGCACTTCCTCTGACTTTCCCATTTGGAT
Organism: Coccyzus lansbergi; assembly: GCA_033558105.1. Lineage (NCBI taxonomy): Eukaryota > Metazoa > Chordata > Aves > Cuculiformes > Coccyzidae > Coccyzus > Coccyzus lansbergi. The sequence goes on along the minus strand of JAUMJK010000032.1, from coordinate 1,828,435 downwards.
GCCAGTTCATTGGCTGCAGTATATATCTTATCATTTCTCTGCTTAGAGCTGGGTACAAGGGGAGTTTGACCTTGATTAGGACAGACATTTTCTCCTTTATTTGTTTCTTACACAAGTTCTCCTTAGGAACTTTCTCAAGATTTTTTCATCTCTTTCTGCTAAGTATCATAGCATTATCACATTGTTTTCATATTAATTTAATGTAACTTAATATTTCCTGTTCAATATACAGTTTCCTCTCTCTGTGTATCTGTATATATCCGTTTAAAATATGTTTCTTTTAAATAACAATTGGATCATGCCAAGAATGACGATGGAGTTTCTCTTCATGGAGAATAATTAGACCTATTTGTTTTATATAACTCTTTACCCTTTTATAGGAATGATGGAGATGTAGCTGTATCTAAATCAAAATGGGGCTACAGTTTCAAGGCACTGCTATTAAGTGGGCAGAAATGAAGAAAAACTCTTTATTCAGTGGAAACCGCTGAGAAAATTTATACAAGACTGCACAGGATACTCATATCTAGACTTGCAAAAATAACTCTACAGGAGTTGTAATGACCACCAGACATTGAGACCATGGGTTTATGAGCCATATCTCCATTTTATTCTAGCAGGAACAGTCATTCAACTTGTACCTGATTGCAAGTTGTTGTTTTCAGATATAGCCGACAGAGAACAATGTGGATATATATTGTATGTGCATGTCAATAAAACCTATTTAGAATATGGTTTAATTTCCTTACTGCCACCTACCAGGATATAACAGACCAAGTATGAAGTTTAACAGCTGGTCCTATGATAAGAAAGTGATTTTCATAAGGTTTTGAAGAGACACCCAGAGAAAACATTGATTCATGTTCAGCCTTGTAGCAAGCATACAGGGAGCCTAGATTGATAAGGAGCTAAGACTGGTAAATCATAATGTAAATAAAAGCACTATTTTTCATGCAGCTTATTTACAATGGCTTTAGTATGCTACATTTCCAGGGAAATATATGTTCTTGTCAGGAAACTTCAGGGGAAGTAAATGAGTTTGAATCACATGAATAGGTTTAAATGCCATGGCTGAAATTTAGTAAACTATTTTGCACTATCTCTTCTTCTTCATTAAAAGCAGAACATTTTTCTCTGTCTCTTGACGTACTTAATAATAAGGCTGGATTACCCAGTGGGACACTGGGTATGAGCAGCATCCTTTATTTTTTTTGAAAAATCTCAGACTTTAACATTAATTCCTCATCATAAGTCAGAATTTGATTCTGAATCGATACATAATGGAGTCTGAATCCATGAATATTCTTGCTGGTTTCTATCTATCCATGTATCTCATAGTTTGGAACCCAAATATCATTGCAGAATCTAAGCATTTTTGACAAAAAAGAATCAAAAGTATGAATATATTTGGTGTTTATGAAGTCTCTGCCTTTCTCATGGCTTGGGGTCCAAATTTTGCCTTTGGGAGGAAAATATCAGCAAGAGTTTGGGAATGGCAAAAGATATTTGTGTTGTGACCCGAAAAGATGACAGCATTTTACAGGCTTAATGTGCTTATACCTTTCTGATTTCCGCTCCCACAGAAGTGAGAGGATTTTACGATAGTCTGGGAGACATGACTATAACTGCATTTCTGGCTTTCCATGGCTCTGCAGACATATGCAACTTGATGTGACCTGCAGAAATCACCACATTTTTCTGGCCACAAGGAATTTGACTAAGCTATGGTAAGGGCATCATTTCACAGTTATTTATGCAACTTCTTACACCCTCAAAGAAAGGAATCTCGCAACTTTCCTAAGGAAATATGAACACATTCCCTAATAACCTTCCATAATATCCACATCAAAGGTTCCTCCTCTCTTCTGTTTTTGGAAATATTTCCCACAATATGATGCGTAATGCAATTTTCCCAATAGGCCTTGCATGTAGCACATGAGTTGTAGGAATTAGGATCTCATGAGCTACCAGAGCCTAAGAATCACAGGATATTGGTTAGTTCCTGAACCTGTAGGCCAAACTTTTTCTTTTTTTTGAATTTTTTTTAGAATTTTTTTTTCTTTCCATATTTAAGCTTCAGATTGTTAAAATCTAGACTCAACACTGGACCCCTGTTTTACAAGGTGATGAACAAACACAGTGACAGGTGTGTATGGGGTTAACTTCTCTCAGTATCAAAAATAAGAGAAGGGATAGCAGCCAGGGAGTGAGACAAAATAGACAAGGCAATCTTTGTGCCATTTAGGCAATTTTGAACTTTATTCTTCTTTGGATTCCTTTTCTTTCTTTTTGGTAGGGGCCAATTTGAGGGCAAAGCTAAGAATTAGAGATGTCCTTTGAGACCTCAGATCAGGAAAACCTACTAAGTCCTTATGAATCATATGGATAAGCTGAATCTAGTAAATTTGAAAATCTTTATTCTTTGATAAAACCTTTCTACCTGGACAGGAGTGGATGTCATACTCCTTGCTATAAGATTGTCATCTCAGAAACACTAAAGATCCGAAGCTGGTAATGACATAAAGAAACCAAACAATACATGAAGCATTCTTAATTCATTATGAATGTATATTATACATGTACCAGACAGTTCATGATCATCAACTAACTTTATGTGGAAAGTACTAGCGTTTTATGAAGAGCAAGACATAATAAAACCAATGCTGTAACTTAGGCTGGGTGGATGGTTTCTGAGTCTCAAATGGACATGAGTGATAACTGAGCCTAACCAGCTGTGCATTTCTTCACCATTCTCACCTACAATTTTCAGTGAGGAATCATTGTGGATTCAGTGATACGAGTGTTCTCGTTTAACTGCTAATACTCTCACAGTCTATTTAATTTTCACAGACTGTTTTGTTTTCCTAAAACTTGTGGGTAATACAGACAGACTTTGTTATTGGAGTTTCTTCACCATTTACAGGAGATGGAAGAGGAACAGAGAGATGAGAAGAGAGCAAGAGTCAGGGAGAGCAAAGAAAAATAGGAGTGCAATAATCTTCCTTTTGTATACTTCTGGAAATAATACGTTTGTCAAATTGCATTTAAACTGTCCAAGGAATTACAAGTTCTTTGGGAAACAGGAAATTGATCAATAGAGATCAATAGATCACCAATCCACATCCACAAAATATAACCATGTAAGTCTTTTCCCTAGAACACTACCTTAATAAGAAAAAGACTAAAAAGAACCAGGGAAAGGAAGACATTTCTGATTTACCACCATTCTCGGAAGCCACAAGCTTCACCATTCTTCGAAGCTGCATCTGTATTTGTTACCTATGTAGTATCTGTCTCAGATGAATCCTTCCCTACAAGAACTCATTTCCACCTGTGGATTAATAAGTACTTCTCTACACAGGAACCCAAGAAATCTGTATATAATCATTAGCTAGAGCTCAAAAAAAAGAGACGGCATTTTCAGGTGAGTGATTGGAAGGACCAGGAGATAATGTCTATCTGCAATACTAGTTCCCCTCTGCCTTAGTTGAAAGTCATTGTTCTCGGTTGTATATGATAAAAATTAATGACTTTTTCTATTGGCTCTAGGGTGAAGCAGATACTAGAGAGTTCAAATAATATTTCACAGAGTAATCATTCAGCAGGAACAGGCACAAATTAGGACATAAAATGTGGTTAAAAATGGCCTTCCTTTAGATGATAAAAAGAGTGGACATGTGGAATAGGATAAACCATGGCTCACCGAGCTTTTGTTGCATTTTAGTTGAGCTGAGTTTCACAAAGGACTGTGAAGCCCATGCTGAGGATTCTGACCCACCCCCCACTTCTACTCCCTAAATAAAATTCACGCATTGCAAGACCAGCTGAAAACACGGGATTCCTGTTTGAGAACTAGAAAGAGGAGGACTGTACATGAAGAAGGTGATATGGGAAACTGAAGAGAAAAATAGTCTTTGCCATAGGGTAAGGGCTTTTTATTCTGGTTTATATAGATTTAGTTATAATGAAGTTTTGACTTACACCTGAGATGTCTGGTTACTCAAAACTAACAAACAACAAAGTTAGTTATTTGAAGGAGAAAAAGGAACTACTATTATTTCCAATGAACAAAATAAGCTATGTAACCCACTTCAAGATATACTAACAACTTAGCTTCCAGTACAAATAAAAAACATACAGGTTCTTTACATGGTACATAAGAATGTTCAAAATGACATAAACTGATGAATAAAAGTGCTGAATAAATAGAAAAGTTGATGAATTATGATGTAAGTCAGCATTTGGTGAGTAGGAGTTAGACAAAGCAATGCATAACTGCCAACCCTTGCAGTTTTCTCCTGGGAATATGGTACCAAACTTTGAGCCAGGGACAGGATACTATACTAACTGGTCCATAATTTTCTACAGCAAGATGATTTCTGTATCTCCAGTGATGTAGACTATCAATGAACAAACAGAATTAAAAAAAAATCTCAATCGTGCATCAAGTGGGAACTGTCTGCTTGCAAAAGTACAATGTAAATGCAGCACAAAATAGTACAGTTCCCAAAATGCACAATATTTAATAAGCAATGTGATGCAGAATGCAATAACTATTAATAAAGCTACTCCACTGAATTGATTTTAGCATGATTAAACTTTTCTTTACCTTATTTCACAGTCCATTTGAAATGTTCTATTTTTCCTTTAATGGCAAAGGAAAATCTGAGCTTTAATAAAACATAGCAGCATAAATTCAGGGCAGCATATGGAACAGATGAACGGAAAGCATTATCAGGAAAAAGACAACAGCACCAAAATTAGAAGTCCAGGCTGTGACATCACGTAATTGATTTGGGCAGAAAAGCATCTGTATGCAGTGAGCAATGAGAAACTGTCAGTCATAGGTTAAGTTGCAATTTTTCAAGGTTTTTGAGAATATAGTCACACAAATAAATTCATCTTAGTGGGGGACAGCAAAGGAGGAGAGCATTTGCAAGAGGTTTACATCAGCTGGAGCAGTAACTTGTATGTTCAGCCCTTGGTCTCTTTCCTTTAGGGTAAAGCTCAGATAGGTTCAATATCATTCCTCCTCCACTCTCCATGGAAAGCCCTTTGTTTCAGGTGTAACTCTCCACTACATGCAGGACAATTTTTACAATATTGCTCAAGGTGAGGTGTTGCTTGTTTACTGAAAACACCTTGAAGACCGTGACTGCATAGCATTTTTCAGGACAACAACACAGACCTTGTTTTGTGTTGAAATCGATATTGGCAGAGAAGGAACAGTGAATAACAAAAGTCTATATGCCTGAAAAGCAGCTCCAGATTTCCAGCCTAAGATTCAGTTTAGAAAACTGCCTTCCAACATCCAGGAGCCTTCTTCCTCTCTCCTATGAACTAAAGAATTACAACATTTTCCAGAGCTGTGGGCATAGGATCCCACAAGTCTTAGCCCAGAATCACAAAATGTTAGGTGTTGGAAGGGACCTTGGGAGATCACCTAGTCCAACACTCCTTCTAAAACAGGTTCACCTATAGCAGGCTACACAGGAACGCATGCAGGTGGGTTTTGAATACCTCCAGAGAAGGAGATTCTCTCTGGACAGCCTGGTCCAGGGCTCTGTCACCTTCAAAGTAAAGAACTTCTTCCTCACGTACAGGTGGAATTTCATGTGTTTCAGTTCGTGTCTGTTGCATCTCGTCCTGTCTCTGGGCACCACTGAAAATAATCTAGCCCCATCCCCTTGACATCTGACTCCTAGATGTTTGCAAGCATTGATAAGATCCCCTCTAAGACTTCTCTTTGTCAGGCTAAACAGACCCAGGTTTCTCAGCTTTTCCTTACAAAAGATGCTCTGGTCCCCTAATCATCTTTGTGACCCTCTGCTGCACTCTTTCCAGTAGTTCCTTGTCTTTCATGAGTTGGGGAATCCAACACTGGATACAGTATTCTGGATGTGGCCTCACTAGGGCAGAGTAGAGGGGGAGGATAACCTCCCCCAGCCTGCTAGCCACACTCTTCTTGATGCACTCCAGGATACCATAAGCCTTCTTGGCCACAAGGGCACTTTCCTAGCTCATGGTTAACTTCTTGTCCACCAGTTGTGAGCTTTCATATGACATAGGATCTTCTCTGACAGACTTTTCAAAAGAAATGTAAGGTGCCACAGCACGTTGTGAGTGTACTTCAAGGCCAGCTATGTGTGATGACTTTCTGCCATTTATACTTGTGATGATGCAGATCATATCATGTATCAACTGTAGACTTCTGCTCCAATGTCTGTTACAAAAGATGCATAGGCAATGCTGTCAAACACCTTAAGTATTAATGAATTAATGGTCCTCAGACTTCAGCCAAGGTGAGGGGCGTGATACAGAGATCTACTTCTGTCTCTGGAAGAGGGGTAGTTTTGTGGGTATTGGATATGACCTACTTTGGAAATGAAAATTACCAGCTGTAGGGCATGATAACTTTGATAAATGATAGATGGGCTGAAACTGAGGACAGAAGCACATGGCAGAAAGCAGTTGCAACACAGCAACATATCAAGTCCTTGCCTGTCACCTGAGCCAGTGTGACTGACTGAGAACACATTCACTCTTGCTCCAGCTGTAAAATGAAAAGTATTAACTCAAACCACCATGGTTTATGTTCCGTTTTCCTTTCTAATGGAGGTAGGTTAGGAGTGTTCACAAGGTCATTCCTGGTGCCTCAACGTTGTCACTGACAGATGGCAACTCAATGAGCTGTGGCAACACCGTCATTTCCACTCTTGTGCTTGTATCCTGAGAAGTCCTGAGCATTTGCAGCTCAATAAAATCCAGGCTCTTCCCTTGCCTTAAGAGAAACAATTACAAAGGACACCACTTCCCACCCCATGGGACCACAATGACCAAGCTGTGGAAATTGCCTGATCTTTCTATTGCACTGGAGTTCTTTTGCAATTCGTTGCCACTGATATTTTCAAACCTGCCTGTCTGACAGACCTTGTTACAGTAGACAGACTGTCTAGGAGATGACAGCTTGATCTGTATCTCTTTCACAACTCCTTAGGGATAATTTTGATGTACTTCCTACCTTATATGCTCAGCTAAATAAGTTATTTGATTTTTTTTTTTTTTTCATTGCGATGGGTAAATCTGTCACTCATGTTGCTGAACATGTTGGCAATGGGATATGTAAATATGTCATAGCTGGTGGTTACAAGCCTCAGTGATCATAGCGGGCCTGAATTAAAGATTATTTTTGCATTCCCTTTGTTGACACTGGCAGGCATTTCTGTTCCCTTTGAAATCCAAGAAAAAACTTTGGGACCACATGAAACAAGCTATTTTCCACAAATGTGAAATACCCTGATATTTTTCACATTCATAGGTATTTGTTGTTCATAGGTATAAATAGAACCAAAGACAGAAGTAAGTAAGAATGGTTCTTCCATGAGATTCTTGAATCAATAAAGACAGAATAGGTTACAGAAACTCTCCCAGGTGCTCTTGTCGTAAACTCTTTGGCATCATCATTTGGTTACCCCAAGGTTCCCCGCCAGAGTCAATAACAGTACATGCTTTTCTCAAATCTGGTGTTTAATGAATCAACATTTGTCATACTCCTGTCTTTTGTCAATAGTGATGTGTGTAAACAACATGCTTATGGACTTCACCCTTAAATGTCAGGTGCTGTGGTAGAAGCAGAGCTAATGTGTTGAATGACATCTGATTTTTCTTCCATGGAAGGGCTTCAAGCAAGGGCTGTATGTCACAAAATCTGCATGTTATGTTCCTTCAACTCTCCATTGCTGTTCTACAACATTGGCCCTGTGCAGCAAGTTGTTTGTGGCCAGGTTTGCCCCTTTCTACAGATGACATAGTCCCAACTGAGCTGCACACCAGTAAAACTACTGCTAACTGGCATCTCTCTTTATTGGACTCCAGTGAACCTTTTATTTTAGTTCAAGATCAAAGCTGAGGAAGTTGGACTGAATGTGTAGTCCTTCCTGCACTTAAGTGATTCTAAGAATGACTCCTACAGGGTTTTCTGCTTTTCTTTGTCTTATATATTTTTCCTTCTTCTCTTTTGATTTTTGAAGTGTTTGAGTACTAAAACAATGGTTGAAAATCCATGTACAAGGGAATGTCAATAATCAGTAGTTACAGTCTGTTGATGTTCCTTCTAACTATATTAAAATGTGAGAAATGGAAGAACAGCTCTATCTCTTCAAGCTGATCATCACCCTTTGTTCAGGCCAGACAATTGCATTACTGATAGGGTTATGTTTTGTGGCCATGTAAACTCCATATGCTTGTGTTTTAGACAAGCCATCAGGACTAACCATCTGGAGTGATATTTTGGCATTTTTTTTTTTTACATAGTAACTAGAGACAAACAATTTAATGATCATCTTCTAAAGTGATGTTTTAGAGTCATATCATCAGGGAAATGAATGTGCAAAGAATGTTGTTAAGCATGTTTCCCAGGCGGTAGAATAATTGAAGGTGTTTATTTGGGATTTGTCATAAGAACATTAAGTGGCTTAAGACGATGTTGCTCTGGGTTTTGAACTTCATTATAACAGACTTTTGAGACCTGACACAATTAGTTAGTTTTGTTCCCTAAAATTAAAAAAAAATAGGATGGCCTTTTCCGTGACCATGAAATATGGCTGAGAAAGCCAAATGCAGATTTCTTCTAAATTAATGAAAATGTATCCATTAATAGCTTCTGAATTCAGGGAGATGGAAGTGCAGTTCCCAAAAAGAAGGGATTCCCCCTGCATTCCTCTCTGCAAGAACGTAATACTCTTTGGGGGTTTTATCTCTTAAATACTGATTACCACCACCCTGGAGACCCTCTCCTGAGAAAAATATTTCTGGGTACTGACTATTACTAGGAAATGCTCAAGAAGCATTGGCAACCAGGAATACCCTTTTTTAATCTGAGGCTGTCCAAGGATCCATGATCAATTATTAAATTTTAGTTAATGGGTGCTACTACACTAACTAATTACATTATCAAAATCCATGTCACTGAATTCATGTCTTCAGTGGAAAATAAATGCATTTTTAACAGCAGGGACACAATGTTCTCATTCTATGTTTATATAAAACCTGTCACAACAAGGTCTTGATTTCACTTTTTTGGTCTATTACTGTAGCATGTTACAATAAAAATTAGAGCACAGTAAATATTCCCTACTATAATTTTTCTCAGCTATTGGAGTGAATGTCTTTGTTACTTTTCCAAATAGACTTTGCACTATATAGCTAAAAAATAAGACAATCAATCCTATTTTTCCACAGCTTTTGGAAATTGTCCCTTAAAATGCCTGTTTAGCATCTGATAGTCAGGTTCTGTTAAGCCTGAGAAAGTCAATCACAGCAGGATAGCTGAGATATTCCAAACTAAAGGCACTGTGGTAATTGTCTTCCTTCATGATTAACTTCCCTCCTAGAAGACGAATGAACAGATTCCTGTTCAGCAGAGGTCTGCTAGGAGCTGGGATGTTCAGTTGCTTGTACGATTAATCCAGAATTTCATAAAGCTGGGGTTAAAATGAGTGTAAAGGAGGAGTCCTGAAATCAGACCACAGCAGAAGTCTGCAGTCTTGGAGAACTCCATGAATATGCCTGAAAGGCAAAGGCTGGTGAAATCTAGGGACTGGAAAGAAGCCTGAAGACTGGGATGTGGCTTTGACTAGTCTTCCAAGTCCCTTGCAGCATCTTCTGAATGGGAGCACCCTATAATTCCTGTTGTGCTGATACTGAGTGTGCATTTATAGTGACACTCCATCCCTTCAGTGGCCCAGAATAAAGGACTGTGCAGCTGTTTAGGAGTTTAGGTTGCAAACCACAGAAGCAATTAACTGAATATATTTCAGACAAATGTTTGTACCATAGATCTCTCCTCCTTAGCATCTATAGCACTGTTGGCTATTTTGTTTATGCACTGTGCAGCTTACTTAAACAGCCTTCTTATTTTACGGTCCAATTTTTTCATCCCCTGGGTCCCTGTTTATTGTACAGGCTTTTATGTTGTGTTTTACTAGTGGATCTGAACTTTGAAAATGTTGAAACTAAAGTCCGTTTGCCAGAGTTTACATTTCCAATTTCTTGTATTTGTTTTCATTAATCATGGCTTTCTTCACAGGTGGTTTCTTTTATTACCTTATTATTGATGTGAGCAAAACACAATTTTTTCCCCCTCTCTTACATTTACTTTTCTCCATTTGAGTTATGCCTGTTGCATTTATAAATGACCATGCCTGCAAGGCATTTGGGCACTTAGATGAGAAATGCTGATGCTGAAGTAGGAGCTTTGAGACACTTATGTCCTTTTGCAGTTAATTTAGGCAGTCTCCACAGCTCATGGATTTCTATCTATCTGCATCCAGAACTCTAGGTAGTTGCATTCTGCATCTTGCATTGCAAATAGAAAAAAAGGAGTAATATACAAGAGTATAATAAGAAAATAAATGGAGGGTCTAAATGGCCTTGATATAGTGATTTTTTCCTCCTCACACTAAAAAAAATGATGTCTGTTTGACTTTAGGAGAAGACATGTTACGAGATGGGCATAAAATAAGGTATTTTATATAGAAGGCAAAATTGGTATTACTCTCAGTCTTTTCTACATCTAGGAGCCACTCTAAAGCAAAGAGTAAAGAAACATTTAAAAATATACTGTCTTTCTATCCCCACATAAATGTGTAAACACTATTAAATAGTGAAACCTTGTTTTCCTGATCTTGGGCACATGTGCGGCTTTGCAAAACACCTGTTTACTTAGTGCACTAATGAGAATTATAACACTGATAAATTATATAAAATACTAAGCCCCAGCCTGCAGAATCCCATTATGCAGTGCTCTAACATCTACTTTGTCCTCTTGATGTTGAGCAAAAGGACTAGAAAAATATGAGTGGATGGTGCTGGATTTTACTGTACTTCAACAGAGCTTGCCTAGAATGACTATACTTGCCAGGTGTGGTCATGGGGGAAACAGGAGACACACTGGATCACAAGAGAAAAGGCTATGCTTGTAGTTGCAGAGGTGACAGCCTGGACTCCAGAGCTCATGGGAGTGTTAGCAGTGGTTTTTGCAAATTGCCGAGTCCCTAGTCTATTGTTGCTTGATGCTTAGAAAACAGGGCGGATGCACACAATTTTTTCATTAGCAATATTGTTGTACTGCCTTAAATATCTGAGAGTCAGACTGGAAATGAAAAAAACACTCAGCCAAAACTCAGATCCCCGGTGCCAAGCCTATCTTACAGCCTGTATGACAGTTCAATGACCTGCATGTTATTTGTCCACTTTTCCAAATCACTTATCTGTTTGTGTCTGTCATGTATGGAAGTTGCTTCTCCCCTCCTATTACAATCGGTCCTGAATATTGGGCTTGATCTCCCAAAACTGAAATAAATATCCTTTTTTCTTAGGTAGATTTGGATCAGGGTCTCTGGATAAGAACAGGAGTTCAATGCCAGTCTTTAGATTGGTGAACAAAGAGAAAAGCATAGCTAACAATAAACCTGGATGTTTTCAGCTAATGGCTATTGTGGGAGCATATAGAGGGCTCTTTGCTGTCACAGACCACTTCAGACTTTTTCTCCTTCCTTTTTCCTCTTCAGTCTAATTTGAGAAAAGTAGTTATTTTTGCCTCTTGATGCAGGAAGTGGAATGTTTTTCATTTTGCAGCAGCATACAAGGCAATGCCATTAAAACAGCCAAAGACCATGAAAAGGCAGCATGGCAGGACCATAAAAATTACTCCACCTCTGTCCTGGAAATGGCACCATTTTATTTCCTACCTGCCATGTTTTCATAACAAATAGGAACACCTTTGACCATACCTACAGAACTGTGGGAAGGGCAACTTATATTTCTCCACCCAGGTTCAGCGCAAAAATTGAGCTCAGTCTCTGTGAGTCAAGGTCTTTTACTTTTTTTTTACCCTTTCAGCCTCCTTGTCCAATATTAATCAGGAGATTTACTATTGCTTGGGCTGGATTTTTATTGCATTAGCTACTCAGAGTCATATCATTCTTGCTCACAAATCTGTAGTAAAGCATCTGACTGCTCTGCTAGAGGTAAAATCTGATCTTAAATAAAACCCCAGAATAAACATATTTGCTGCTCTCCTAACTCTTACTGTATTTATCCCAAACAATTTTGTGAATCCTAGAGGACACAGAGCTTGCTTGAGTAGTGAGAAACTGTCTTTTGGTAGGTACAAATTCAAAATCCTAACCATATTTACTTTACACATTTTCAGTGAAAGAAAAGCATGGGTGTTAGCACACTGTTGAGCTGTAAACCCTTGTGCAAGGCACAGAGGAATACAATATTTTGCTGAGGTATATCACCTAGAATATATACCTACAGGTACTGAAAGTAATGCATTCAACAAAATAATGCAAATGCCATTTTAAAGTTGAAAACTTTGCATGAGCTTTTAGCTGACATCCAAGTCTGTATTGAACTGAATTGATCTGTATCCTGCTGCTGCTCCAGAGTGACTTTAAGACATTTTATGTCCTCTTCTCTCCTTTTCCTGTCCTGACTTTTTGCTCTCTTCACTTGTATGCATGCTGGGATGTGATGGGGTTCTGCTTAGGCTCAGCTCTAAATATCATGTAGATAAAAAAAAATTTTTTTTTGTTTTACTTGAGTAACCTTTTAATGCTTATGACTTTAAAGAAGAGCTTAAAGATCCTTGAGCCCAGAATCTAAAATCCAGAAGGCAAATGAAGCAAACTCCTCCTCTTTTCTCTTTTAAACCAGTTCTGTGGTTCAGGGACCCTTGATTCTTAATTTGACTGAAACTAAAGTCCAAGGAGCTGATATGAAAATCACTTTTAATTTAGCTTAAAGGTCTATAAGTAGAACACAAGGACAGAGATTTCTGTACTCTTCTACAAAGCTTGAGAGCCAAGAGGATGGCTTCGCACTGCCCTCTCAGTCTTGGACAAATTTCTTTTCTCTCGGGCAAGGCACTGAAAACCCACTCGAGAAGGGTGTCTCTCTGTCTGCTAACAACCGGTCTGACATGATCAGTCTTACCAGAGCTGCCAATACACAGAAGCAGGACTTTTGCAGCATCAGCCTTCCTGGTGGGGCTGCATCCACCTACAACAGCTGAACATCTAGCTTCCCAGATGTTGATTCATGCCAGTGGGATATCTGGGTATGTAAAGGGAAACCACCTGCAGCGATCTCTAAGCATTTCAAAGACCACAGGCTTGCACTGCAACTTTACAGCATGGGTGAGAAATTCCAGCACGTGGGTGGATCCCTGTTGCTGGCAGAGGCAAGGGCTAGGTTTTGCATGGGCAATCTACGCAAGCCCTGCTGCAAACAGCTGCCTCTGCCCTGCCCTTCCCCTAGCCCAGCAAAACTTTGCTGTACACTAGAGAGTGGGTCCTGCTTTATCAATGTCCAGACAACCTCGGAAGACCTGACACAACACAGTTTCCAGCCAGATTGGTGCTTACAAGTATCATATGCTTTTACTATGCCTGTTAACTGCCTGCCTTTCTCACCAGCCCTGCTGTCATTCATCCCACAGGGTAGGTGCATTGGCATGTTTGTATAACAGCCTAAGAGACCATGAATAGTCAGATTTGTCAGGTGTAACTGTTGTTCAGCAAGGCAGGGATTGACTGTCTTTTCTTTACACAGCTGAAGACCTTCTCTTGCCCCCCCTCTCCTCACAACCTGTCCTGAATGTGTCATACAATAGCTATCGAGCTCTTCTTTTTAATAATTTCCCTGCAGCTGGAAGATGCCCCAGCGCTCACATTATTCACACTTGTCAAAACCAAGAAAAGATAAAAAACCCCTCTGTTGTCCTGAGGCTTCTCACTGACTTTCCACATGCTGCACTTGGCTTAAAGTACCATCTGACTCTGGATTTCAGGATAACAAAAATGTTTGTGTGCCTGACTGTCCAGATAAGAATCCTGAATTCCCCCTCCAAGCTGCAAAGGACTTCTAGGATGGGTCAAATTAGCTTTTTTGAGTGTGACAGTTTTTCACTAGTTAAGACCAGCCTGCCATCCTTCCTTCACATCGATAACCCAGTGGACCCTGGGCTCACTTGGGATCTACCCTCTAGTGCAATATCCGTATATGAGAAAAACTTCTCTAATTTAGCAAAGGACGGATATTTAAATACGCGGGCCTCTAGTTTGTGGATGTGAAAGCCAAAGGCAGTTGTTAGGTGCCTGTGTTAAGTTAGGTGCCTGAATAATTTAAAGGCATCTAATGTGTATGTTCAGGTTAAAACATGTTCTTAACTGCATGGTTACACAACACCTGGTCCGATATAGTCCTTATAACAAACATCTTGTGAGTGAAGGCATATGTAATACCCTTGCTACTGCCTGCCAATAACACAGTATAATTAATAGATACATTCCCTACATTAAGTAGCTATTTCCCTGAGTCTGATCCTGAGTCAGGACATGCAGCTTAAGGACAAAATGCTATTATTGATAAATATTAGTGTAAACTAATCTCTCTTTTGCCCTAGGTAAGGAATCTTGGCCAAGTACTGCCCATTGTTCATCAAACCTGGCATCCAGGCACTTCCAGCCAACCCTATAGTGAGACATTTTGTGTACCCTGGTGTCCTTGCACCCTTGCCGGTTTTATTTTTAAATAACTCCTATACAGCTTATACTCATCTCAGGTGGTGTCTGAATTTCATTTAATGCACTGTTGAAGCACAGGTTCAGCTCCTTCTACCACCTTTTTCACACTAACTGCACCTCTTTTGAGAGCACAAATTGGGTCCCCACAGCTACTGAGCAGTAACAGTCCAGCACTGCTGTGCTGAGTTGAACACCCTGTTTAGCTAGAGAGGAAGTTGTCAGGCAGATGGAATATCTCTCACAGAGAACCAGTTCTCTCTACCAAGGGGCCGTGGTTCGAACTGTTCTTCTGTATGTTGTGAGAAATTAACACCTTGCTAGTACTTGTGTTTAACATGATGACACATAATCACCCCACAGGGACTTTGCCACATCAGGACAGCAATGTTTAGAGCACTTGCAATTTCAGTCTTCAGTGCACGAGTGTTGCTGATTCACTGTCTTGCAGCAACAGACCCAGTCCTTTTGCTCTGCAGACCTGTTGAGAAAAACACATGGATTTTTTTTACCAGTGCGGGAGCTGAACTGACCTGCTGCATTATTGGGGTTTCCACATTTGTTAATCCTGCTGTGATCCTGAGGAAAGCACTAGTTAAATCCAAATTAGTGCCATTAATCAGAGTAGACTAGGAAGTTTCAGGGTAATTTTTTTATATGCCATAGAAACCTTCCCTGTTATGCAAAGTACCATTTTCACTAAATTAGATATTCAAGATGGTAAAGTACAGTAGATTCAAAAATTAACAGCCAGTGAGGTGTCCCTGAGCAGGGCAGGCTTCCCCGCTAGTGGCTGCTATCAGAGGATACCATAGCACATGCTGTAGCAGCTTTGCCTTAGGTAGTGGCATACACATCTCAGACATCTAGGTTAGTTTCATGGGAAATGTTGCTGATGTTGGGCTGAAACACAGGCAGTGCTGAGTTCTTTTATGACAGGTGAGACTGGTAGGGTGTTTGTGGAGCTGGGGTTGTGCTGAGCCATGGATAGCACCTCGAGTCACTGGCAGGAGCGCTCAGGCAAGAAAGGTCTCAGACAGGACTGATAAGGACTGCTGTCTAAGGGTGCACTTATGTCCCTTGCATTGCTCCAGTGCATGCCCCATGATGGAAGCAAAGCCTGATGTTTCTGTTTTTCCCAAGGACTATTTGCTGTAGCTTGTTTCTCTACAGCAGTAGTGTGTGCTGTTAGATAAGGCAGGCAGGTTATGCTTTATTTCCATTCATTTGCAGACACTTGTATATACGACAACCAACTCTTCACTGTACCAGTCTGCAACACTGGTTGATGATAAGCAGAGAAAACTAAGCCATAAGATCACCTTCAGCACTGAGGAAAGGAAAGAGGAGGGAAATTCAAGTTGGAAAAAATGAGGCTAGTTTTTTCTTCTGAATGCAGGTAAGTGAATAGCCACAGATACAGAAGAGAGCATAGGACAGGGGTGTATCAGAGATGGAGAAAGAAGTTCATCACCATCTACCCATTTTTAGTTTGCATGGTGCGTATGGGAGGCTGGAAAAATGTCCACCAGTGAAACAGTGTGGGGCTTTCTAAACAAATTGCTGGGATATTCTCTATTGATTTCAGCGGGCTCCTAGTATTGCTTTGTGGGATACAGTAGCATCCCTTTCCGTATTTCTCTGGTCATGATGTCTTCCCTTGCACACTACAGTCAAACTCACAGCCTCCATGAATGCCAATGCAACCCTCTCTGTATTCTGTCTCCTGAAAATCCCTGCTTCTGAGGTGTTGAGGACAACATGATCCAGACAGAAATGGAGGGATGGGAAGGGATGAATTGAACAAATATTCCCAGCAACATTGCCAGGGATATCTTCATGCAGGTGCCTGTTGTACTAGGGCAAGGAAGAAAATGAGTGAAAGAAGACAAGGATCAAAAGCAGAGACAGACCAGATCATGCTTGTTTGCTGTTCCTAAACTAGCTATGGGGAAGTAAGGATGGACTTTCATTATACTTTTGGCCTTTTGTTACATTCCTCCTGCCTGAAACAGGGTATTTCAGTAGTCAACAGATGTGATTTCTAGGCACTGACACATTAGAAAAGGTAATAACAAGTAGGGTGAGACTTCAGATTTGATGGACTTAAAACTGCTAGTGCCTAACACTGAATCAAAAAAAACTCCATGGTGCTAGGCAGGATTTGTTTGGGTGGGTAACCCACCTATGGCACTCCACTGAAGGCTGCCTTGTTCAGCTAAGAAGCTCTAAATTATTTACCATGGCAGCAAATTAATGCCACGCAGCACCAGCACCTTAGTGCTTAGTGCTGATGGGAGTCATACATAAAACATTCTTCCTTCTGTGAGGGCACTGGTGTACTGGTGAAAAGCAGGCTGAAGAGGGAAGGATTGAGGGAGAGGAGGAGTTTGGGGTGGGAGGGGTAGGAGTCTTCAAGGCAGCTGAATAATGGGGGTGTGCGATTCATAGTCAAGATTCCAAGGTGTTCTCTGATGTTAGTGTGATGGGAGGGAAAGAAAGTAGTAGGAAAGAAATGGAGTCACTTCTAAGACCTGGCAGTAAGTATTGAAGGTGAGGTTAGATAGAGTAGTTTCTTTTACAGTTCCCCTCCTAGGTATATTTTCTATGCATATGGAGTAAGTCTATAAAGCCTTTGGTTTTCTGAAAACACAGGAGGAGCATTAAGTAACCCTGACCATCTGTTAGGGAGTGAAATGTGCTTTCAGCTGCACAGCCCCTTGTCACACTTGCCTCTCCCTGAAGGCACTGATTTCAGCTGTGCTGAGCTCTGAGGCAACTTTGCTCTACAGTTGCCTCACCAGCACAAATGGTTCCCAGCCATGCTAGTCCCTGAAGCTATTGTATGTCTCCTAGTGAAATTCTCCTCAGGGCCAATAATATGAAGATTTTAGTCTTTTTGGTCTGCTGGATTTTTCAAATCCTGTATCCTGCAAGAAGTCACTGCATCTTCTGCTGCATTTGGAGATGGGACTAACTCATGAATGTAAGTTTTGAAATAAAAAAAATGAAACATCCTTTCCTCTGGACAAAGTTTGTCATAGTTCTCAGTCTTTACTGAAAAAAAAAAAAATTAATGAAAGGGGTTTCCAGAAAAGTCTGTCTTGGTGCCAGGCAGATTTTGAGGCAAACCATGCAAGCCACTTTGAAAGACAGCAAAACATTTCTGTCAGATATCTAGTAGACTGTGGATCAGTGCAAAAGGTCTGATTTAATGGTGCAGGAAGGCAGCTATTTCTCTGTGCCATTAATAGACTGCCTTGTGGCTAGAGGAATTTACTCTAGGGTTTCTTTTCCTTTCCCTTTGCTCAGGGAAGATTACTTATGGCAAGAAGCTGAAACTCCAGAGCAGGATGGGAACATTTAAGAGTAGAGAATTTGCTCTGTGGTCCTAACCACAGGTGCCAGTCATGGATCAGGGCAGCTGGTCTCCTTTCACCCCTACAGTCCTTCCTCAGATTAACTTCTAAATTTTCCACATGACATTAGTTGAGGAAGGCACTTCCCTGCAGTGTATGCATGTTGAGTATGAGTGTGTGACAGTAATCTAAAGCCCTTCCTAAGTGTCTAGAGATTTCCCACAGATGTTAAGGGCTGGGGAAAGATTTCACAAAAAGGAAAAGAATAGAGAATCACTACTGTTTTTAAAAGGAGCAGAGAGAAGAGACTTTTACCAGACTCTGCATACCTGGAACAGTTCAGAGGCAGACTTTCTGTGAGCCAGTTGTAAAATAGTACAGTTTGTACGGCTTGGTTGGACACTGGATTCCACTTCTTTTTACCTTCAAAACAGGCTGTTGTAGCACTATGTGAGCATTAAGCAGTTAATGAAACGTCTCTGTCCTCATAAATAACAATAGAAGTTGTTCAGTGTTCTACTTTGCAGTTGAGGTTTGTGTGGGCAATTAACTCCTCTGGCCCTACCCTCCCCTGATTTTCAACAAGTTCCTTCTGAGTTGTGATGGTGTTGATGGTTGCTGGTGCCTGTATGTCTTTAATAAATTAATAGTAGCAACACATGTCTATGCATCCTTCATTAGCTGATATGGAAATTACTCTGAAGCTGGAATGCTTGAGCTTGGCATCTTTGCTGGAAGAGTAGACATGGGGGTTAGTGAATTTATTTTGTGTGCAGCATAGATTTTTTTTTTTCTATTGCATCCTGGAGCTCTCTATCTTGTGAGTATTCAGTGCTAGTTTTTTTTGGTTTTTTCCCAGCAATAAAGAAATAATAAAAAAAGAAAAAAATCCAGTGGAACAAAAGCAACTTTTGCATTGTGAAATCTTGAAATAGTATGCTCAGCTTTACACTCCAAGGGGAAGGCAGAAATCTGTTCACTGTCATTTATGTCTCTATGTTTTAGGACTGTTATTTGTTATCTCCAGTACAAGCATTTGGTGGGTTGATGTCTGGAGAGATCTTTCATCAAGCAACTGGCTAAAAAAACATCAGGGGATCTGTAAGACCTTCAGTATTCAAATCATCAAATCATACAATCATAGAATCACCAGGTTGGAAAAAATCTTGGATCATCAACTTCAACCATTCCTACATGCCAGTAAACCCTGAACACCTTGCCCACCTGTCTTTTAAATAGCCCTAGGGATAGTGACTCAACCAGTCACTCAAGTAATTACTCAACTAATTCAGTTTCACCAGTGACGAGTACAGAGGGAGAATAACTTCCCTGGACCTGCTGGTCACATAATTTCTGATACAAGCCAAGATGCTATTATGGTTGGACTTCATGATCCAGTGTATCCTTTCCAACCTAGTGATTCTGTGATTCATTAGGAAAGAACAAAAAGAGTGAGAATTTAAACATTTCTTTATACAGCTCTACAACTAAAGCTTTATACAGCTTTACACCTTTTTTTTTACCCCCACAACTGTGTTTAGTGATCATACCTGTTCTCAGAGAGTCCACTGCATCCCATCTTCAGACTTGAGCCTGAGTTACCTCCAGCAGAATACTTTTTCTTATATGGAGCTATCAGTAGCATGCCAGTCTTCTCCACAAGTTTATTTCTTTTGTTCTTAAAGAAGAAATACTCCCTTAAAGTATTTGATGTCACTAGGATTATTCCAGAGAGCTGGGACCATAAGCTAATGTTGGCATTGTGCTATGTTCAGAATGCCTTTTGGCTGCAGAAATGCAAAGCTGACAGAGTCCATAAAAAGATCACTGATGGCAAAAAGGCCTTGATTCTTGAGTTTCATTCCTTTCTGATGCTGTACTCAAGTTCTTTGCCCTGTAATACAATGCAGGTACTAGATCTCCTGACCAACATAATAACATCTGTAAATAGGATCTGTACTTGGGAGAGATTTTTAATCCATCATGAACATTGCATTATCCACCCTGCAGCTCACTAACTTCTATATATCTATAAAGGTTTAACCATTGTTGTTAAGGTCACATTAATAGTATTGCTCTGTTGTTTTACTGTTCAGTGACATAGACAGTGAACTGACTTTCTCTCTTATCACTCTGGAGCCAAAGTGTACACAGCAAAGTTTTTAAATAATTTGAAGGGGGCAGAGAAGGGCTCCTGGAGCAGCATTGCTTTCCTTCCTCTGATATAAACATACTCAGCCTCTTTGTCCTGTTATAGTCTTAATGGCTGTCCAGTCTAGGTCTCCTCTTGTACTTTTATGAGCCAGTAGAATTACAGCTTGGTTTATAGACCATTATTTCTGATGGCTCCTTCCATTGTCAAGGCAATATATATGCTCTGTAAATGCAGTTGCTCCCCAAATGGCCAAGTATAAAGCTCTGGAATGGTTCTTTGCTAACAGGAAACAGATTCTTAAGAAACTGTGAAATGAACTTGATTGTTTCTTGTAATCATAGAAAATTAGTAATGAAATACAGAGAAATGTTGGAAGAACAGGTAAAGTGTTCTGTCTTAAAGAATGTCCTTATTTCTTAGTCTCTAGAAAGCCAGAGACCTAGCCAGGAGGATAATGTAAAAGCTGAATCTTCAATCTGTTCCTTTTATATCCTATTCTCACCAGGCTGTTTTCAATCACACAAACCATCAGTAATGTCTTTAAGACCTCGTTAGCAAACACATGGGAAAGAAGAGCTGGTCCCAGCTGCAAGACTGATGAGGTTCACATGAACAAATGTGTCATTTTTCTCTTGCCTAGCTGCGAAATTAAAATGTTCCTTTCTCCCTGCTCTGAATTTTATGGTGTGTTGCTCCATCATAAAAAAATCAATTAAATTGCAGCTGATAGAGGCTGACCCAGAGAGTTGTCTCTGTTTGGCTCATTCCAAGCAGGTACTGTCAGCAGTGCCAAAATACAGGAGAATCATGGAGCTCAGCCAACTCAGAAATGGAATATTCTGCTGCGGGAACCCAGCATACCGCATGGCAGCAGCTCTACTTTCCTTGGGGACCTGTTATGGTTACTGCTCTGCTTGATCCTAATTATCCCAGAAAAGGGATTGCCTGAATTTGTTATCTCCAAAACCAAGTGACCATAACCTTGTTGTGGCTGTGGTTCTGCTCAGAGGACAGAAATAGCATCAGTGTTGGCACCTACAACTGCAAACACCAAGTGCTTGTGCATTTTAACGCTGTAAGGTAGAGAAGTCTGGGAAAGATAAGGGAGTAGCATTTTTCTCTGCTTTCTTATGGTGTCAATGGCATGAATTAAATGCTTGTATTCTTTGATTTTCCTACTGGCTGCTTGATACTGTGGAATTCCTTCTTATAAGCCTACATTAGTGCACAGAGAATAATAAATAATAAAGACTTAAAGAGAAGTGGCAGTACAATTTGTTTTAAACAAATGACCTTGGGAGTAATTTCCTTCTATTAAAAATGTTTTCAGTGCTTTTAGAAAAAAGTTTTTTTAGGGATACTTCATTGCCCCATTACATTTTCCTCCAGGCTTTATTGCAGTTCCTGGAAATCCTTTGAAATCTGGACTGGGCTATTGCATGAATAAGAGAGACGTGTTAAGCAGAAGATATGTGAAATAAGATACAGTGAAACATAGTACATCCTTTCCAAAATTCCTTCCTACTTTTGTGTTAACATCCACCAACTACCATAAGCTCAACACAGCATGATATAGAAATAGGATCGAAGCAAACACTTTATCCTCATGTAACTGCTATGAAGTTGTTGACATATTGGGGGTTTTCTGGGGATATTTGTAGTCCATTACTTTCTCATTAGTTTATGCCTTCAAAGGACATTTAGTAAAGTGCTTTCTTTAGTTAACAAAGTCTCTTAAAATGGACGGTGTCCATCTTTATTCTGCACAAGTGATTAATACTTTTCTTTCCTACGGCAGCATTTGTTTACTTGACATCAATCTTTTTAGGTTTTACAAGCCATATATTGCCAAGGTTTACTTATTTTCAATGCAAGCACTGGATTTAAATATTAACATTAGAAGCCTAGCTTTTCAACCTAGGCATTTTGTGAACCTAATTTAGTGGAGATGATGGTTAGTTCAAGTGTTAACCATTCTGTGAGCCATCTCTCAAGTATGTTGTATGCCACTGTTACAGTCTCTTGCATCTTCCCCAAGGTTGCTGGTCAGCAAACAAATTCATCTTGGCCTTATCTAAAGAAGTTTTTACTGTCACCCTTGGCATGTATCTCTGACAATACTTCCACTGTAGATTCATGATTCGTTTGCCTCTGCAAACTTCAAGCTGAGTTTTCCAAAACTTTTACTTACTTTTCATTTCGGGGATAAATGTGTAATCTGGTGCAGTAGAGTCTTAGCCAGCAGAAGGAGGGAAAGAAAATCCAAGTTTTCAATTGCTTCTTTAATAGGTATTTTATTACTTAGACCTAATCTTACTCTTGTGAACCAGACCTGACTCTTTTTGAGAAGGCAGAACTCCTTGGATTGTCTTTGTTTTGTTTTAAGCAGTTGTTAATCACATAAAAAAACCCCTGAACTGTTGTTTAATTTTTTTTCCTAGAATTTTTAATGAATGCTAATGAATGATCTTGTATTGAATGCCTGATTTCCCCAAGGTGAGGGTTTTGTTTCTTGCTACCTTCCATAACAGGGGCATGAAAATTTAAAGCAGTTGAAACATTTAATGTGGATAGACAGGTAAGGTTTTACTAAATAAATAGTACATTTTCCAGTAGCCTGCTTTTGTCTGTCTTAGCATTTTGAGTCTCAGTTTTACAACACCTGCAATTCACAGGTGAAGCTGGCCTAAGAATAAATAAAGGATTGATTTTGTTTGATAACACAGTTTACATTATGGTTCCACAGACATCTAGGTTAGCAAACAGAGAAAGTGCTGTACTCGGGGATTAGGAGCAGAAACAAGGAGACAGGAATGGGTCTGAACAGGAATACCCTGTACTCTTCTGTGAGGCTGGCATCTTGTGAAACTACAGCCTTGTAAACAGTACAGGGTAAAATCAGACTCACCATAGTACCTACGGTATACATTGATCTGGCTGCTTTGATACTCGTTGTACTTCTGAGCTGACACTTTTTCCTACCAGAAATTTGCCACATCTGAAGACAGAAATGCAAAGAACTTGCAGCTGGCCCCAAACAGGGATGCAGAGATCTGAAGAGATGTTACAACAATATTAGCTGCTGCTTCTAAGCCTGTTTTTTTCCCTCATTAGGAGCAAGAGTGGAGATAACCACTGGTAAACACAAAGAAATCAGAAAGGGCTGGTCTAGTTTTCAGCTATTTCAAAAAATTGTTCTTGTCATCTTGAATAGCTGCAGAAAAGCTGACATCACACACTACCTGCGTTTGTACTGATACTAACTGAATTAGTACAAAGTAGTTTGAGTTAACATTGATTTCAAATTTTAAAAAACACCCTGTTTTAAATATGAATCCTCCATCTTTCCAGGAAGGAGGTAAAATAGATTTGCTCTGGAGGCTTAGAAACATTCTTGTTGGTTTTCACAGAATCACCAGGTTGGAAGAGACCCACCGGATCATCGAGTCCAACTATTCGCACCAATCTTTAAACCATGTCCCTCAGCACCTCATGCACCCACACCTTAAACACCTCCAGGGAAGGTGAGTCAAATCTCTCATGGATCCGACTGTGTCATGGATCCCAGCCCATGGAAACCCCACCAAAACCTCACCCAGAAACTCAGGACAGTGAACATCCACCCTCAAGGGCAATCTCAAGCCCCATGTTTATAAAAGGAGATCAAAATCCATCAAGGTTTCACAGCATGTCACCTGCACTCCTGGTTTCATAGAATCATAGAATCAGCAGGTTGGAAGAGACCCACTGGACCATCAAGTCCAACCATCCCTGTCAATCACTAACCCATGTCCCTCAGCAGGCACACAACAAGGATCCCCAGTTCAGCAAGCAAGGAGCCCCAATCCAAAGAGCTTCTGTCCCACCACTGACCCATCACCCACCTCAAAATGATAACTCCTCCCAGCCCGAGGGCACACAGAGGGATCAGCCTTTGTGAGAGGCGAGATTGGAGCAGCCACCAACCCTCCCAATCACCCCTACCTGGCTGGGGGGCCACCAGGCCCCCCAGCCTTTCTTCCCCCCCAGCTCCCGTAGGATGCAGGGTGTGCCATGGGGACTCACCAGTGATGCTAGGGCAGCAGTGATGCCAGGAGATGCCTCCCTTGCCCATAGCCTGGCTGGGCACAGCTAGAGGCTGTTGGTCTTTGCCGGGAAGATAAAGGGATCCCTTGGAGAGGGCAAAGCAGCAACACCTGGGGAGGGAGGAGTCTCCAAGAGAGCCCAGGTGCCCTGCAGCTTAGAATCAGAGAACCACAGAATCACCAGGCCAGAAGAGACCCACCGGACCACAGAGCCCAATCCATGGGGAGATGGGGGGAGATGGGGGAGATGGGGGGAGATGGGGTGATGAGGGAGATGGGGTATCATATGTTACATTAATAGATGGCCACACTCTTCCTCCAGAGAGTAGGGTGCTCTGATTCAGGGCCAGCTAACGGCATCCAAAGTCAACAAGAGGTCAGAGTCAGAGGAGAACAAGCTGAAGAAGCAATATATGTGAGAACAAATCTTAATGGCAGCCCAGCTCAGGTCTGCAAAGGCAACCGCTCCGAGAGTTTACCAGACCTTTCTTTCCTAACACTTGAGCTAAACTTATTGAAGAATGGATAAAACATTAGGAAAAAATTCTCACAGAAAGTGTCACTGGGCAGTGTCAGAGGCTACTCAGGGAGGTGGCTGACCCACCCCCCCCCAGAGGTGTTCAAGGGACGGGTGGACGAGGTGCCGAGGGACATGGGTTAGTGTTTGATAGGAACGGCTGGACCCCACGATCCGGTGGGTCTCCTCCAACCTGGTTGTTCCACGATTCTATGAAGATGTCTGCACTGAGGCTGTCTAGGAGTTTAATTACATCAATTTGAAACTTATTCATTTAAACCACTGAAGGTTTTGTAATGTGGACCAGACTTTGAGTTTCAAGCCCATCAACGTTTTTACTGTTATTATTGATAACGTTTTTACTGTTATTACTAGCAGTAGTATCAAAAGAATATGCCCCAAATCTGAGATAATAGGATTCCTCTCTGACAGCCACTAACCATACACATGATAAGAGAAAATTCCTTTCCTGGTCAGTTTGCAATAAAAATAGCCAAGACAAACAGAGTACTTTTTCAGTCTGAGCTTCAGGGATCACAAAATGAGGAAGAGTATGACTGAGTCAGTGGAGGCAGGTCTTTCCCACTTTATGGAGAATCTACAGTTTTGTGTGCTCGTGATGCATCCTGCTCAGTTGTTTCAACCATAAGGTGTTCCCTTTCTCGCCTGGAAAGAGCAGAGGTGGGTGAAATTCTGCACAGTAAAATGCCTGGCATCTCAGTCTAATAACTGCATAGTGCTACTAGTGCCTGTTAATGAAAAAGGGCTCATTTACGGTGAGGGGAAGAGTCCAAGATGTTTTAAAATTCCTCACCAGAGGTTTTATGAGGTTTTTACTAGGTTGCTCTTTTTTTGTGTGTGGTAATTTGGTTTAAAAAGTCCACCATTTAGTCCTGGATCTCCAGACATCGCACAGTTCACCCAAAGCAGAAATTCAGACCAGCCTGTTTGGTGCAAATAAGCCATTTTCTGCAGAGGGATTGAAAAATAATAAAAAATCAGTGTCTTTTGGAAGCAATGAACTGACAATATCTGAGATTATCTCCACAGCAGAAGTCTACTACAAATGAGCTGACCTGCAATGACTCAGATATTGTTGATCATGTGAAAATGTCCTTAAGCACTGACACCTATGACCACACAGCTGTTCTCTCACCTTATCCTATTCCATTTACTAAAGCAAGGAAGGTTAGACACAGGAAGGATGACATTTAGTAGCAGGCTAACACCATCAGAACAATTCACTCAACTTTTGTGTCCTTCCTCTCTTTGTTCTGAAAATTCTCCAGGAATGGACTAAATCCTGTAGGAACTGCCCTTGACTGTTGCACAGTTTGAAGGTTAAAGGATGAGCATCTGGCCTTTGCAGAACAGCTCTACGTTCTCTCCCTCTTTTGTTTTTTTCTCAGTGTACAGAAAATGTCCCCAAGCTATTTTGCATGAGCTCTAAAACCGGGAACATCCTACCAGTTTCTTTTGCTAATGTTGTAGTATTATTTCAGGAGAATGGATGGCATTTGCTCTAGAAGTTGTTTGGTACATAATGTTTCAAACACCTTAGAACTGTGGAGAACAACTTACACTGCAGCGTTTTTGATTGAAGCTAACAGGCTACACCAACAGAATTAATTAAGGGCGTTAATTTCCTATATTAGTGCTTGGCTTCTATTGCTTCTCTTTACCTGTACTAATTGTGATTTGTGCAACGTCCTTCAGCTTTGCTTTAAAAGCTATTTAAACTCTAAGCATCTCAGGAGCCTACTGCAGAATATAGATATACTTCGTTGAATTGTTATCCTGTCTCCCAGTAAGAGAGCTTTGTGTTGTTAATTACAGCCTTAAGCTATTGAATGCTACTGGTTTGTTAAAGTAAGTGGAAGGAATTGCTCTGTGTCTCTGAACATAGGCCACTGAGCATGATGGGTTTTTTATAATCTTGGTAATGTTTTTTTTGGAGGTGATAATTTCACAATTCTTAAGAAACATTTTGTTGTATTAAATTATGTGGTTAGAAGTCCTGCTTAATTATTGATGTGCTAAGAACGTCAGCATGGATCTAACCTACTATTAGATGGTGACTTTTCTCTTGTACATGAAAGTTTAAGCTTCAGGAATGGTGTGTTGATGAATTGATGTACGGTGCATTGCCAACATTCTCTTTCATATTTTATGAGGCAAGCAAATCATGGGAAAGAAAGCTGACTTTCCTCCTGGAAATTCCACCTTTTAACAAAGGCTGAAGCTAAAGACAAGCTCTGTTATCCACATGAAAAAGTTTTCTCATAAAGACTAGTTATTCACCCTACACTGTCTGACCCTATCATTGAAAGAATGAATCTCTTCTTTTCAAAAGAATGTGTTTGACTATTTTCCTAACTTTGTGGAAGGTATGATGACTGGCAGCCTTGATTCCTGCTCTTCTCTGTGCTGGCTTAGGGAAAGAACTGATGTTTTTCTAGAGCCTTTCATGGTACACCTGCTTGCTGCATGAAGTCATGCTGGACATGGTCTGACATTGGTGTAAGCGAGGCATAAGAGATAAATAGATGGGTATTCAAATGATCAGCTGCCAGTCCTGTGCACAGAAACATAATTTCAGGGCTCTGAAAGACAGTCTTTCCCTGGGCCAGTATGACTACATGACAGTGAGGAAAACTTGAAAAGCTTTTAGCAGCTGAGGAACTCCTCACACAAGATATGCTGTGTTGTGCTGCTTCCATGACCCCTTTCTTACAGAGGGGTTAGAATTGAAAGACAAATCTCAGCGTGATAGATTCTTCAGCTGGAGACATCCCCTAAAATCTGAGCATTAAAACATTAATTGTGTAAGAACCAATTTATTTCTGGGCACTTCAGCTCTCCTTTCTCTTTCTGTGTTTGGGGAAAAATAGACCTGACCACTTGACAGAGGGCAATTTAGAAATTACAAAGCTCTGCCGGCTACAGTAAACAAAGACATTTCCCCCAGACAAGTCCCTCAGAAGTCAGAGGAATCAGACTGTTCTCAGCAACCCAATCTAAGGCCGCCCTTAGTATGACACTGCATCATGCAGCAATACTTACCCTTGCCTTAAATCTTGGCATGGTGTCCCATGGTCTGTGTTTTAGGTAGCATAATAGTTGACATCAGTATAATTTTTTTTTTGACAGTCTCAACATTTTCATATTCTGAGAAAAATGCACTGCAGATGATCTCATTATTTACTTTCATGTACTCATGGCAGAAGAGCAGCACAAATCCCCCCTGTTATAACCTGCCTCTCTTGAACCTTGTCACAAAGAAAATAAATGTGAAACAGTTTCCAGTGAATATATTACTAAATTGCAAACAGACACGAGAAAGCTCTACGTACTCTCCCAGCTGACTATAGGTAGGTATCTAGCTATATTAGATGAAGGCAGATTTATTCCCGCACACTCAATGCTACTTTAACTTGGGTTTATGTTAGATCTGGCTTGTAACACAGGGTTTTAAAACTCTACTAATGCCTGGTATAGACATACCTGATAAGAGGTCAGAGATCTGAACTTTCCAACAAACGTGCTGATTAGAATAATGGAGAATCACAGTAATTTGCAAACTGAGAGGAGCCTCAGCATACTAAATCATACAGCACCTTTGCAAGAATATCATCACAATAAAAACCAAAAAAATGTTCATAGTTTTGGATATCATCCTTCAGTTTAGACCAAATAAAAATGTTCGCTATCTGCTGCCCCATCTCAGGATGCTCTGTGAAGACATTAGCTGGAATAGTGAAAGAACAAATAGAATGAGGGATCACAGTAACCATATGTGTGTGGTTGGTTGAGGCTGTTCATGTTTAAATTGGGTAATAAGCTTTCTATTACATTTTTAAAAAAACCTTTAACTTGTTTGATGTATCAAATTTTATAATGTACCACTCAAGTCCAATTTTCACTCAGAATGGCTACAGATTTCATTTTACTTTAAACTGTGCGATGATTGCCATATTAAACACCCTGCCTTATTGGATTTATAGATAAATGCTGCTACAATTTTTTATTCACAATTTAACTTCAATCCCTCTGGTTGCTGTTTCTTTGCAGGAATAATATTGTATCTCTCCACACTTACATTGTGCCAAACTTGATTTAGAAATCAAGATATTTGCAGGATATTTATTCCACCACAGAGCAGAAACACAGTCCTGCTTCTGCAAGCCCATTTAAATATTTCACTACTGAGTAAACCAAATATGTGTTTGGACCTAATACTAAATGACTGTGTATCCACGCTTTAAACTTACGTTATTAATAAGGGTAATTTTTTGGAGACAAGCCTATCTTCCCTTGAAATATACCTTCTGCTGTTCAGCTTGCCAACTTTAGTATGGGAGTTGAGAAGAGGATAAATCAAATGACAAATCAAAGCTTTTCCTTCCTTTAGTGACTGTACAATGAATGAATTTTGAAACAAAAGCTTATCAATCTTAATAGAAGAGAAGGCATGCCTGGACTAAGGATCCTCTTTGTCCTGCATTCTGAGAGTTTACTAAGGAAGTTAGGAAACTTAGAATGAAAAAGAGTCAAGAAACATATGTCCGATTTCTATTTATGAGTTTTCCAGTTTGCGTGGCTCTAAAAGAGCAAGTGTGGGACAAGAAGGGAAAATGTGCCAAGAAGGCAAGATCTAAGGCAAGACAGTTGGAGACAGCAACATGGGTATAGTCACAGTGGCTCAGTGGAAGTAGGAAGAACAGTGGCTGGACTGGAGCTCTTCCTTGCCACCTGTGCAACCCTTTGTGCCTGAGTACAAGGCACAGCTGCAGCTTTATTTTCAGAACACTGTGATCTGGTACTTAGTGATAGGTGATGCTGAAGGGGAAGGGAAAGGAAATGCAGACAATTTCATTACCACAGTTGACAACCAACAAATGTTGAATTCTACATCCAGTACTTCATGTCACCTCCCTTATAGCCAGACAGTGCTGAAACTGACCTACTTTGAAAGCCAAACATGAAAAACTCTTGCTTGAGAGCTATTATTTAAAAATTTACACAAGAAAAATGGGGGCTTCAAAGCAACATGTTTGATTATATTTCAATTCAATCTCTGTCTGAAGGAGATTAACTTTAAGCCCACCCTTTTGAAGAGAAATAAACAAATATAAATAGCCTCACAGAATAACCACAGGAATCCAAGTGTCTGAGATTCACAAGAGTTAAAATGATATTTTAATTTGATGAATCGGTTCTGGAATTGCTCCTTCTCAGGAGTTCAGCTTGACTTTAAGCAGGATTTTTCCAGTGCCCCTAACCTGAAAGGCATGTTCATAAAAGTCAGATACTTTGATGGGCCTTAAATAGCTGGGTAAAAATGCAGACCACGAGTGTATTAAACATCCTTAGCCCACTGGCTGCACAGGTGGAGCCTTTGTGCCTATGGATCAGGCAAGGGCAAGAGAGGCATTCCGAGTCTGGGACTTGGGGAAACCAATCTAGTTGCATCTAAATAGAACCACCTCTGTGTCTGAAGGATGTTCCTTTTGGGCATAGGTAGTTTAGATGGTGAATTGGACTGTTATTTTCAAATTAACTAGCTTAATGCTCTACTACAGCTTGGCACACCATGTGGTGAGAGCTCTGTGAACCAAATGACAGCTTTCAGCTGTCAGTAGCCTCTCTCTCCCTGTCATTCATGCAACAGCAACAACTGAATATTGACCTTTCTAAAATGAGCTTAGTGCTGGCAAACAAAACTCTTGAGCATGTGCCACCAGCCATGTTTGCCTTCATCTGTCTTCCCAAGCTACTATGACAGAGTTGAGATGATCAAAAGAAAAATAACTCATGTATACATATATACAAAGTCTGTGGTTGGCATTCTGTGTTAGGATATCATAATCTGTTAACTGATTCTGTTGATTCTTAATAATCTGAATATTATGGTCCTTAAAGCACTGTCTTACCCAAGTCACTCTAAAATAAGGAACTAATAAACAAGAGAAAAGAGAAGCAGAATTAACTTGGACAGGCTTGTTTTGATATTAAGGAGTTCTATTGACTTATACTTCTACTGGTTAGTCTAGGTACTAATTTTTTTTTGTTATTAGTCTTAAGTCATACCGTAAGTGTATAAAATATATAGACAGGTTTTCCTTTTTCCCTGAGTATTTGTATTAATCTAAATAAATTATATTCTTAAACTGTCAAAAATACAACTACATATGAATTTGGATTGAAAAGTATCATGAATTCATTTCAAATATGTATATATTTCAAAGTTGAAGTTATTATGTATATGTATAAGGTGAAGCATAATATGTCAATACTGTCTGTAACAAAATGCATGAAATATCAAGGCAACAGAATATTTATGTAAAGTGCTTAAACTGCTTTATCCATTCTTTTCCATGTGTCAGCTTTTCTAACTGCTGTGTCTTTGTCACATTTTTTTGTATAAGGATGACATTGCTTACAACCTTAGCTAACTGTGACTTAACAATGCTGTTTGTGTGGGAATATAGATGAACTTTCTAAAGTCTGAATGTTTAGTTTAATCCTTTTAGGTTTAGATACCTGGTGGATCTGGATACCTGGTGTGATCTTTTTCAGAAAAGTCTGTGAAGAAGGCATTCTGGGAAGAAAGATTAAATTGCTAGATGGATGGATACTTTCTTGTATTTTACACACATGATAATGAAATATCTTGGGAGGTTAAAATAAAGATTTAATTAATAATTTATTATGAAGATTCAGTGTGGTCAATTCTCATTTTCACTAAAATTATTTCCTAACCTAGATTTTATTTGTAGAAGCCACAGTATTTCCTCTACTTAAAAAAAATAATAAAAAACCTCCAATCTTTTGGAAGTTTTTAAAATTCTAATCCTGCTTGTACCTATGTTACAAATTGTGTCAACTTTTAATTATTTTAAAAACTGTTATGATTAATTTTCTTGTTTATTTTATTTCTAGCACATATCTAGCTGTGGTTGAAAACATATTCTGACCAGATGGCATATGTAGTATAAGGACATTGCAGCAGAAGTTGTATTGGTCCTTATGTTTCCTTATTGACTGCTTTCTTCTTTTCATTTTAAGGATATGTAAATAATGATGTCAGAGACTTAATGGCTGAAAAAAATCAAACTTCTAAAACATGAGAAGAATATTAACAAAGAGAGAGGTCCATTTCTTTCATCATTAGTTGGCAAGTTTGGTGTCTTAATGAAAACACAGATCCCAACACTAGTTCATAGAAAAGAAGGTTATAAATTTCCTGTTAATAACATCAGGCATGTACAATTTACTTTCAAGCAAAAAATAATTTTGAAATAAATATATTATACTGAAGAACTAGATACCAAAGCATGATAACAATGGGCTAGACTAAAATAAATATCTAAAAAAGTGATGGGGAACAATCACTTAATATGATCACTTCTGTCAATGTAGTGTCCAGTCTGCCTACTTGAAACTGGTGAAGTCAAAGCTGCAGTCAGAAATAATGTAGCAAAGAAAAACCCAGGGTTTGGATTATGTTTTATATTCCTTCTTTGATCAAAAATATAGTAACTTCATCTCCTGGGCAGTAAATTCACCTATCTCCTTATGTCTATTTTAGTTGTTTGGAATGACAGCCCTGAGCCCTGTGGGATGCAGAGACACCGATGTCTGATGTGCAATATCCCCATCTTGCTCTTGGGAACACTCACTCAAGGACCGCATTTACACCTTATGGATTGAAACTGGGGAATGAACTAGCAGATACACAGCAGGGATGACAGAGGCCCTGGAGGGAAGCAGCAAGCTGACCAGATTGCTGATATCAATCCTTAAGGGCATAAGGGACCCCAAACAAATTACCTCTGTTTTTTTTGGATGGGATGTTGTGAATTCATCCACTGGGAGGGGCTGAGAATTGCGGGCATCCCTTCATGTGTGTGTCTAGCTATGGCACATGGTGGTCTATTGAACTCCCGAGTTAATTTTATAGTTTTTGAAATTTACTGAATGAATATTCTTAGGTAAGTGGCTTCACCTCTGCACCTTGGGCAGTCTGCTAAAATCCATTGTAAGACTAAAGCAGTAAATGTAATCCAGCAACCAGAATATGCTTTGAAATCCACAGAGGGTAACTGCTCTAGTAGCACAAAGTGCTACAAGGTGTAGAGGAGACTCAGCCGTTCTTCTCTGTTCTAACTTTCTCCAGTTGAGCTTGATCCTGGACTGGAGTA
Source organism: Coccyzus lansbergi (assembly GCA_033558105.1). NCBI lineage: Eukaryota > Metazoa > Chordata > Aves > Cuculiformes > Coccyzidae > Coccyzus > Coccyzus lansbergi. The sequence goes on along the minus strand of JAUMJK010000032.1, from coordinate 1,795,524 downwards.
GTGAGTTTGAGGTTTTGTGTTTTTTGTAAAATCTGCTTTTCCACCTCAGACTAGATTAATCAGCTGGTTTCACCTTTTCTACATTCTACCAAGAAACTTGAATGTCTTTTGGGAACTGTGACATGCTGAGTTAAAAATTACTATAATTACTATGATCCCTGTGGAATGTGAAGTGTGCACAGTTTATGCCTCAAGGGGTTTCAATCCTTGGAGAGCCTATTTTCTGGGACAGCAAGAGCTGTGAAATATACAACTCTTGAGTTGTGCTCAAAATCAGAGTCTGATTTGTATGGTTAAATAAAAAAATGCTGATTTATACAATTTGTTCCTGGGTCATAATTATGGTCTAGAATTAATTGAATAGCCTGGAGGTTTCACTACTGTACATGGTAATGATTACTAAAAATTGATTCTCTCCTATATTTCTTTATTAACTTATCTGAAAATGACATATTGTGAAGAGCAGCTTTAAATATTGCTGTGCTGAGCAACTTTGTAAATTGCTGTTCAAGCTGTTTGTGTAGAGTTTTTTTTCTTCTTCCTTGACTTTTGTAGGTGATTTATTATTTTATAAGTGCCTGAGCTATACGATTAACCAGAAACACAATGTAGAGTCGTGGGTTTTTTTTCATGTTTCTGACTAAGGCTATTGATCTAGTCTTCAGGACGGGTACATTCCTTCCAGACAGACAGGCTGGATTGTATCCTCTAGACATGAACACCATGCACACCCAGTGGGTTATTGTCCCACCAAGAATGCCTGGACTACCTAAGCATGCACTGTCTGTACCCGTGGCAGATGTGTTCCATCTCCCTCCCTTAGCAAAACCAGCAGCAGTTTGGTTCAGGCTCCAGAGGAGGTAAAAGGCTGCTCGCAGTCAGGCTAAGAACTCCTCTGGGAAATACACATGGAGCAGAGCAACACAGTGAGCACTCATATGGACCCTAGTGCATAGCTCTATTTTATGCAATTTGACTATCAGCCAATACTTTTTTCCCATGTTGTCATATTTATGCTGTCATATTTGACAGCACAAGTGAGCCTACTTTACGCTCTCCCTATGAGGCAGTGTGGTTGCATGATAATGATCTTCCCTCATGCTGGGGCACCTCCAAGAGCGCTCCTCAAAGAAATGAGATCTTCTACCAATGATTGACCTCTGGTTGGCCCTGTTTGAATCCTTCCTGAATGACAACAGAACTGCACACCAGGCAATCTTCCTCTTTAACAAAGATTGGTTGTTTTGCCTGAAGTAACTTTTAAAATAAAATGAATAATTTATACTTATAATATTGTTTGATCTAGTATGTTGCTTGCTTAGCTTTCTTAGCATGAGTAGCAAGACTTGCAATAACACTAGGCCACAAGCTGGAAATTTCCAGTAAAAAGCTCCCAGAATGTACAAGGATTTCTTGGTTCATGTTGGTCTCTTTCCCTAAAGTCAACCATGTTGATATATCCCTCTATTAAATTATTTATTTTGTATTATCTGATGCCTGAGAATCTGCTTCATGAAAACCTGAATATGGACTTCAGCACAAGCTAACACTGGATATGCAGATGGAAGGATCCAGTGCCTGAGTGTCTGCTCAGCCAAATCTCAGATTTGTACTCCAGATGCTCATATGGACATGTTAGTGAGTTGGGGATAAGTGTTATGAAATTTTTCAGTCTTAGCTAACTGATATACAGAATGTAGTATTCACATATAATCCTTTGACTATAAGCACATATAATACTTTAACTTTAAACACATACAATACAATTTTCTGTCATATATTTCTTCCATGTAGTAAGTAATACCACGACCCTATCATTGCACTCTATTCAGTTGCTCTTATTTAACTGCAAATTTTATATGAAATTTCATTTGTGACAATATGTGAGAGGAGCTGAGATGCAACCTGCTTTTTGCTGCTTTGAAAATGGATTTTTTTTAGGATATTTGGAGTCAGGATGTAGTGAGTTTAATGCAGAATTTGTTACTTTTTTATCTTTACTGCTTTTTATTATTTATTATTGTTACCTCAATGGGTTTCTTTGGCCAGTTTCCTAAGTATGGGTTCTACGCTTATCTGATGTAATAACTCAACAGGCAGTTCTGCAAATGCTATCTCCTGCTTGGCCATCCAAGCAGTCCCATTGTGAAAATATGGGAGGGTTTGACTTCTGTTGATCAAATGCTGGAGGACTTTGAAAACCTCCAGAAGTGGTAGAATCACTCTGAGGTTGAGACAATATACAAGTTAATCACGTGGGAATTCTCTAGTAGAAGTAAATAGCTGTGAAGGTAAGACCAGTTCCCCTGAAATTGTGAGGCAAAGTGTAAAGACGGAAGTAATGTTACTACTATCTTTTTGTTACAATTATCATACAAGTTTAAGCTTTGCTATTGGCTTCATAGATACTTTTTCTTATACCCTGAAAACCATTCTGATTCTATGATTTCCTTAAAAGGTTTCACTTCAAGCTCATCCAATTGTTTAATTTATATAAAAGTTGACCATGGCATAAAGATAGTATTACAGTATTATCTCACTATCTTCAATAGTATTATTTCAAACATTACTATAACATAGAAAATCAAATAAGAAACTTTCAACTGTATGGAAAATTAAACATTTGACCTTACTTATGCAATTTTTTTCCAGTGGAACTTCCCAGTCAAGTTACTACCAGGAAACTTTGCATTTCATCAGATCAGCACTTTTCAGCAGACTATTGTTTTACTCAAAATGTTTCCACCTGGTTCTTTCACTTGCATTGAATATTCTGAGTCTAGTCCCTAAGAAAAACTTAAAACATTTGAATTCTGCATGTTCTGAACCCTAGAAAAATATAAGAAATGAGGGAGATAATCTGCATTTTCTGATACTTTGAGGTAACAGTTGTAATTAATTGATTTAAGTGGATTTCAACCGAGTTCCTTTGGTTTGACAAGAAGTGCCCAGTTTGTGACCTTTGGGGTTTTGCTTTGGCACTTTCTTAAAGGTGATGAACTTACTGTCTTCTCCACCTCCAAAAGCCATCTAAGACTTGGCACAGCTGGTGGCTGCAGGAGCAGCAGGTGAGATTTGCTGTGCTCAGGTCTGTCATAGCTAAGAGGCCTGGAGCACTGTACTCCCTCTCCTTATCAGCTGTCAAAACTAAGGACAGCTGAATTTGACCATTTCACACTTTTTTAATCAAAGGAGGAGGAGCAGGTCCTGTTGCAGGATCTTCTCTGTGACAGTAAAGACCTTTCAGGTCCACAACATCTCGCTGTCTGATGGCACCACTGAGGAGAGTCTTTTCATCTCTGTACACTCTATGTATTCACAAATTCCTACTCCAGTCAGAGGACTTAATTTTACTTAATGTCTCAATGAAATTCTCACTTTTTATGTGTTGTTCACTATGTGGCACTTGTAGACTTATTCTTTCTTGGCTCTACGAGTTGGATCTGCTTATGGATTGCTCTCCTTTTTTTTGTAGTATGCTTTTGCTCTGACAAAAAATGGGTCGGGGCAAAGTTAAAGCTGCTGCCCACCCTTTCCACAAGTGTTGACTTTCACCACAGGAATTTGCAAATTCATCGAAGAGAAAGGCTGAATATAGAAGGTCATGTATGTAAAGAGAATATCGACATCTTCACCAGTGGCTGCAGAGACCTGACAACAGTTTGTGAGCTGCATAGGACAGAAGCAGGGACAGAATGTGGTGCATGTTGTTCCAAAGCTGAGCCTTCCCCTGCATTCTCAGTCCAGCCACATGGCTTGATGGGGATGTGAGAAAATTTCCTTCTCTTCTACATTAGAAAAGGAGGAACACAGCAAAATTATCTTTTTTTCATAGCTGAAGTGAGACTTGAATCCTCTCTGGGATGTTTATAGAAAATTAGTCCAATTTGTCTTTTGTGACATGAAGCAAATCTCAACACCAATTATTAATGCTTCTCCCCTTAAATACAACCTATTCTCCTTCCTCTTATTAGCCCCTCTTATCTCTGCTGCAGTTTTCCTGGCTTTAGAGATACACTGGAGTAGCACAACAATAATGTCTCTTTTTTCCCTCTCTGTTGTTGTTGCCTTGTTTTGTTGTACAGGGATGTCTTTGATTATTTATCAGTTTAAGTGCTCTGGGCAATGTTAGCATTCAGGCTATCAAACTGTTAAGGGTCTGATTCTGCAGAACTTCTTCTAAGAGATGCTGAGATATTTTTATGTTTCTTGATGGACTTGAATAGGTGTAGAGGACATTCATCCCTTCAGGCACAGCTGAGAATCAGGCCCTAATTGGTGTTAAATTTAGGACTAACAGCCACCAGTGTTTAGCAAGGATATGTGTTTGCTGGAGAAGAAGGAGACTCATGCTGTGTTGATTGATGCTGATTTCCATTCCATTATTTTAGGATGTGCACTCCATGCTACCGAGAGGCCAATTATCAAAGGTTGTTTAAAAGACACATCTCTGAGTACCAGGATTCATCATTAATTCAGGGGGTTATGCTTCTGCCTTTCCCACATTCTCTATTCTACCGACAACAGAAGCACTTGTTTTACATATATTTCCAAATTTCCACCTCTGAAATTGTGCTTGGCTTCCCATGGAATTTGGTTCTATGCTTCATGAAGAAATACACTACGTATGGGAAAGTTTTTTCCTGTGCAGCATCATTGGTCCCAGGATATCAGACCTGGTCAGGGTAGTAGCAGCATTATAAAGCAAGCAATGTTCCTGAAGGAAATATAAGGAGTACCAACATTTGGTTCAGTTCATAAAAGGCTAATAACCACAGAGCAGTAAATAATCCTTACTATCCCTTGGCCCTCTCTCCCTCAACCCCCCTTCCCATGGAATAATAATAATAAAAAAGCCCAATTGTCCCCAAAGAATGATAAGAAGTTTGAGATGCAAAGATACAAACCCTCAGCACGATACCACCCATGGCATTCCCCTCAGTTACTTTATTTGGCCTAAGAAAGGATGATAGCTATCAGATTTAATCATTTTTTTTTTTTTTCAAAATACTAGGTGGAGCTGAATCCCACTTTCAAACCCTGTGAACATCTGGCAGCAAGGAATTTAGTGATGTTGTGAGGGCCGCAGAAGTAATTAGTGAAGACTGTACTCTCTAGCAGAAGAAACATGGACCAGCCCTTTGCCAGAGACAAGTCACATCAGCTAGGGAGACTGGAGGTGTTGCAAATTAGCCAGCTGAACAACCAGTGTCCCTCCACTGAAAGCTCTATCTGCCACATGGAGGGGTGTGAGGAGGGATACTGTGGTGAGGCAGTGCCATCGGCATCCTCCTGTGCCAGGCAGATGAGATCAGTGTCTCACTCTTCCACCCTCTGTTCAGACCCTGCTGCATTCCCCAAGCACATCAAGACCTGATTAAAACTTAGTGTTTGTTCAGGTCTCCACACATGCCAACTAATTAATAGACACAACACCATGGTGAGGAAGATTAAAGAAATATTATTATCTTAATTTTTCACATAGGGGCACAGAAGCGGAGAGGAATGCTGATCTAGTAGTAAAGTGTCAAGCTCCCACACTCACAGTGTCTACCCCAGCTGTATCCTTTAGCACATGGTCTGGATGTGTGTATATATATAATGAGCTATCCACTGGGTTTTCAAGACGCTGACCTTGCTATAAGCTTCAGTTACAGACCACAAATGGGAATGTGTTCATTTAATTTGAGAATGACTCTGTCTTTCCAAATGTCAGCCTGTCCCCAGAGCATTTTGTTTCATTCCATTCAGGTGACTTAATTGTTCTTTTAAAAGCAATCTCATCACTGTGTGCCCAAAATTCATTCAGATTCCTTCTGGGAAAGTCCCTGGTTTGGATCTGCATCTATACAGAAGACTTTTGTGGTATGGAAGAGAAATTGAATTAGGTAAGGCAAATTACCTCTAAAAGTACTTCCTATAAGATTGAGAGAGAGGGATTTTAAAGCATATTTAATGAAATATAATTAGAAAGAAATTAATTATGCCCTATTCTGTAGGATTATCTAAAGCAAATTGTAAAAAATAGCATATTTTCTAATACCTCTTTGCATTGATGGAACTTGCTTTGCATCACTCCTTTTCCCATTGTCACTATCACTCTGAACAGAGTTTGCCCTATGCTTCTCTTACAGTCAGTAGACAGAAACTGGTATTTTCAGAGCAAAAATATTTTCATCCAAAAATAAGTCAGGTGAATTGCACCTTAAAAAAAGTCCTACTTTCCTTTGGGGACCATAGGGCAGCAAAAAGACAGTAGTTCAGAGCTGTCTACATCATAGATGCTGACAATTAGATGAGCTAAAGCCTACTTATCATTCTCCTTTCCTCCCTGTATTAAAGTGCATCACTAGTTTCCTGTGTAATTACAGGGGTTGATTCAGCCAGTGTCATCACTTCTGTGATTCTGATTCAGGTCCTTTGGATTTGTCCCTGAACAAACATAATAGACTAGTCTTTCTCCTTTTCAAAGGTTTTCTCCCATGCAGGAATATTCCCGAGATCAGTTTTCTATTTCCAACTTGGTATTGCTGAGTTTATAAGTTGCCGAGGTATCCTTGGGTATCACAGTTCCCACAGCACTGGGATGTGATCCTTGTGATAGCAACATTGTGAATTTTCAGGTAGCTAATGATCATATGCCCCAGTCACTGTGAGATTATGGGCTCACCTAGACTTCTTAGTGACACTTTATGAGTCTCTAGCAATCCTCTCATAGTCAAGTAAATAAGAATCCTCTAAGAACTGAAAGTACAGAGGTCATTGCCATAATAGGTCTCCAGGGCTTTACAATACAGTTTTATTTCCTTGCTAAATTTAGCTGCTTGTTTCTTATTTGCCCAAGAGAACCAACATATTATTTAAGGGATATTTCATTTTGTGGTTTGCCAGGCAGACTGTATGTGAGCATATGAGTATATGTTTGTGTGTATACTGTATATTGAGCAATTTTGGTGGCTATTTGCCAAAGCAGATAATAATGTTGTAGCTTTAGTGTCTGTTTATTTCTCCCCTCTCTTCTCCAACCTGTCTCTCGCCTCCCTATTGATTTAGTGCAGCCAGTGAAGTTTTACAGCCTGCATTTAAGGCAGCTGCTCTTTGAAATCCATGAGGGGCTGCTAATCAGAACTAACTGCAAGCATCAGGTGCAGTAGGCATCTCAGTCCTGGCCTATTGACTTAAGAGAGCATGAAGGGCTAATTTCATGGTTGATAAAGCTTTCTGTCAAGGAGGTCTCCCAAACAAATGAACATTGACTTTTCTTTACAAGGGAAATAAAAATGGTCTTTTATCACAAGTGCCCGCTTGTGCAAGGTAAGAAGTCACATCCCTGCTGGGCGATTACTAGCCACCTGGGACTACTTGGGAGTTTGCTAAGTTGACCAGACAAGATTTCCAAAAGGATTTTGGAACCTAATTTCTTTTTAAGTGCTCACTTTTCCTTTTACTTTCTGGAATTCTTAATTTTTTTTGTCTAGAGATGATAGAAACCAGTGCCAGATCTTCCACAGGCTTTGCAACTGTTCCTTAGCATTTCTGAGGAGACCAAAAGCTTTTAGACATCCATCTAAGAACTGAGTCCCTTTCAAATCCCTTTCAGAATCTGGATCTTTATCACTTCTCTTCTTCTGTTTTACCATATTACTTCTTCCCTCCTCTTTTCATCTGACTGGCCTCTTGATACCACCTGCGCTATCCTGCTCTGCCAGGAACATGAGCTTTGACTTCAGCTTGAAGGGAGAACCCGTCTTCCTTTTCTTCTGAAGAAAATAATATTATTTCGAAGCAGATGGTTTGATAGCCTTTCTATGAAAGGGAATTAGGTCAATTTGATATCATTCAGATGTCCTTTTTTCTTCCATTAAGAGTCTTCACCAACAGAAGCACATGACATTTCTTAGAAGTATCATGCAGCAAGTAGTTAAGTGCAGTTGAAGACTGATGCTTTAAAGAAAATCATTTGCTTGTATAAAATTAAGAAAATCCTCACATACTTCATAGGATATGGTCTATGAATCTTTCAAAAATGGTATCATTTTTCTTTCATTCTTTCATGATTTGATGACGTGATTTCAGCCAGCATTACAGACATTTCAAGGACACAGTCCCTACTTTTAATACTGAGATCACTGAGTTTCCCTGCAAGTTCCTCAAAAAGTCCTCTCCAGTTCTAATCCTGATCTCTGCTAATCTTAAATAAATCATTTTTTCATGTGTGTTTTTTAGTGATCCTCTTAGGGCTGGCTTGCACTACAATGGTTAAACTGGGAAAGAGATGTTGCCTGTGGCCCCTAGGGGAAGTCTAACTTATTTTGGTAACAGGACTTCTGCATTTATAGGTGAATTACCTGTTTGAAGGGCAGGCAGCTCTCCCTCAAAATCTTTATTTTGTCAATGTAACTTCATTTACATTTATAGTAACGATACCTATACATGTCGCAATCTTCTCTTTCCTGCAGTTCATCAGCATACCTGAATGCTATAATTTAGATTTAGCTTTCAAACAGGGTTGTTGAACAACTCCATGAGCCAGTAGTAAAACACTTTGAGCTTTTGACTACAAATCCACAGGGCTCACTCTGGTCTTGACTTAAGACAGTCTCCCTGGCAGAACCAGATGCACACTGACTTGTTCAGGAAAAGGAATAAAAGGTACTGGATTGATGCAGATCAGCATCTGCCATTCATACTAGAAATTGGTGTGCTGTGGCTTCACCCTGTCGACATCTGTATCACCTGGCTCCAAGGGAAGCTTGTACATATTAGTCTACCAAGTTATTTTCCTTGCCATGTTTCTTGAATGACAAGCTCAGAGAGGAATGTTTACCAGGTCTCTCTTCCAATTGGCAGTGTTACATGCATACCTGTTCCTCAATGCAGACAGAAAATATCATGTCACAGAGGCAGACAGTTCTCACAGGACTAGATGCAAACTTAGCCAGGACCCTCAGGATGCTGGGGAAGGACAGGCATCAATGAATTTAAAATATCATGTGTGTGGTAGATTTTAGAATGCTACATATATTTATGAAAAAACAGTGCTGAAACAAGCCTAGATTTCCATGGTATCATATTCCATTGCTATTAGTGAGGGATACCATCATGGCCAGTAATAATTGTTTGTGCTACTAAACGACATTTTCTTTAGGCAGAATTTTGCCCCAGAGTTTTAACTGTTCTCGTCATAGGCTGTCTGAAGATGTTGCATGTTGGTGTCCTGCCCTATAACAGGATTCCTTTCTTTGTAGTACACGTTTGCTTTCCAGTTAAATTAAAACACTTCCCACTTAAACTGACACAACATTTTCAGGTAAAAAGTGGTTCTTTTTTGGTTTGTGTACTGCCTCCTTTATTTTACCTTATGTCTGAGAACTGAATTAAGACCTGCAGCCAGGCAGATCAACATAGCTCTGCTGAAATAGATGAGCCTTTGGAGGGCAATCAGGGGTTGTAATTTGCCTGGATAACTGCAGTGACACTTCTAAGAATGTCAAATAGAGGTACTAGTACTTTGCAGACATAGAATCATAGAATCACCAGGTTGGAAGAGACCCACCGGATCATCGAGTCCAACCATTCCTACCAATCTCTAAACCATGCCCTTCAGAACCTCGTCCACCCATCCCTTAAATGCCTCGAGGGGAGGTGAATCAACCACCTCCCTGAGCAGCCTGTTCCAGTGCCTAACGACCCTTTCTGTGAAAATTTTTTTCCTTATGTCGAGCCTGAACCTCCCCTGGCGGAGCTTGAGGCCATTCCCTCTTGTCCTGTCCCCTGTCACTTGGGAGAAGAGGCCAGCTTCCTCCTCTCTACAACTTCCCTTCAGGTAGTTGTAGAGAGCAATGAGGTCTCCCCTCAGCCTCCTCTTCTCCAGGCTAAACAAGCCCATCTCTCTCGGTCGCTTGTAAGACTTGTTCTTCAGCTCCTTCCCCAGCTTTTTTGCTCTTCTCTGGACTCACTCCAGAGCCTCAACATCCTTCTTGTGGTGAGGGGCCCAGAACTGCACACAGGATTCAAGGAGAGGTCTCACCAATGCAGAGTACAGAGGGAGAATAACCTCCCTGGACCTGCTGGCCGCACCGTTTCTGATACAAGCCAGGATGCCATTGACCTTTTTGGCCACCTGGGCACACTGCTGGCTCATGTTCAGTCAGCTGTTGACCAACACCCCCAGGTCCTTCTCCTCCAGGCAGCTTTCAAGACAGACTTCTCCCAGTCTGTAGCACTGCATAGACTTGTTGTGCCCCAAGTGCACGGCCCGGTATTTGGCCTTGTTAAACCTCATGCCATTGGTCTCTACCCAGCGGTCCAGCCTGTTTAGATCTCTTTGTAGAGCCTGCCTACCCTCCAGACATGATCTGCCAATGGATGAGTTTCATGCAGGAATTCTGCATTTCCATTTTCACCACTGGGTTCAAAGTTCCCTCTTCTTTCACCACCTTTTTCACCTTTTCTTTTCTTTAAACCTTTGCAAAATAACAAAACTGGTTTAAACTTAAAATGTTTCATAGTGAGAAGACAGATATGACTACAAATGAGAAAACACCATCCCCCAAGGAAGCTTCAGTTTCCCCTTTCATCATGATTAAAGTATGCTACATATTTATGGCAGAGTTTATGTCATTGTATATTGTTTATGATTATGTAGTATACGCTCACTTTCTCTGGAGAAATACAGTCTCCTTTTTGCTTCTTCACTTTTTCCTCTATTTTTTTTCTGAGATATGTTATTGCTAGATGACTTTTAGGGCTTGCTTTGAAAAAAGAATATGTAGGAGATAGGGTTAACATATTGCTTTTGAAAAAGACCTGCCTGTAGCTTTTAAAAAACGGTAGGGAAAGTAATATGAAGAATAATTAGCTCTAATATGTGATTTTTATTTAAAATACATTCTTTGAAAATGTATGCTGTGAGGTTGGAGGCCGTACAATTTACATGCATAACTTTTCAGGTTTTGTTTTCTCACTTGAGTAGTGTTTTATGAGTGCTGTAATCACTCTGATTTCTAGTTATTTGTTCTGGAAGCAAAGATGGAATCTGCAGAAACAACGTGGAACTTGTAGCATATATCCTTCCATTAGCATATATATGCTAATGAATATGTGCCAGAGAAGAATGGAGAAGTGTTGTAGTTCTTATAACACCCAGGCCATGCACTTGCTTAGGATGGGTGTATGACTCTAGTGTTCAAATTCTGGAGTCAACACTGATTTGGACTGCCTGAGCTGCAGGACAGCCAAACACTGGCTCCCAGGGCAGCCGACAGAGAGAAGTCATAATCTTGGGCACTAGAGAGGAGAAGCTGATACAACTGTCAATTGGAAGCCTTAGGAAAGGGAAACCTGATTCATTCATCACTTCCTTTAAGAGTGTCTTTTAAAAAGTGCTGCAAGAAATGCTGGTGTGGTGTGAATTGAGTTCTTGCCCCTGGAAGCTGGTGCTAACCTGACAGCACTGACTCAAAAAATCCGCTTGACAAAGGAATGAGTTGTTGTATCTAGTTAGCACCAGCTGAGATTTCAGCACAGGTAAGTATCCATCTTCTTAAGTGCCTTCATGAACTAGGATTTGAGGCAGTTCCTTAAACCCTTAGGTTCACTGGTGTTTTCCATGTACATTGAAAGAAAGACCTAAGCTTTATTGCCAAGGTTAATATGAATCAAACAAGTCCTTATTCTTCTCTGGATGTTACATTATGTATGGTGAAATGTCTAAGAGCCAGTTGCTTCCCCAGAGGATCTTATCAGGACATGCTAAGGGAGGACTGCAATGCAAATTCCAAGGTAAACTACTCAGTTTTTACCTCAGCATTGTTCAAATGGGCAGCAAATGCTGTGTCCAGTGCTTTCAAGCAGCAGATGAATCCACTTGGCAGGGCCCCACTGATTCTGGTGCATCACTACAGCATTTTGCACAATAAACAAGAAAATGAAAAGAAGGCACTCAAATTTCTGGATGATGCTCACCTGCCATATGCCAAAGTTAAAAATACATTTTTGTGGGTTATGTGCACTGTCTCCTTTTGTTGACAATCATGGCTATTTTAATGCTTTGAGCCTTTCACACTTTCTACATTTCTGCTTTACCCCTTAAATTAACGAAATCGTGAAAGTCTGACTGTGGCAGATTCTGCAATTTGCCTGTGCAGTTTCGAGGTGCACAGGAGAGAGGAAGAATCCTTCACAATGCCTCTAGATCCTCTGTTTTCAAGGGACAAATGCAAAGCAGTCCAAGTCCAGCTCTTCCTTAGCAACAGCTGTGAACAGCAAATATGCTCAGTCCAGTCTATTTCTAATTGCCCTTCTGAGAATTCTCAACTTTTACATTGTTCATATGTGATTCAGACATGACAGGATAAAAGGAAATAATTTGGTAATACCTACAGGTTTATACTGCAGCACATAAAGTGGTCAGCCAGGTTCACATTGAAAAGAATATTTTGTTCTCTTTATTCTAACTGCTGGGATACCCTGATGGGGACACTGTCGAATTGTTTGAATGGAAAAGCCCAAGTTTTGTTCTTAAAAAAGAATACAACAAAGCCTAGAATGAATTATTGGCCTATTTCTCACCCTGGCATGGAAAGCATTTTCCATCTTTCAACCTGAAGCTGGTCCACTTAGTATGAATAATGAAATATTCAGTGAGCCACAGAAAAAGACCAGCTTTGTAGCCTGGGGGGGCTCCACTGAGTACGAGACAGCCCAGGTGAACATCTTTATCATGGGTGTATTGGCTATTCTTGGTATGATCTGAGAAAAATGCCATATAGCTTTTTGGCTTTAATCCAGTCAGACTTTTTTTACAGAAAAAAAAAAAGAAATTTTGTGGAAAATTTTCCATCAGTTCTAGTACAGGTTACAGTACAAGTGACAGTTTGTAAAAATTCAGTAGTAAAAGAAACAGTGCTATGATTTTTACCACCTTGCATAACGTACCTCTCTCTGAGCTGGAAATTTCTGGAGCAATGAGAATTTAGAAAATTAGTCCGAATTGTCACAGACTTAAGGCTTTGTGAACTGGAAGTGGCTCAAGGACATTCACAAGCCTGTGAGTTATTTATGCCAGAGCAGTTTACACCACTAACAAACAGAAAGTGAAACTGCACATAAATGAAAACTGAGGGGGACTAGTTTGATGCTACTTTCCTGAACTTCACCAAGGGCAAAATGGAAACCCAAAGAGGGGATGAAAACTGTTTACTTAAAAAAGATATTTTATATAAATAATACATAAAGATTACTTTTATTAATTTTTTACAGCTAATTAACTTTTTAAAAGAACAAAATGTCTATAAAATAAAAATGCATTATAACACACTCTTTTCTTTAAACTATATAAAACACATAATTATCACAACCTTCAGAGGTGTTGAACAGACCACTATCTAGCCTTCTATCTTCAATTACAATACATCTTAAATTAATGCGAGATTGTAGATTTTAGCATAAAGGTGAGGAAGTTGACAAATTTCTATTAGTCTGCACTTAATGAGAGACACATCATATCTTCCCACTTAAGGCATTTGTACTTTCTTTGCAATTATCATTACAGTTAAGTAACACCAAATGTTCACATTCACCAGCTGTATTTAAGAAGTAATGATACCAAAGAAGAGTAGGGAAGAAGGGAGATGTAAATTTTTAATACCTTATTTGCCTTAAGTCTGCATGGGAATCATGAATAATTGATGGTAATGATGGTTAACCCTGAGCCCATCAAAAGGGATTTTTACATGTTAACTGTTCCTCCAACCTACCCCATGGCAGCAATCCTATATGGGAGAAGGTTTATAACTGGCTTCAGTCTTGATCAACCAATCTAGCTTTGTGGATGTCTTCCTGTCTTTGGTCAATATAATTGAAGAGGGTTAGGGATTGGTTGCACAGACCACTCACCTGGCTGGTGTCCTTCTTGGAAACAGCCTCTAGGAAGTGGCTGGGGACAGGCATTTCTTCCTAATGATGACATTATCCAGACTCTAATGAAGCCAGCCAGACTCACAGGTTACATTTGTACAAAAAAAATAAAATGAGAAAGAGTCTGTTCTCTTACACTAGGTGCAAAATGTGAAACCTTCCCAAACTGGTTTTGTCCACAGTGCTTAACGGACACAGATTCTGGTCCAGACTATTTCCTGAGCTTCAATAAAGCCTCACTGGCATATGCAAAAACTGTGCTAGAAAATACGGTGAAACACTTCTGCTCCTATATTAGGCAATCTTGCTCAGTCTGCTGATACTGGCATGATTTATACCTCACCTTTCTGCCTTATACCTCATCTTTCTACTCTACCTTTTTACTCTCTGGAAAACTGTCAGAGTCTGCATTTGCTAATATGTATATTAATACCAACAGAAGCCGTAGCCCAGCACTCTGTAACACTGCTTTGAAGTGAAGACATGAATGGAGAGCCCTGACCTGAAGGAGCCAGCAGGATAAATTTCCTTCCTGCACTCCACAAGACAGATAAGTAGCATCCTGGTGAGATGGGCAGGGGAAGATGGAGAAAACATGACAAACTGAATTAAATAGTATACTTGCTCTGTACTCCAATACCCAACTGTCTTGTACAAACAATTTTTTTTCCTGCTGCCTAGTGTTAAGAAGGTTTTTTTTCAGCAAGTTACTGAGGTAAAGCACAACAATCATTTTCCTTTATGTGTGTTTTTTTCTCTCTGCAGGGCTTTCTGCCAAGCTGGGAAGGGAGGAAAACACATATACATACATAGTATAGCCAGCCAGGGAACAGGATGTGGGTTCAAGAGTATTTGTTCAACCCAAAGTCTTGAATGCAGAAGTTCAAATTTGAAAGGCTAATCAGGGAGAAACACATCTTTCCTGCAAGAGAGACACTGATCAGGGAGATCTTGCTGTTATGGGTCAGTTTCAGATCCTTCCCTACATGACAGTACCATTGACTGCTGGGACCTTTTCTCAGGGGGTGGTGTGGGCATGGGCAGGCAGGGATGGGTGTAGGGCTTCTCTGGCGCCTCTAGAGAATCAGTGAATTCCTTTTCGGCTTCCCAGAACAATGATGAGGGGTTACAGGATGGGAGGACGGTGGAAAAACACCCATGAAAGCCATAGTGCCTGCCAGCATTAGTCTCATTTAATCAGTTTGGCTCTGCTCTGAATTTGGGTCTGCATCAGGGGAGCTTCTGGGGAAGAAAATGGTCATCTATGAGCATGGTTCCTGCTATATCTGGGAAAGAAGCATTTACTGCCTTGAGTGGTAGGTGAGGATTCTAGTGGGAAGGAAGTCCCCCTCACAGCTCACAGCCCCCTTCCTGGCATACAGTCTACAAAAAAGTTTCCCACCTCTTTTCTAGACCCACCTTCTGGAGGCACTGTTGTGCTGCTGGCTACACAAACTGACAGGCATACAGGCAAGGATTTACTGAGGGAAAATAAAAGAGGTTTCTCTTTATCTCTCACTCACCAGCATGGCTGCTTCAGCGTCTACTCACCAGCGTGGGCAAAAGGGTGACTCTGACCTTGTAGCTGCACCAAAATCTGAGAGAAACCTCAGCATCTGGAGAAGTTTACTTGTCTGTAGACAAAACACCAGGTAAGAGAGAAAAGAAAAGCTAAAGGAAACATTGTGACTAATTCTGCTTCACCTTAATAGCCCTGTTATTGGTTGTCACTTTCTAGTGACTGTTTTTTAATTTATCGTGTGCACAAGCAGATACAACCCCCTTCTTTGAGAACTGGGTTTCACGTCAGGGTTTTTTTTGGCTAGAGGAATCTGATCTTTTGCATATACCGATTATGTAGCCATCAGCAGTTTGGGTTGTAGCACAGGGGTTGCTTGATCTAAGTGGATCAGCCTCCATGCTCAGGGCTTCAGTTAAGATAGACTGGTTGATAAGGCCCCAAGGGAGGTGTCCACACAAGTGGAAGGGATACAGAGTGGGGATGGGCAGTGGGAAAGGGACCAGTTTCTTTCTGCTGTTGAAACTGATGTGAAGTCCCTCCCCTCAGGTTAGAAAGTGGGAGAGTGATCCTCTCCGGTGGCATTATGACATATGCTAAACCAAAAGATTGGACTAGTGGGACATGATTTGCTTCATATTGATCTGCTGAGCAGAAGTTAAGAGGTTGGCTTGGAGGCATGGTCCAGGGGATGTATAGAGCTTACAGTAATTTCTGCCACTAAAACCTATGCAACAAATAAATTCAGGGATAACTATAAATGACAGTTATTGAGAAATGCTTAACAACATTCAAAGGCTGTCTTATTTCAGTTGTCATGGCCATTCGAGTCAAGAATACACTTATTTTCCAGGACCAAAGTTTTTTTTTTTTCCTCAAGAACTCTGGCACACCTCTATCACTGCTCAGCCATCTTAGATTTAAGCTGGACGTTTTCTTCCTGCCACCTCTATCTCTGTGATGGACATGGCTGGGAGAGGTGGGGTTGACATTGCTCCCTTTGCAGAAAAATTGTGCTGGAAGTCATCTTGTTTAATGGAAAGTTAACTCTGTCTCCAGAGTGTCTGGAGCCATGTGGAGAACAGGCTGCAGCTTATGGTGAGATGCCTGAGTTGCCTTTAACTTAACTGGATTGTGGGCTGCGAAAACCTCATACAAATTACAAATTCTAAGTAAGGATTTATCAGGCCTTTTTTCATTATCCTCTCTTAAGTGGATTAGACCATGCTGGCAGAAAAAGAACAGACATGGAATGAGTGTTAAGCCCATACTAGTTCTGAATATATTTGTCAAGTTATTATGTACACAGCAATAAGAGGCAGCAGGATTCCAGTAATAGTCAACTTAATGTGTTGTTAGTTTCAAGTGATTGTACATCTTTTCTCTGCAGAAGAATTGTTTGCTACACAAGCACATTACATTTAGGAATAAATAAAAACACATTCTAAATCATACCATTAGTGTGGCCTCATTTTCTGTCTCCTGGGACAATAAAGATCCAGTGAACTGATTCTGAATTAATTTTGCATCACGGGGACACTCTATGCAGTCCATGAGCATCTGTAAGCCTTTCATAATGCATTAAACATAGTTAAAAAAGATATATGCCTTCTGTACCATGGGTACCTTTTATCCAAAAAGACAGTGCATTTCTTGCCAACTTTCCACTGTAGGCTCCATTTTCTCTTTCCCATTTCAGGAGGCATGCTTAAAAGCCAATCCACAGTGAACTCCTATCTAAACGAAATGGCTTATATTAAGCAAAGGTTTGCTTGCCAAGAGCTGAACTGTTTTGGGTCTGCATTTTTTAATTGTAAATGCTAGGAAAGAAATGAAGAAGAAAGCTAAATAGAAGAAGGGTACTGATGGGACTGGATGTTTTGAGAATATCTTTCATACCTTCATGTCCAGTCTCTAAGGCAACTTTTCATATAAACTCCATGTGAAATTCTTAATGGGATGCCCTGTGTTCACAAGAAAGGGAATAAACCTCACTAGTGAGTACACAGAGTTTGTTGTCCTAGTGGCAACATGAGCGAATGACAAGTTGCTCTTCAGGATCTTGTTCCCTTAAAAGATCCACCATAGAGTATGGAGGTATGTGTTAACATCTTAAATAATTTAAGGCCTTCTTTTTATTAAAAAGAAAACCAAATTTTCTCCTTTATGGAAATTGCCTTAAAAATATCACCCTATTGCTGGGACTGACAAGACTCTGAGTTTTTAAAATAAGTAAGTAAAATCACAGCTTGCCTGCAACCTTACCAGCTGTGCTTCTGCCTGTTGCATCCCCAACTACCACACAACTGTCTACCCCTGGCTGAGTTTGTGCATTTGCTGAAAGCTGCCATGTTTTGGGAAATTTGAACTGTTTGTTCAGATACTAACCTTCAGTTTGAATTTCCTGTAGCCCTGATAGATGCTTGTAGAAATAACCATGTTCTTGTTAATAGTGTTATCTATAAAGAAGTAAGAAAAAGATCTCAAAAAATATAACAGACTTTCTTGACCTGACTGGGTTCTCTACAAATGGCTCATTGTATACCTGTGTGTTTTTCCTCTTTCCTCTCCTTAGACCCAAAACCTGGAGTTGGGTAGTTCTTGAAGCTTTATAAAGCCAATTTTTCCCTATCAAACTATGTTGGTTATGAGAAACCCAAGGAAAGGACTGGACAGTAGTGAATGAATAGCAAGGAAATTTTAAAAATAGAATAAAATTTAAATAAACCTGAAATAATGCATCTTTCTACCTCTGGAGCTATTAAATAGACGCCTAAAAAAAGTCTGTAAAATTTTAACCCAGAGTCTCATTGAATTGTTCTAAAGCTCAAGTTCTACCATAGGATTCAGACAGAATTAGGCACAAAATTTGGGCTTTTGCACATAGTGTTAAGCCCTCAGCATGTGTGTTAGGAAATACATCCAGCCTTGATTTCAGCAGTGAAAATGTCTCAGCATGTCAGTAGGATCACCGAGCCTTTAGGTCAACAGGATCAAGAGCATGATTCAAGCTAAAAAACCGCACAGAATCACAGAATGGTTTGGGTTGGAAGGGACCTTAAAGATCACCTAGTTCCAATCCCCCTAGCATGGGTAGGGACACCTCCCACAAGTCAGGCTACTCAAGGGCCCATTCAGCCTGGCCTTGAATATGTCTAGGGAGAGGGTATTCACAACTTCCTAGGGTAAGGTGTTCCTGTGCCTCCTCGCCTACATTGTGAAGAATTTCTTCCTAATGTCTGGTCTAAATCCTTCCCCCTCCAATTTAAAGTCATTCTCCCTCATCCTATCACTACAACCCCATGTAAAAAGTCCTGCCACAGCTTTCTTGCACTCCCACTTCAGGTATTAAAGTCCTCAATAAGGTCTCCTGGGAGCCTTCTCTTCTCCAGGCTGGACAAGCCGAACTTTTTAAGCCTGTCCTCACAGAAGAGGTGCTCCAGCTCACTGGATCATCTTTGTAGCTCTCCTCTGGACCCATTTCAAGAGTTCCATATCATTCATATGTTGGGGATTCCAGAACTGGACACAGTAGTGTAGGTGGGGTCTCACAAGAGCAGGGCAGAATCACCTTCCTTGACTTGCTGGCCACGCTTCTTTTGATATAGTCCAGGATACAGTTAGCCTTCTGGGCTGTGAGCATGCATTGCTGGTTCATGTTGATCTTCTCATCAATGAGCATCCTCAAGTCCTTTTCCACAGGGCATTTAAGGCATCTTAACATCTAAATAAACTGAGAGTCTGTATCTCTTAACAAGGAGATCTTCCTTATTTTGGTAGGCTACCCTTCCACCTGCAAACCACGGCCTAATGCCAGTCCTGCACTTGGGGCACAACAACCCTATGCAGAGCTACAGACTGGGAGAAGTCTGTCTAGAAAGCTACCTGGAGGAGAGGGACCTGGGGGTGTTGGTCGACAGCTGACTGAACATGAGCCAGCAGTGTGCCCAGGTGGCCAAGAAGGTCAATGGCATCCTGACTTGTATCAGAAATGGTGTGACCAGCAGGTCCAGGTTGGTTATTGTCCCTCTGTACTCAGCACTGGTGAGGCCGCTCCTTGAATCCTGTGTTTAGTTCTGGGCCCCTCACCACAAGAAGGATGTTGAGGCTCTGGAGTGAGTCCAGAGAAGAGCAACAAAGCTGGTGAAGGGGCTGGAGAACAGGCCTTATGAGGAGCGGCTGAGAGAGCTGGGGTTGTTTAGCCTAGAGAAGAGGAGGCTGAGAGGAGACCTCATTACTCTCTACAAGTACCTGAAGGGAGGTTGTAGAGAGGAGGGAGCTGGCCTCTTCTCCCAAGTGACAGGGGACAGGACAAGAGGAAATGGCCTCAAGCTCTGCCAGGGGAGATTTAGGCTGGAGATCAGGAGGAAGTTTTTCCCAGAAAGGGTCATTGGGCATTGGAACAGGCTGCCCAGGGAGGCTGTTGATTCACCTTCCCTGGAGGTGTTTACGGCACAGGTAAACGAGGTCCTGAGGAACATGGTTTAGTGATTGATAGGAATGGTTCGACTCAATGATCCGATGGGTCTCTCCCAACCTGGTGATTCTATGATTGTATGATTCTATGAAATGTCCCAGACTTTTGCAGAAATAAGATGCCATTATTTCCAATGCTGTACTCTGCTGGGAAAGATAATATTAAATTTCTGTGTTCTGTACAATAAGCAAAATAGATTTTTATGTCTCTCTTTCACCTTTTAAATCACTGACATTTGCATTAGGTGTCTCAGCAAAAATATATTTACCATTAAAAATTAAAACAAAACTCATGTTATTTTACAAACCTGTTCTGTGCTCTTTCTTTATCATTTAGTTCCACTGATTTTGATACTTTCCTATTTTTTTATATGTATTCCTGTAGATTAAAAGCATGTCAATTTGTGCAAAGCATTATTAATTATTGGTAAAAGTTATCAGCAACAGAACTGCAGATGCATTTAACCTGTGTAGGAAGGGAAGAGGGAAGGATTGTCTGTTATGAACACACTGCTCCTTCTTCCCCCTACCTCTCCAGTCCATTTTTTATAGGTCCTTGCTATCTCTTCACACAGAATCCTTCTCTCTTTCACTTCTAAGGATTGCTAGATCACATTTCTGCTACCATTGCATCAAAATACCTAAATACCTAAGGCTGAAAATTGTAGCACCTACTGATATTGTGGAAAATACCATCCCCTTCCCTGCATAGCCATTTTAGCATAACTTCTAGAAGATGGTAACTATTCCAGGTTATTCCAGCTGCAAAATGATTCAAAAGAAGCAATCTGTAAAAATCTTCAGTTTCATAATTCTACTTGGAGCCCTGACATAAACAATAGTTTGATGCCCTACTAGTTATAATAATACAAAGTAAATAAATTATTATTTTCAGTTCAATTGGAAATGAAACATCCTGGAAATTTTCAGTGGCTTGAAATTTAAGAGGCAAAACAAACCTAAACCTTTCTAGTTCTAGGCCAAACAGAAGGGTTTATTTGTCACAAAAATAGTGGGGTTTTTTTGAAATATTTTTTGTTTCAGTTCATTACATGCCTTTAATGAAACTGCACATCAGTTTCAAGATGTAATGCCCAACATCAGTTACTGAAAAGGTTTCACTCACAAAATACCATGATTATTTTTATAATTTCTTTTGTTAATCATAATTATTTTCTACACATTTTTAAGCTCATAACTTAAACAATTAAAAATGTATTCCTCAAGCACTTCTACCATCTGAGACCTGCTTCTCCTGGGGAAAAAACCCACAATAAAACCCACAAAAAATTACTAGAACATTTGGCTTTTTGTCATCTTATCTTGCAATTTATTTGATTTCTCTTCTCATTCTTCTGTTTATCGTTGTTAACTACAAATCCAGCCACTTTCCTTTGTCTTGGCTTAGACTTAGAAATGTAACTTTGCACTGTACTTAAAAATCTTCCTTTTCTGACCATACTTTTTGTTATACCATATGGTCATTGACAACCATAGAGCCCAGATTTCTTCCTAATCTGACCCAGTCCCATCACTCATTACAAGTACATGTCCATACTCACAGAATTTTGCATTATCTCCCTTGTATGTGGAAATGTTACTGGAACCAAACAGCAAGTGTTATCAGGCCTTTGTTTTTACCATAATAGATTTAATTATCTTTTTTTTTTCACTATTTGTTTGTTCTTTCCCATTGTTGTTCTGTATTGACATTAAACATAGCTCGATACAGTAATTTCTAGCTTGCATTACTGTTCTTCCCTTGATTTTTCATTATGACCTCCCTTCTTTTTTAGGTTCCACTTCTTGATTTGATTTTTTTCACTACTCTGTTTCATTTGGCAGACTTTCTGATGACCTGGGAAATTCTCATTCCTCAGAGATGGAAAAGTAGCTGGAAGGTGAAGGAACTAATGGGAAACATAGTTTTCCCTCTTTAGCAATTAAAAAGAGTTGTCCAGACCATTTTTTAACCTGCGGTACTTGAAGATCTCAAAACTGCTGCTGACCCCTTGACCAGCATCATGGTTAATGAGCTTTGAGCTGAACCACCTTTCTTGCCCTTCGTTTGCTGCATATATGAGACTTGCAGCCCAAATATCCTATGAAATGAGAAATGTAGCATAGGCTGGGCTGGAAAAATTGAGCCTTGGGATGTGCCTTGCTGCTCTCATCCATCTGATGGTTAGACATAGACTGTTTGCTGTAAGGACCTCATTAAAGGAATTTACTTCCAGGTGGGATTTCTATGGACCTCAAAGGGGCAAATTTAATCCCTTTGTTTCCACAGGAATTGAAAACACCTTAAAGTGCTTCTACAGCAATTGCCCTCAGTCTGGTGAAGTCTGCTTTTCTACTTGCCTTGCCCTAGAAAGCAGTTTCTTTTCCTAATCAACCTGGAATATGCAGTGCTGCTGCAAAAGTAACAAACCTTTATCTCTGCAGAGAGAAGAGCAGGAAGGTGCCAGCAGGGTAGGCAGCTCTTTTAACTACAAGCTACCATTTCTCCTAATAGTGAAGCAATCTGCTACCTTGTTCCAGAAATGCTGCTATTTTCTCCCTCTCTTTCTCACAATCTGTAATACCATGTAATCTGAAACATTTATCGATAAGTTAGTTTTCACCAGAACCCTTGATGTGTTGCCCTTTACTTTATCTTCCTTCTAATCTCTAGTCAGCTGCAAGCGGATACCTCCTTCTGGCAACCCGGAGCTTTGCTTCCTTTCCCAAATTTTATCAATTTGGCTTCTCCACAAACCTTTTTATTCTCTTGAACTCCTTTTTTCCTCTTCTTTTCCTCTCATTTAAAGGGATAAAATCCTATTATTGCCTTGTATGAGAGCCAGAACTCCAGCAAGAGACCTGCACTTTGACAGAGTATCAGAAGTGTCACTGATGAACCTCTCAGGCAAGAGAGTCAGAGGAGCATTTACTGTCTGTAACAAGATGGCTTTGGGGAAGGATTTTGCTCACTTTCTCACCTGTATTAAGTCCTCTCCATGCCTGTTTTATGCAGATATATTCTGTTTTACAAAAACAATTAAAAAATGCAAGGAGGGAATGGAGGAGATATACAGCACATGACATTCAAGGTGATGCAGCATGAAGTCCTCAGAAATAAAATAAAGACTCATTTTACATGAAACAAAAAATGCCATGCTTGCAGAAAAAATGTACTTCAGAGTCCCCTTGAGATAAATGTAGTTAGAGATAACATATGCCAAGAACAGAGGTAAAGAATAGACAGAGGAAGCCATTTCTCTTGCAGACCAATGACGCCCTTTTTTAATTGATCTCACAAAACCTAGTAACTAGGCCATGAATTCTTGACATCCATCAGCTGACACCTTCTTAATCAGGCAGGTATCATTCTTCAACAATGGGAATTCCGTGGCCTTTTTACAAGGTGTATCAGAAAGTGTCATTTTAAGATGGAAATAAACTCTCTCCTGATGAAAAGGATGTGGGAGTTGGGCTGCTAAAGAGGTGCCAGCTCTGTAACACAGGTTGAACATACTGAGGACAATGGCAGTGTGAGCAGGGAACTTGTTCAGTATGCAAAGAGGGGAAAGGAAAATAATTCATTTTTGCCAAAGCCCTCCTATTTTCAGCCTCTTACAAATGTGCACATGTTTTCTCCTGGCAAGAAGTGATCAGCCATTACATAAGTGAATTCTCAGCGATGTGGTAATACTCATGGGCAAGAGGTTGCTGGAACACTTGGCACTGTTTTTTGGTGTTATTCCCTCTCTGATTGTGAGAAGTAAGAGGGCTGGTTGATTTTTTTTTTTTCTCAAAGGGCTGACACTATTTAGAATCTTAAAACCCCCTCATATTTCATTGCATATAGTCTCTTGAGGACAAAATGTATCCTTTGACTGTTACATCCCAGTGAAAGTCCCTCTCTGTATTAATTTCTTTAGAAACCTTGCTGGGAAAATGTCCATGAAGTACGTGATGTCACAGATGGAGATTGATGACGAGTGGTGTCGCTCACGGGTCTGTTCTGGGACCAGTGCTGTTTAGCATCTTCATCAATGACATAGACAACATGACTGTGCACATCCTTAGCAAGTTTGTGGATGACACCAAGCTAAGGGGTGTCTTTGACACTCTGGGGGATGAGATGCCATCCAGAGGGACCTTGACAAGTGGAAGGAGTGGACTTGTGAAAACCTCACGTGGTTCAAAAAGGTGAAGTACAAGGTCCTGCATGTGGGTCAGGGCGACTCTCAGCATCAGTACAGGCTGGTGGATGGAGAGATTGAGGGCAGCCCTGCCTTGTTGGAAACTGAGGCAAAGTATGCAGGACTTTGCCAAGATTGTCTTTCATCTCTGCTCTATCCTCACTGCTTAGTGGCCCAATTTGTTGCCTGTCACCTGAAGGAGTAGCTGAGCCTTAGGATTATTGGTCACATTTATTTTTCAACACATGTCTGGAAGCCAGTCTACCTTAATGTCACAATTCTTACTAATCTCTCTCTCCCTCTAATACTGTTACAGAAATTGCTATTCATATCCAGCACTGAACCTGGAGGGAGGAGCATCTATAACAAACTTCTAGCACTACTCAATAAAATCTCTTATTATCCTTCTCATAAGCAATTTTACACAAATGAAGTCTATTTAATCCATTCTACCCCTTCTTGTTTATTCAGCTGCATCAAGCAAGGCCACTCAGCCACCTCTGCCTTTCTTTCTGTTTCAAAACCATGGAACTATGTTCATTATTTTGTTATGTTTATATAATTCCATTGATGTCTGGTTTCACATACAGCATCAGTAGTCCTAGGATTTCTGCTTTATTACTTTGCATTAACATCTTTAGTGTCTTTACTAGGCCAGGCAAGGTCATTTTAACAACTGAATTGCCACCCTGACAACTGGGGATTCTCGCTATGTTTTTGTAAATCATACCTCTGTTACTATACACTGATAGACCATTGGGCAGTGAGGAGCTTTGGTTTTGTCCAGTATGATCATTATAATATGTCAGTCTAAGCAGTGCTAGGCTTCCTCTTTGCTGTTCATTTGCGTATTCATCTCTGTTCCCTTCATTTCTGATTTTGGTATATTTGACTGTATATTGATTTTCCTTTCACTTTACAGCAAATGCAGGGGCAGACTGTATATACATAACTGTCTTCCTACTACTTAGCTTGAAGCTCATCTGCTTGGTCTCACCTGTATTCACCCCATGATGCCTTGGCAGAGGTCAGTAGCATCCTGACTTGCACTAAGAATATGAATAAAGAAATATTACAGTACAGGAAACGAGGAGGTAGTCCATATTATTTTGAGGCAGTGGACAGAAAGCAAATCACAAGATATACTTAATTCTCCACACTGTGCACCATTGAACCGTTGAACTGGATATGTATTCAAACAAAGGAGTTCAAGAAGAGATTTAATGGATTTTAGGGAGAAAATCTGCAAATACCTTTATGCAAGTAGAAACAGCCTGAGACCTAGGATGATCGATTGGGCTTTAAATCTGCAGTGAGAACCACCCCAGGGTTGTGGTGTCCTGTCGTTTTAATCCATCTTGAGGTTTCAAATCATGCTCACTAGCAGGGATAGCACTCTGAAACAGGCAGCATTCATGTTGTTTGGGTAATCGTGGGTCACTTAGGGAGAGCTTACCTTTCTGTGCACCCCCAGTTTGTGGGGTAGTCTTCCAGGTGGTCTTACTGTTTAATCACAGGACTTCACAGCAGTAATTCTTCCCAGTTTATTGAGGTATTCTTGTGGCCAGTCTTGACTCTTGATTTTGGGAAGCAGAGCTGCACTTGCAGCTGTAGCCCAGGGTGCCTACAGGGTCCTTTGTGTTCACTGTCAGCTCCCTGTGTGCAGAAAGGAAAGTTCTCTACCTTGTGAAGCGGACTGTGAGAATAAACAGGCAAATTTCTGAAAAGTACTGTGGAACTGCTGTTACAGTGCCTGGTGTATGAGGTAAATGGAATAAAAAATACCATCTTGTTCTTGCTGAGTATATTGACAATGTATTCTGCAGTCAAATCTGTGCTGGTATTACATGTTGGTATAAAGCAGTATTAGAGACAGAATGAGTTTACATTTCCCATTTGGCCAGGTCCACTTTTTTGGCTCTCTAATGCACTCTGGAAGGAGGGAGATATTGTGAGAGACTGCTTCTGCTCTGAAAACCAGAAAATATTATGAAAAATAATTACATACTGTAGATCCCTGATTATCCAAATGCCATTAAGACAGCTGAGTAACCCTGTACAACAAAGGTTTCAGAAATTCAAAGCATAATTAATAGGTCCTGGTAGGCATGGCCATGTTTTTGATAACAGAAAATTTCAGAAAACTGAAAAGCAGATGATCTATGTTTATATTGTAATATTGAAGCAGCACTGTATCTTCCATAGCTCTCATCTTAAAAGTCTTTTCTAATGTCTGGTTACCATCAGAAAATACACTCTACTTGAAAGAAAGAGAAAGAGACAGTAACCATCGTGGGTACTACCTACAGAAAAATGGGACCAAGAATCCTGAGGTTATTGAGGAAGGGAACAATAACAAAAAATATTTACAGTTTTTTTCTCAAGAAAAGATTAATTTAATCACAGTGAAACTCTGCAACATAAGCTCCTGCTTGGTTTATTTCCTTAGGATTTTCACTTTTTCACAGCATCCTTTCACACAGCACACATTTGCACAGTCACAAAAGCTGTGCTTTCATGAGCCATTTTAGGTATCATTCACGAACCGTTGTAGGGTAACAGTTGATAGAAGCTGATATGTAAATGAGAAAAATTGAATGGTAATTAGAATAATTTATTCCCATTCCATTTACAAAGCTAAGCTGCATCCTACTCTAAACATAAGATAAGTGAACAGTTAAAAGGGTAACTGTGCAGGTATAAAATCATAGAATCATAGAACAACCAGGTTGGAAGAGACCCATTGGATCATCGAGTCCAACCATCACACTGTCAAAACTAACACTGGCTGATTACAGAGCAAGATCAGTTCTGGCTTCTCACTCTGCAAATGTTACCTTTCCAGAGAGATCAGAAATGATTTTCTACATCCTCAGTGGAGTTTCGATCATTGTCCTGTGAGAGAATCTTCCTGTATAAGACTTCTATTTGCCACACTATGGATCAGAAAATAAACCTGATTTTAGATTTGAGACACCAAGAACTGCTACAGGTTTAGTCAATCTGGTAGACAATGGAGCTGTTCAGAGACCATCTCTTCCTGACAAGGCAAACAACAAGTCTGCAAACCAACATCATGATGTTCTTTTGAAAATGTTTTACCAGTTACTGTATTTGAAAATATATGTATATAAGTAAAAGTTCATTTTTTATACATAACTCTTAAATTAGAGCATTTTTTCCCCTCAAAATGCATATCCTCAAAGTGCTATTACTGGCAGAAAAGTTTTCACTATATCTACTTCACTGTTATACTTCTTGGTTGAATATTTAATCCATTGATGAGTAATGCAATGTTTTAACCTATTGACTTAAAAATCCCACTGAAAAGCATTAACTCCTTTGTTTTGATCTGGATGTTATAGCTATACATCAGATGCAGTTTTGTCTCCTTTGTGCAAGGTGACCAGAGAATATTGGCACTCTCTGGTTAAATCAGGTTTCTATTCCCACTCAGTGAGAAGATAGGAACTATTCTTTGCTTTCTGCTCTCCTGGTGCTACCACTGTTTAGCTTTTGTCTGGTTATTCCTGAACTACACGGGCAACAAATCCAGTCTAAATTTAACTTTTTTGTTGTTTCTTGTTTTTGTTTTGTTTGTTTGTTTGTCTTTTTCCTGGGAGTAATTGGAACACAGCAGTGGGAACACTTCTATCTGGAGATAAGACTGGGCTTCTGTTGGCATTCAGTTTGGTGTTCTGGCACAGGAGCTCCTGAAACCATATTACATTACATCTGTCAGTCTATAGATTTTGCAAGCTTCAGACAATGTTTCATTACTATCTCCTGATTAGTACACTAAAACTAATATGGGGATCTGTAATGTGGCTATTAATGCTTAATTTACTCCAAGGTATACTCTAGAGACAATTGATACATGGAATACCCTTTGAAAATTCAAAATACTTTGGAACTACTAAGCATTTTTGTTTTGCTTATCATTTAGTGTTTCTTCAACAGAAACTCATTATCTCTATTAGCAGCAAAGTTAGGACAAAGACTTGGAAAATACAAGGTTAACACCTTGGCAGAGAATACTGTACAAACGTAAGACTGAGTATGTTTTGCTTTCTGTGAGAAAGTTGCAGAAGGGATCAGTTATTAGAACTACACACATCCATGCTTGAAATTAAAATAAGAACGAAGTTCAAGAACATATAATGCTGATCTGATTTTTGAACAGCCAGGTGTCACAAGGCAGTTGTATCAGGACCCAGGACATTTTATTTGGTATATTTATTTTTCAAGTGATCCACGTTGAATTTAAATGAGAACTCACATCTCTCTTAATTTACTGCAGCAAAGTGACTAAGTACTTCTCACAGCAAATCAACTCAGATGACAAATATGCACATGGTGGGTTTTTCTTGGTTTTTTTTCTCTATCAGCAATATATTGCTCGCATCAACAGGTTTATGGCATATGAATCCATAATACTATTTCCTGGACTATACAAAAAGAAAATCTATGAGAGAAAAGCCCTGCAGAAACACCCCATTACCTAAAAAAAGGTTAGAGTAGCCCAAATGAGGAGGGTTAGAAGAAGGCTGACTTTAATTCTAGGCTTTCACCAGAGCAAGAAATATTCAAAAACTGTGAAGCTTGTGGTGATGTCTGGCCGTTGCATAGTCTTGCCCCAGCAGATGGCTCTGTGTGATACCTGGAGGTAGGGCAAGCTCTGGGTGCCACTAAAAAAGCAGGGAAAGCCTGGAGCTGAAATTACATAGTGGAAAACGCGTTTTATGTCAGTGCTTTCTTAAGGGTAACAAATAGATGACTTTAGGAAAAAAAAAGAAGAAAAAATGAAATGCATCCTAGGAAAATGTCTTATTGCATTATGGAACATAAAGATTATCTGTGTTTCCAGACAAGGAACAATCATGATTTATTTAGGTTTGATAACAAAAAAAAAAAAAAATCCAACAAGCTAACTGACAATGAAAAGAATTACTTCAAATATGAAAGGAACATTTTATTTTTTGTAAGTATACAGATTGAGATAGCTTTAATGCAAGTATTTTAACCAATAACTGGCATGAAAGCCTGACATAATGATATAAATCCTTATGTGCCTGTATGCTAGGAGATCATTTCCTCCATCCAGTGTCCCTACCACTAACATCACATACACACAAAAACCTTAATTCTTGATAGATACATCTGAACAGTCAGTTTTGTGTTTGTCCTAGAGGTCTCATATTTTTCAGGTCTTTGCAAACCTCTCCAATCATGAAACTTTTTTTTTGGAGTGAAAACTTCAGATTTTGATCTGATATTTTTACTACATCTATCCTCTTGCTTAGATATACATGAAAGGACCTTCATAACTCTTTCATCAAGTATCAGTTGACACCTTAGTCCTAAGGTGGTATTGGAGAACAAAGGATCTGAAAGAGAGGATAGATGCACAGCAGCCTGCTGAGCAGTGCAGGAATTGTTGGAGCAGCGTGGACTGTTGCTGGTGCAGGTAGGCAGGTCAGTGAAGGCTGAAATGGGAGAATGGATGGTTGTGGGAGGATGTGACCAAGAGATCAGCAAGGAAACTGAGAGGGCAGGATGAGGGAGCTATGGAAGAAGAGATAATGAGATTACAGGATCAGAGAGTTCAGCCGAAAACTAGCTTGGCAGGTAGGTGTGAGAGAGAGAGTTCAAGGAGGTCAATGTACTCTTGCTGGAGAAAGTGGTGATGCACTGCAGGGGAGGAGTGTACTCCAGGGCTGCAGCAGCCAGGGAGGCCACTCTGAGGTGGCCTTAGAAACAGATATAAAGCTGGTGAGCTTAATTGCTGAATTATTTGAGCAAATGAATTATGTAAATGTTGCATGTTCCTCTTTTAACAAATGGAAAATTAAAGAGGCTTAAATTGCAAAGCAAACAGCAATTAAACCTGCTGCATCTGCATGTGTGTATATGCACCTGGATACCAGATCACTGTTACTCAAGGCCAGGAGAATTTGCCTTAGTGGTAGCAGCTGAAAAGTAAAAGAAGAATAAAGATCTGATACACTGGTAAAAGAAAGCTGCAGTGGTTTTAGGGAACACACTTTCAGCTAAAATATAAATATTTTAATTGAGTTATTTTCCATAATATCCATAATGTACATATTTTTAATGTGCATATATGTTAGCAAAGTACTGGAAACCGAAAATTAAAACTTGTGGTACATGAGCATGCATGCAGGTGTAATGTTTTTTGAAATAAATTTGATGTAGAAGAGACTCATTAATCCTACATAGTTTTTAATTAAAAAAAATAGACTAGATGCCATACACAATACAGAAGTGAACAGAAAAGGGTCAGGTAGATTGTCAGCCTTGAAATTCAGATTAAGGCAATTATTCAAACCAAAGGCACAAACAAGAATTTCAGATGTAGTGAGTGCTCAAACAAATACCCTCTTCAGAGGAGAGCAAGCAGAGTGAAGAGCTGCTGTTCACCCAGAATGTGACGCCCTAGGGCCGAAATATAACAGCTGGGGAACGACTGCAAAATTTCGACTGAACTGCAGATCAGCTTGATGTTGTGCTTTTGTGCATGGCATGTAGTTCAGCTCTTCGGGAGAGAATGGGGGCAAGGCAACTTCTCTTCTTGGCAGAGGCTTTGCCCATGCCAGGGTGTCACTTGGGCAGGGTCAGAGTGCACTAATATCCAGATGCGTAAATGCAATGGAAACTTGAAAAATAAGTTGATTTGCGTCTTATGACAAACTACTCACCTTGCTCTCCCACAGCCTCTATGTGTTTCACTAATGGGAACTGCTTGTCTCTCTTTCTCAGCTCCTGTAATCTTTTCCCCCTTATTAAGCCCGTTTGTGCTCCTGGGTGTCAACCTCTCTTTCCCTTCAAGTACCTAGTTGATTAACATATTTAGGTTAACCTCAGGGCATAATTACTAGCCAGTGGTCACAGCTAGACGCTTTCTGCATCTTGGGACTGATGAAGGAATTGCATGAAAATAGCTTGCATGCTTTTCTGCTCCTAGAAAGTGCCAACTACAGACTATGCCTCATAAAATCCAATGGCTGCATCTTTGCCTCATTAAATTAAATTTCCTGGGGAAATCTACCAATTTTAATCTCAACATAGAAGAAGGAGAAAAAGGAAAAGTGATGAATATATCAAAGTCATTTATTTTCCAGCCTGCACTGAATCAACTATGTCACAATTCCCTCTCTTTTGACCAAGGGAATTACCAAAGCCCATGCAAATATCTGCTTCAGTCCAGAAATGAGTGTGACCCGGGAAGCACCTGCAGCTCCCGTGGGCACGAATGATATAGCTTCACCGGTAGTCTTTTTGTCAGCTTCCAGACACGAGCACAACTGCCTGTAACTTGCGGTTATGAGCCGCACCGATCCAGTCCAGGCTCGAAGGGAGCCAAAAGCACACCCACAAATCAGTCACTGCCCTGCTCACCCTGCAGGGACAGCCTGACCCTGACTGTTTCATTCATACTGGTCAATATAAAGCCTGTCTCTGCAGCTTACCGGTGACTGAAGCTCTGAATGCTGGCAAACGTTTTGGTTTTACTTCTCATACAGCATTTGAATGCATAGATTCAATGTAAAATTCTGAAAACACATCAGTGCTCTGTCTGGCCACAAAATGCCTCTTCACCTTTATAAAAGAGAGGGGCAGTTTACAGCCTGTGAGAGACCACAGGCTTGGGTCCTGGTGTGTACTCCAGGTTGGAACCAACCTCTGAACATCCCCACAGAAATAGGTCTTGAAGCCCACAGTGTGTTCAGTAAATGACTTTCAGCCAAAACATTAGCAGTCCTTACAAATGTAAGGACTTTAAACGTACTGTTTGCCTTTTGTTGTCTCTGAGCCTCGGGGCTTTTTAGTCTAGATTCTCTACAGTTGTTCCTTTTGTTTACTCAACTGTGTAATACCATCAAACAGCTTCCTTCCCAAAACCACAGGCAGAAAAACTCCTGGTGCATCTGCTGGAGTGAGCAGCACCCCAGTTCTGCAAGAAATCAAAGGAAAGTCAAACACTTTTTTTGTAACCCAAATTGGAGCTTACATGGGGTTTGCCAAGACACAAATATCCCCACTACTAACAAAACCACAAAGCTCTGAGTCAATGATAGCATTCATTGCAAGGTGTCCAATGGATATCCATATCTGTTTTCTTCCTGTGGGCTGTATTATCTCAGCTACACAGGGAGAGACAGAAATGAATAGACAGGGCATACTACCCAGTTAATCTGATAGAAGAAATGCTAAAGTTGGTCTTCCACAATTACTGCTTCTGCCAGCATGGCTATGTGTCTATGTGAGATCTGAAAAGTTGCAAGGGATAGAAATGCCCTGCTGCCTCCTGCCATTTCACCGGAAGAGTGAAAAATAAGTCTCTTTCTCCTGATATCAAATTCTGGGAAAGGCACTCATGGAACAGAAAATTCCAACAGTCCCCAAGGCAAAATTTTGAGCTAGGTTTTGCCTGCTGCATTTTCTCTTTCATCGTCCCATGTAGTCCTATGGTGTTAAGGTTGTGAATCTGGGAAACTAGATTCCTCTCTGATGGGTCATGAGACCTACTGATGTTTTCTAGATGGTTTTGTCCTAGAAAGAAATCTCAATGTTACCCATATTGATGTTTGCTAGAGGAGAAATCCCCTCTTTCTGCCTCTTCAACACCAAGTGCACGGTTGTTCCTCTCACCTGGAATGGGTGGAGTTGCTGCTATACCATACACAGACCCAATGGTTGAAGTTTGCTTTCCAAGTCAGGTTGTAAAATCCAAATCTTTTGCAGGCTGCTTAAACTTGTGCTCCAAAGTGATAGTCATTTTGCCAGGTCAGAAAGAGCATTGCCATTTTAAGGCCCACTTTCTAGGAAAGTTTTAGCAAAATCAGAAACAGACTCAGTGTTTCATTTTTTACTTAGGAGGAGTTGTAATTCAGCCTACGTTTTTTGAAATCAAGGCCAGGGAGTTCAAACTGTGATATATGTGTTCTAAATAGGAAGGAAACCAGACCTGATAAGTGAATGTAGGTGAGCCTGAATGAAAAAAAAGCCTCCAGATCAAAACACTTCCAGGGAAGTTCAAAAGGCTGATATGGGGATATAGATCTAAATCTTGCAGGTGGATTTTCTTTTTCTGATAAGCTTAACCAAACCCCTACATCTAAAGGTCTCACATCTTTCAAATGCACTAAGCCTGCTGCAGATGTGAATTCCATGGTGGCAGCTGGGTTCCATCTGAAGATACATGAATATTCTGCTCATCTACCAAGACCACATTTGTCTTTGCTGCCTCAGCTTGGGACTGTGTCCTACGTAAACCACAGGACATGCCTGTATGAAAATAAGCAGATCGCTGCCGTGAGTTCAAACAGTGAACCATGAGTTGTAAGACGGTTATCTTGTTAAGCTTTTAAGCAAGCAACAATTTATGCAAGTGGCTTGAGGGTGGTAGGAAGAGAAGCTGTGAAAAACGTGTTGTTCCAGCTACAGAATACCTAAGCTGAGATCCAAACATGTATTTCTGACTTAGTCCATCAAACAGAGTGAAGGACTGATCCACAGTCCAGGAAAGTTTCACAAGAACCAGTAGCTTTAAATCTGGACTTAGCAACAATCTTCACAGATTTGGAAGAAAGAATGCAAGTTTCAGGAAGGAAGAATTAAAATGAACTTCCAAGAAGCCAGTCACAGCACACATGGTTTGAACAACAGCTATTACTGAAGCTTCTCAATCAACCTTAACACAGACAGGGTATCCTCATGTCACAACCCAGCATAGAATATTTGACATAAAAACTTTTTAGAAACATTAGATTTGGTTAAAGGAAGGGGTTCCAGTGGAAACTTGATAAATTCGACACTTTCCTCTTAATTTCCTCAGAAATGGGCTTTTTTTTTCAACAAAAGAGTATCAGAAAAACCTTTCACATTTTCAGTCACAAAAAAATGTAGATATTTTTGAGAGAAGCTGGCACTTTTTCTGTCATCTTAGGCGCCTTTTAACTTTTGATGAACAATTTTGTCTTGGCTGGTGCTTTCTAGCTGAAGGCCCCGTCAAGCATAAGAGCAGCAAAAAAAATTACCAGTCTCAAGTGCAGAAAGAAAAAAAATTAAATAACAGCAGTATGTCCGGCAATTACCTGCAATCACTTTTTTCTCTGTCTCTCTGTCTTTCTCTCTAGTAGCCAGGCCATGGCTTATTAATTTAATTACAGCTCTCTAACCTTTGCACGTGACTGTCATGTCTGAGTCTGAAAGCACTCAGGAGCAGTGTGGTAGAGAGATTCTTCCAGCCCTTCATTTTAGTGATTCGAAGCATGACATCTCATTAAATAACATTTTAATTGCCAGTGGCTCCAGTGCTTTTGTAGATCAGAGGTTAATTTTTTGTTTTCTCTCCCTTGCAGCAGAATGGTGATTCTTCAGGATAGCATGTCTCTCTTCAGTCACCATGTGGTGATGAACCTGGCTGGAAGGAAATGATGTCTCAGAGGTTTGGGGAATTTCTCATCCATTTTTAATATCAGTGGCCTGGTAGTTATAAAGCTTGACTCCTACCCACATTGTTAATTTTCATTAAAACCAGATCAGAGTAGTCAATCCACAAGTTTGTTTTTAGGGACTTCTTACAAACCACTCAAACCAAACAACTCCAAAATACCACAGCTTTTACTATCAACAAAGAAACTGAGTACAGCAAGGAAGGTACTGAGCCATCCTGAGTCCTCAGCACTGTACTGGAATCGACCTTTTAATAAGAACAGTAAAAAGCACTATTTTCATGCTGTCTTTCTCAACCTAAAAAACTGTTGTATCAAGATGCTGGAAATTATATAAGCCCACCATTTACCATCACTAAAAACACACTGAGCCTGGCTCTACAGCCTCAATTTGTTTTAATATTTAATGACTCATGCATTGCATTTTATTTCATCTGCAGTAGTTTTCTGCCTCCTTATTTATTACAATCAACTTTATTCCCAGTAGTAGCACCTTGCAGTTAGACCATATTCCCAGCCGCTTTGAGGAGTTTGAGAAGCCAGCTACAGAACTATAAATAAGCAAACAGAGAAAATGAGAGAGTGAAGGAGAGTCAAGATCAATGGAGAGTCAAGGAATGGCAGAAGTTGTGTTTGCCTATCTATAAGTTTTAGATAATGGAGCAGAGGATTTTTCAAGGTCCTTTTCATTCCTATTTGTGATGGTTCTGCTTTCCATAGTAAATTAGGATGCGAAGGTCTTACAGCCTCTGTGACATTTTACTTTTCTTCACCACTGTGAGGTGAAGTAGGACAATTATCCCTGTTGTATGATGCGGAGCTGAGGTATTCGTATTTATCTGGGTACCTCAGCTGGCAATTAGGCTTTTTCACAGCTGGCAGAGGAAATTCAATATTTTCAGTCAGCAAGCCAGATTTTAGGTGGGGCCAGGGCCGTGTTGAGAGATCAGAGATATGCTAACAGTTTAGATGCTGACTCCAAAGGGCAGTTCCTCAAAATCTGGTGTGTTACCCTTGAGCTTGGAGTATGTTCTGCAGGGCAGCTTGTTTAGGCATAAAGTCCTGCTAGGATGAAACAGTCTGCATGCACAACTAGGCTAGCCAACTACTTCTCATGGATAAGATTACAGACCTGGTTGACAGATTAGAAGATATAAGCAGGCAATCCAAAATCAGAAATATGAAAGAGCTGGAGGATGCCTTGGTCCAGAAATCAAAAGGAGAGAATCACCAGTGTCTGGACTGAGATGAGAAAAACAGGAAAATGAACCACAAACATAACTAGTGTTACAAATACAGATATATCAGGATCAAAACCAGGCCACTGATACTGAGAAAGACAAATGCTGTAGGACACACGAATTCTTCAGAAAGAGATGTGATGATATAAAATTCCCTTAGTTGCTGTGGTCACAGTGAAACAGATTGTTGTTCCCACCCATTGAAAAGGGTTAATTTTCTGGCTAGTTCAGTTGCACATTAATTGTTTTCACTTTTTATTAAGGATTCACTATCAAAGTGTTAATATTAATGTGCTTGTTATCTAATTGAAAATAGTCCAATATTTTTGACTCAAGGCTAGGGTTGAATTTTAAAAAAATCCAGCTAAAATTGAACTTTTTCACTTTCAGGCTTTTCTGTCATAAGAAAACTTTTACACCTTTAGTATTAAGGGCATATTTTTATGGCATTTTCATGTTTTTGTTTCCATGTCTTCTCAGACTCTTTATTTAAGAGGAGACAGATGAAATTACTGACAGGCAGGACCAAGTTATTTGTATTCATGTGTGTGCACGTATGTGAAAGAAGGCAGGAGATAAAACTGAATACTTACAGAATAATTTTTTGGGCAGTGTCCAACAGCATGAGGTTTAACACGGCCAAATGCCGGGTCCTGCACTTGGGGCACAACAACCCTATGCAGAACTACAGACTGGGAGAAACCTGGCTGGAAAACTGCCAGGAGGAGAGGGACCTGGGGGTGTTGGTCGACAGCCGACTGAACATGAGCCAGCAGTGTGCCCAGGTGGCCAAGAAGGCCAATGGCATCCTGGCTTGTATCAGAAATGGTGTGACCAGCAGGTCCAGGGAGGTGATTCTCCCTCTGTATTCAGCACTGGTGAGGCCACTCCTTGAATATTGTGTCTAGTTCTGGGCCCCTTACCACAAGAAGGATGTTGAGGCTCTGGAGCAGGTCCAGAGAAGAGTGACGAGGCTGGTGAAGGGGCTGGAGAACAGACCCTATGAGAAGCGTCTGAGAGAGCTGGGGTTGTTTAGCCTGGAGAAGAGGAGGCTGAGAGGAGACCTCATTACTCTCTACAAGTACCTGAAAGGAGGATGTAGAGAGGAGGGAGCTAGCCTCTTCTCCCAAGTGACAGGGGACAGGACAAGAGGGAATGGCCTCAAGCTCCGCCAGGGGAGATTTAGGCTGGAGATTAGGAGGAGGTTTTTCACACAGAGGGTCATTGGGCATTGGAATAGGTTGCCCAGGGAGGCTGTTGATTCACCTTCCCTGGAGGTGTTTAAGGCACGGGTGGATGAGGTCTTGAGGGACTTGGTTTAGTGTTAGATAGGAATGGTTGGACTAGAAGATGCGATGGGTCCCTTCCAACCTGGTTGTTCTGTGATTCTGTTCTGTGATTCTGTTTAGGACAAGAAGCAAAAGGATCTGTTTATATTATTTACTGCTGAGGTTAGTGACTAAATCAATCATTTCAATCCTTATGGTAGTCATGAACAGGATTAGGCTGAGACTGCAGTGCAAGAGTTAAGAGAGGATTTAAGAGCCATGCTGGAAGGGAAAAGAGAGTCAGGAGAACAGGTTGCAGCGGTGAAAGCTCTCTGGTGAAATGACAGGTTTAGTGGTAGTGAGGGTGATGGGGACACATGCAGGAAGACCTCCCAGCACCCACAGCCTCGAAAACCACTGGTGCCCTGCACCAGCATGTTGCTAGTTATGCAGTGGAGGTGTTTGCTGGAGTGGGTGCACAAACCCAAGCTAGAAAGAGCAGCACTACCTTGCTGGCTTTGGCAGAATCTCTCTGACCTTTGGCAGAGGAAATTCTTCCTTCGATGCCATGTATTGAAATCCAAGCTCTAATTTGGAGCCTGACCTCTGATACTCTGTTTTATTGTAACATTAAATAGCCTACTAAAAGAGCATAATCAATGGTAATTACTGGATTGCTTTACACACTCTTGCATAGGGATACATTGCTGATCCATCATTATGTGCCCAGGTAATACCAAAGGGTTAGCACATTAGCTTCTGTTACTGCGTATTGTCAAGGTGGTGGGGTCTCTTTTGTTCCCTGTAATATGGCTCCAGTTATTAAAGTAGAGAAGCATTTTCAGAAACATGAAATAGACCTTCTAAAGAAAAAGCCTGTGGTGTTATTCAGCATCAGATTAACTCCAAAATAGAGTGTAAGAAACAGTATAGGAGAGCCATAATTATAGTACAATGGGATGCAGCAGCTAGTATTGAGAGGAGAAGAGAGAGTGACAGATTCAGGGTATTATTGGCCTCAGATTGCAAGGTGGTTTCAAGAAAGGATTTAGATCTCTTGAATCCTCATAATACTAGTTTTAGTCTCATTTTAGTCATTCATCTGTGTTGTACTCATCTCAGGGATGTTTAGAGCAGGAGAGAGGAGGCAGGGAGCGGCAGCAGCAGTTGGACAAGCTGTGTTCTGACTGTATCAAACCATGCCTGCAGTTCCTGACACCTCCCATGGAAGAGTCATGTTTCACAAGTGATTGAAATATTTTGTATGGCTACTAAAGCAACATGCTAGTCAAATATAGTTAGTGTCCAGGTCTTTCTGTTAACATAGTAAACCATTCAGTGACCTGAAAAATGAAGAAAAACAAACCCAAAATCTCTGTATCTTCCCATCTTAGGCTGGAGATTAGGAGGAGGTTTTTCACGCAGAGGGTCATTGGGCATTGGAATTAGGCTGCCCAGGGAGGTGGTTGATTCCCCTTCCCTGGAGGTGTTTAAGACACCGGTGGATGAGGTATTGAGGGACTTGGTTTAGTGTTAGATAGGAATGGTTGGACTAGAAGATCCGATGGGTCCCTTCCAACCTGGTTGTTCTGTGATTCTGTGATTCTGTGATCTCTCAAACTGTACCTCTATTCAAATCCAAACCTGGAAAAAGGTATTACTGGGCTGATATTGTTAGGCACCTTAGACCCTAACAACAGCACCTGAAGCTACTGTGGGATCAAGGGGCTGCAAGAGACCCTCAGGACCCAAAGAAGCCCCTTCAGAACTGCAGAAGCCTCCCCAGAAAACCTCTGAATCCCCCCAGGAGCCCCTCCTTAGTCCCCCCAGCAGAACCCCTCAGCCCCACCCCCGCAAAGAGCCAGCTGCAGAGATAAAAAAAGCAGGGAGGATTGCTGGCAGTTTAGGGAGGATTCCAGGCAATAACCTCCCCCCCCAGCCTTGAAGATCACCGAACTAAGACAACTTTGTAACCTTAAATGATTTATTATCTAGCTTGTTAAAGTCTGTACGGTAATTGCATGTGTTTTTGTAGGTATAAATATCCCCCCAGAGCCTTAGTTCAAGTTCCCCCCTCCTTTGTCTGCAGGGACCCTGGTTGGCCAGCTTTCTGATTTCCTATGCGCATTTAATCATTTAATAAACATTTACGTTGCTAACACCTCAGTCTTGCATCTTAGCATTTCCAACTCTAGCAATATGGATGGAGAATCTAGGCTGAATATGCTATTACTGGCTTGTTTAGGAATTACAGCTAATGCTTGCCCTTGACTGTAGAGGGAGCAAAAGTGGAATCATTGATCCTTCTCTTAAACTAAAAATATCATTGTCATCACATGATCTGAAATAACACATAACCTCTTTGACCACTGACTTCTAGTGAGCAGTTCTTGGAAAAAAACAGTTATGTCCCATTTCATATTGCTGACTATATGGGGGACAAGAGAGAATTCCTACCGATGGTGAGATTTGATACTAAACTCTGGAATAGTGTTCCAATAAATTGGGGAGAATACTAATGAGAGCCTTCAAGTAAAGCAATTCCTGGAACAGATGGCACATGTGGGCAAGTTGACAGGGTCATTGAAACAAACAGGAGCCTTGAGCTATGAACTTTCCTCTGTATAATATTTTAAACTCAAATTTCAAAAATCTGTGATCTGGTGAATACCTTGAAAGAGGAGAATACAAAAAAATCAAATATATGTATTTAGATAGATCACATATTTTGACCAATTCAACAGGTAAACATGAGTAGCTATAAACCTTTGATTTTATCTGTGCTTCCAACCTGAGTGATCTCAGCTTCACTGTTACACATTGCAAGCAGGCTTGCAGAATCCTCAGTGGGTAACAGACATTCTCGTTTGGAGAAGAAATAAGGCAGATTTCTGGTGTTCATCTGCTCCTGGCTCTTTTAGAGACTCATGTGAGATGCCCCTGTATGTGTGTGTGCTCACTCACACATATTTGTGTGAAGGATGTGATTTTTCTTTTCTTCTTTTATTTTTTTCCTTCTGTTGACTGCGTTGCCAGAAGTAAGGAGAAATATTCTGTAAAAAATTGTGTTTCTGTAATGGAGGATTAATTAATGTTAACAAGAAGGTTATATTATTTATTTCAAGATAATTTGTATTGTCTTAAGGGAACTGAAAATAAATATGCATAATTTTAAAAACCAGAAAAATCCACCAATGAATCCTAATTATCCTCCAACAGAAGATGGAAGATTTTGCTTTATTAATTTTAAAAGATCCTGTTGAATTTAAAAGACTAGTGTTCAGGAAATTCAGTTTTGGGAAGGTGGGATTGAAAAACTCTTCCCAATGTTTATTTTCTCCAATGAAGAGCAGTTTGTGTATACAGATTTACTGCAGAATATGAACTAATGACTTGAATTCTAGAGATGCAGATTATAATCTGGTATAAGTGAGCCCCACTTTATACCCAGCATTAATTAGAATATGACTTTACGGGAACAATGTCAGTTTGTCCTAGACATATTTAAGCACTGTGTTTTCCTCTTACTGAGAAGAGATGTGCTTCCTGCACAAAAAGATTTAAAAAAGAGATCTGCTGGAGCTTGATAGGAATGTCTGTCCCAACTCAGAAGGGGGGAGCACAGAGGAGATTTGCTTCACCAATGATTCTGTGCTATGGAAGAAGCAGTGTGGCCACAGGCACAAGGTAAACCTTCAAAGTCTTCATTGCATCTTTCAACATGATTGCAACTAGTAGCGACTGCTGTCTCGACTGAATCAGAGCAGTCTTTGGGGTCATCTGCCTCTGAGATTAGTCCTGTACAGCATCATAGCACACAGCTGCATGTCACCCATGGGCACTTGCTTTTTGTAGTGCTAGCACAAACTGTGCACAATGCTCTCATGAAGAAAGAAAACAAGAAGAACCCCTTCCCCAAACAATAAAACCACCCATCAAAGCAGATGTAAGGTAAAAATCAAAACCTAACTAATTGATTAAGTAGTGCTATGTCACACAAGTTAAGCTTCATGAATTTTTCTAAAAGTACAGGTACTTTTAACATAAATTCTAGAATACAGGAGGAGAGGGACACACCCCCCTCCTCCCCCCATCAACTCCAAATATTTTTGTGGTATAGAAAGTAATAGCCTTATGTGACTAAATGAATGCTCAGTAACCAGGACTTCAAGGTCAGGAGTATTTTACAGATTTGAACTTTTTCCTTGAGAGAAGAGTTGGCCCTGTTAAGTTATAAATATGCAGATACATTGACTGGGTTACTCCCTCTGGAAGCAATAAGAGGTGGATATAGTTCTCAAGATATTCATGAATGATCTGGGAAATGTAGGGATTAGTGAAGTGACAGAGTTTGCATTAACACAAAATTATTTTGATTTGACAATCCTGAAGTTGATGGTGCAGATAAATAGTTGCAGATGGATGAAATGCAGAGGCTGAATAATGAAATGTTAAATAAAATTCAGTGTTACTAGGTGCAAAGTAATGCACAACTGGAAAAATAACTCCAGGAACACCAAAGTGTTGTTTCGAATTTTCAAAGGAAGTTTAAAAGAAGCTATTCAATTATTCTAGTTTGGCTTCACTTGGACCAGGACCAGCAGTCTCACAGTATTCAGTACAGGCTCTAAATTAGATACTACAGATTTCCCTGAAAACACTAACCCTATGCTTGGCAGGGTCAAAAATATCACTCAAATCAAAGTACAGAAATGTCAGTTAACAGAGAAACAAAAACATCTGTCAGAAATTATGAGGAAAATAATAAGACAAGAAATAAGACAGAAAACATCATTCATGCCATCTCGAGATCCAGGCTGCATCCATGTCTCCAATATAGTGTGAGTATAGGGACCGAAGTATGGGTGGAAATCTGGTTGGATGACCTGGCCCAGAGAGTGGTGGGAAATAATGTTAAATCCAGCTGGAGGTCAGTTACAAATGGGGCTCCCCAGAGCTCAGTGTTGGGTCCACACCTGTTCAATGTCTTCATCAATGACCTGGATGAAGGCATTGAGTGTACCTTTAGCAAGTTTGCAGACACTAAGCTAGGTAGTAGTCTTGGTCTACTGGAGGGTAGGGAGGCTCTGCAAAGGAATCTGAACAGGTAGGACCGCTGGGTTGAGTCCAATGGCACGAGGTTTAACAAGGCTAAATGCCGGGCCCTGCACTTGGGTCACAACAACCCTGTGCAGAGCTACAGACTGGGAGAAGTTTGTCTAGAAAGCTGCCAGGAGGAGAAGGACCTGAGGGTGCTGGTTGACACCCGACTGAACATGAACCAGCAGTGTGCCCAGGTGGCCAAGAAGGCCAATGGCATCCTGGCTTGGATCAGAAATGGTGTGACCAGCAGGTCCAGGGAGGTAATTTTCCCTCTGTACTCAGCACTGGTGAGGCCGCTCCTTGAATCCTGTGTTCAGTTCTGGGCCCCTCACCACAAGAAGGGATGTTGAGGCTCTGGAGTGAGTCCAGAGAAGAGCAACAAAGCTGGTGAAGGGGCTGGGGAACAGGCCTTATGAGGAACGACTGAGAGAGCTGGGGTTTTTTAGCCTGGAGAAGAGGAGTCTGAGAGGAGATCTCATTGCTGTCTATAACTGCCTGAAGGGATGTTGTAGAGAGAAGGGAGCTGGCCTCATCTCCCCAGTGACAGGGGACAAGACAAGAGGGAATGGCCTCAAGCTTCACCAGGGGAGATTTAGGCTGGACATTAGGAAAAAATTTTCACAGAAAGGGTCATTGGGCATTGGAACAGGTTGTCCAGGGAGGTGGTTGATTCACCTTCCCTGGAGGTGTTTAAGGCATGGGTGGATGAGGTGCTGAGAGGCATGATTTAGTGTTTGATAGGAATGGTTGGACTCTATGATCCGGTGGGTATCTTCCAACCTGGTTGTTCTATGATTCTATGAAATAGTTTGGATATGCAGACAGGAACAGTATTGGTCTGTTAAAATGTGTGCTGTAACCATGGGTTCATTGGGACACAGCTGAAACATGACCTTGGGAAGGACAGGAAAGAGGAATCAGCAAGGGTTGTCCTTTCATAACAGCAGTTTGAGGTACCAGAAGATTGTGAATGTCATGAGATGCTGCTGGCCCTCACCACTTGCTGCTGACCCGTAATAGAGGCAAAAGGCTGGGGTGCAGTCACTTTTGGTCCAATATGGTGGGGAGGCTTGTTTCTTCCCTTATTTCTAGCTGTTTTATTTGCATAGCAGATTTCTGTTATTTAATTTTGGTAAATTCTTGACTTTGTAATACCCAGATTATCCATCCAACTGCATTATAGACTATTAGGACAGAGCTACTCCTCACTTGCTGTAGTTCTACTATAATAAATATTCATAGCTTCATTATGGGCTATGGTTTCCCGACCTACGTACTAAGGGATTACTTGGGGTTTTGCTTTAATGATGCACAAAAAATGTAATAGTCCTTTCAGAGCCTTATGCAACAATACATTTTGCTTCTTCTAAAAGCTAAATAACTCTTGTTTTGAATGATTTAGTAGCAAACTCACTTAGTCACTGTGCTGTGACTCAATGGTCTGCAAAATTTTCTTTTTAGAAATACAAACCCATTATGGAAATACTAAAAAGCATCTTCAGGAAAACTAAATTCAATTTGTTTTTGTCCTTTTTTTGTTGTTTGTTTCAAACTTTGTAAGCTTGAAATCACTCACATAACCTTTTTTTAAAAAATATACAAAAAAAAATTGTTTTCTGACTAAAAGCATTGACATAAGTTTTAGCCCAGAAGCAATGTTCCAACTGAGTTTTATGCCTCATGAAAAATGAGGATAGATGAAGAGGGATTTGCAGAACACATCCCCA
Organism: Coccyzus lansbergi; assembly: GCA_033558105.1. Lineage (NCBI taxonomy): Eukaryota > Metazoa > Chordata > Aves > Cuculiformes > Coccyzidae > Coccyzus > Coccyzus lansbergi. Next base: position 1,751,608 of record JAUMJK010000032.1, on the reverse strand, counting down.
AGAAACGGAGTTTATTTCATTAGGAACTCTGTTTTCAAAATCTGGCCACCTCCATTATTTAGTCCCTCTATCTTCTTGCTCCTGAGTTTCACACTTCTGAATGGTTTCTTTACAGAGTGGACTGATAGAACTGCTGCTAAATGCTATGATCTGCAGAAGATAGGGGTCTAAATTCAGTTTTTGTTCAAAGCTGTGGGAATGGATTTTTCTGTGTGTACAGCTTCTTCCACACATGGATCCTGGTTTTGTCTAGATGGTTTATCTACCTGTGCAAGACAGTTCCTGGTACATGATTTTTAATGCCAGGAAATAAAAAAAATCAAACCTCAAACACTTTGCCAAGAATTCACTCAGTTTAAAGGCTACAAAAGGTTATCTTGAGTGAATTCTGAGACTTAATAGTTCTGCCACTAGGTGGACGCTGCTTAGAGGAAGGTTTTGACCTTACTGATATGAACAGGGGAAGCATCTTCTAGCATATACTGAGTCCAAGATTCATATTTCCAGAAAACAGAGCCCTAAATGCCAATAAAACATTTTGTAAACAGATGGGTTGTGATTGAGAAAGTAACTGAACCTATTTGCCACACAGTGGTGTTTAGTGAGCCATTAAGTCTATCTTATGTTATGTTATGAAAAGGCAAGTCATTAGCAGAGTGGGTGGGCTGACAAAAAGAAAATGCTTGAGAGGTGGAAATGGCTGGGGAGTAAATTCACATTTCCATTTATTTTTTCATTTTTTTTTTAAATAGCAAAAAAAAGTGTTTAATTAATTGTTTATTTTGTATTTAACAACTTTCCATTAGTTCATTTACTTAAGTGCAGCAGCAATCAAGAACACATTAGCTAATGTCACAGCTCAGCAAGGGAGTAGACTACAGGCAGGTGCTGGGGTCAGTGTGTGCAGAATCAAGGGACCATCAGTCTCCTCCTGCTTTTATTTGTCTGTAGGAGCTTCCCAGAGTTACAGCAGCACAGTGGGAATCACCAGCCATTTCCAGCTGGAGCTTTGAGGGTTTTATAAGTAGATCCAACTGGAAAAGATCTGTAGTTAAATAAGTGGATGCTGATGCCTGACACACTGTACTGTCCTTCTGTGAGACTTTTAATTCTGCTGTGTGTTTCATCCCCTGCCAAGAAGGATGGTATTAAAATGGCAGCACTGAGCAGGAGCCATGGTGACTTGAATTAAATTACTTCTCCTCCCAAACTTCCTTGAACAAATGATTCATGGCAAGATTTAAAAATGGACATGAAGATGTCATTTCATTTTTTTCAAAGGAGGAATTAAAAGGAACCATTCAATTATTCTGGTTTGCCTTCACTTCGACCAAGCTTCACAATCTCACACAAATTTTGGATGAATAATATGAGACATCAAAACTCAACTCAAATCGACCAGATGGATTGCAAACTAAGTTTACAAGAACTCTGTAGGAAGGAACTCTTACTAAGGACCAGGAAACATTATTTGTCAAGGGATTTTTCTCAGAGATATTATTTTGATTTATTTTGCTTTCGTCAGAATAATGAGGAAGGTTCTGGATTACTTGGACAGAACATGTTCCAGATACATGTACTCCAGAAAAGCTTGCTGGGGAAAAGCTGATATGTACCCAAGGCTTTAGTCCTGTCATCCACATCATGAGCTATGGTGAAAATTTAAATCCAACAAGACATGACTGACTAATGAGGAATTATCATGCTACTACCTACCATCTGAACAGTAGTAACCAGTCACATATATACTTTTAGTTCACTGTAAATATAAGATCAAGTGCCTTGTCTTGAGCCACTTCAGTAGGATTATACACATTTGCTGGATACTGGAAGAAAACCACTAGTTAGTATAGTAACACTAAGATTTAGCTACAACTCTGTATTTTCATCCATGTGTCTCTATTGTGGAGCTTTGCGTGAAATATGTATTCATTCTGACATTTTATAACTTTCCAGTTACTGGTTAATTCATCCTTTTGGGGGTTAAAAGTAACCCAAAGTTGTATCCAATGTCTGTGACTAGCTAGGAAACAGTGGGCAGAGCCCCAGGAAAAGGATCCTGGACTAGCTATTGAGACACTGGAGCTGAATAATACAGCTTTCTGCATTTCAATACATAAAACATACCTCATAGGCAGAAACTTCTCTCTCTCTTTCCCACCCCCTACCCCCCTCTTCTCCCTTCTGGGTAGTTGTTATAAATGCATGTTTAATCTTGGCCAATTAAACTTGCTAGCACTCAGCACTTTAAAGGTCTTTTCTTTTTTAAAAAAAGAAAGGCATTTGTTGGTGGTAATAGCCTTCCCAACCAAAGAAGCTCTTTCTGAATTTAAAAAAAAAATTGTGGAAGGAATAATTATGAATGACTATGACTTTGATTTTTTATTTTCAAATATTTGAACCTTAATTGATTTACTTTTATTCCCTGGTGTTTAAAATCAATTTGCTAAAGGTATCAGCTTTTTTCATCTGATCACAGAGGTAAGCACAAGTAACCACATGAAAAACCAACATGAAACAGCTGTCTGGTGATGTGAGAGGGGAAGGAAAACTTATATAGTATCTTCAAAATATCCCCCATCCTAACCATGATAAAGTGACCGCTTGCTCCTACAGGATCAACAGAGTTGATGATACACGTTGTATTTGCGATTATCTTGTCTGTTCCCTTACCCCACATCAGAATTCATTATTTCGGGAAATTTAAAGGCTCTTGCCAGCTTTTGCAGGAGTGCGGTTAGGTCAGACATGTTTATTGCAGGTCGCTGTATAATGAGGAGCTGTAATACCAGTCCTTAGAGGAAGGAGCCCCTGGAAACACAGTGTTGACCAGTTCACTACTTCAGTGATACCTCCTGCACTTCCCATACCCACTCTTTGTCCCTTGATACCATTTCCCTTTCTGCAGCAGGAATGGCCTGGCACTACCCATCTCCTGACTGACAATTCTTTAGAGAAGTGGCCTTGTCCAGGTACTGTAGCCTAGCAGAAGCTTGGACTTACCCCTTAACAACCTGTTCTTAGCCAAGAGCTAGATGAAAATGTCTCATTGGTGAAAACAACCCCTCCAGGGTGCTTGATTGCCCTACTGCCTGCTCTCTCATATTAAAGCAGACAGGGAACCTGGGCCACTATCCAGCTGCATACAAATCTACCATTTGAAAAATATATTTTGGGAGCTAGAGCTCAAGATATAAGGCTTCTGACCCATTATTTACTTAAAAAAGGTCTAATGAAATCTCTTGAAACATATAAACATCTGACATTGTCAAAATGGGAGATAAAGTAACACAGTTATTTATTATCTATACCACTGCAGAGGTGAACTGTGCAAAAGTGTGTAAATTGGGCGATTGTGGAATTGTCTTTGATTTCAAAAGAAGAAAAAGCTATACACAGCTTCACTGCTTAGCTGTATTGTTAATATGCTCCTATCTCTAGGAGCTCTTGTATTTTTTCTAGTTTATCACAACCCCCCGTACATGTAGCTCTCATAAAATTACTGGAAGAGAGGAACCAAGGCTGAGGTCCTGTATGCAAAGATGCTAATGGGAGGTTCCAAGTTAGCTGCTACCACAGATATACACAGATGATGCTCTCCCACCCTCCAGGGCTGCTGTCTTCGTATTTACATATGCATTTACATTCTTCTTACTTTTCTATTAATTATTCAAATTCCTTTTCAAACTTATGCCAACTTTTAAAATCACTGACTAGGAAAAAAAATCCAGACTGAAAGTGTGTATAGCAGGACTGCCTGGTGTTATTTTCTTGTCTTAAGTTTTCCTTATTTGTTTGTTGCAGTTTTATAAAGTTATAAGATGAAATGCAGTAGTGCTATTTAAAAGCTGGTGGGAATCTACCAGGAGGTGTAGGTTGTCATTTCTCCTTCCAGTGCAGGTGCTGGCAGAAAACTACAGCCTCCCCCCAGATGACATTGGTAAATCACGGTCAATAAATTCTATACTTACCAGCCTGGAGGGAATTTCCTGCTCATTGGACTATAATGTACATTAAAAGCCTTAGCAGGCTTTATAGAAAGCTTAGTCCTCAGGTAAAATATGTGAGTTGGGCTTGGGTTTATCCTTCCATATGTGAGTCACTGGCATACAGAGGATAAACAGCCAAGGAAGGGATATATCTCTGAAAGGACTGTGTGCAGCTTCATTCCTGATTCAGTCTTATGTTTCAGTCACTGTGTTTCCAGCTCAAGCATCCTACTACTGCCCGGGAATAACTGTGGGTTCATCAGATCATCAGAAATTACCTTACTTGTCTCCTGGTTGGCAAGAAACTGTGTTTATGGACAGGATAGAAAACTAACAACAAGGACAGCATTTTTATGGTGAAGTTTAGAGCCTCGGTCAAAAATAGTGGACCATAATATGCCAAACTGCCCATTGGATCAAACAGAGGGTGGGCAGTAAAAATGTTTTCCAATGTCTTGTGTACATCAGACTTGTACACTAATAATACCATGAAAAAGAAGCTTTTAATACTGAACATTCATAAGGTAGCTGAATAATGGCCTTACCCAGCACCCACGGAAGTCAGTGGAAAAACTCCCCTGGTACCAGTGAGCCCCAAATCTTCAGCTGTCCCAAGATATCATGAGGACAGTGTGCAGTGCTTTATCCCAGACTGATGTGTTTTTCAGTTAGAGTAACTATTATTTTTCTATTGCCTCAAAGGTGCCAGGTCATAAAAATAAACAACTTGTACCAAAGTTGTAACATGATTTAAAGTGAAAGAACTTCTCTGTTTCCATTATTGTACATGAGTGGATTGCCTGCTGCTGGAAGAGGAGGGGTGTGAAGAATGAGGGCCACCAGGTTTCTTCCCTACCTGTGCCTCACTGTCTCACTATCATTTCATAGCTTGGAGGCCTTTAAATTTTTTTTTTTTATTACAGGCCACACAAGGTTTAATATTATAAGCTAGGCCAGGGACAGCTGAAGCCAAGAATTTCACTGTTTTAATGATGTCTCTCAGGGATTCCTTCTGAAAAAACCTATATTTGCTCTGTACATGCAATTCCTTACCTAGATTTTATTCTGCTGAAGTCTGTGATGAACTAATTCTTCCATAGTGCTACCTGCTCTATCTTCTTGCTTTGTGTTAACAAACTAAGCAATCTTCCAAAGCTGGAGCAATTGTTCTCCTTTTGCAGAGAACTTGGATATCTCTGAGTAAGTGCTGTGTCATGACAACAGGAGCTGTATTCTTGATTAACACACTCGTGTCAGGGGCTTTGACCAAGCACACACACAGGATAATGCCTGAGATCTGTAGGTCTGATACAGCATATTGCTGCTTTTAGTAGTGAATGAACTGCTTGATGTAGCACTCTGCAGCAGGTCCCAACAAGTGCATCAGAAAGTCTTTCCAGTGTAGCTGTTGAAGACAGGATTGTGCATCTACAATTTCCCTCTTCAGCAAGACCTGAACCTTTCATTTCATCCCTCAGCAGAAAAGAGGAGCAAGTCACGTCCCAGCACTGCAACTTCCCACTCTCTAATAAAAACCTTGGGAAGCTGGGTTAGTCATGAGTGCAGGGATTGCCTTTACTGCATGTGACCAGAGTTAGCCTTAACTATCCAGACTTCCCAGTTTAGAGGGGAAAAGAAAGCCATAGTGGAGCCAATTCTTTTCACAATGGAGTTCACAGAGCATGGCAGTCATTTCCACCCTTAATGAGTTGTTATTGTGGTGTCCATCAGTAAGGCAGCTGGCTCTTGAATCAACTTCTGAGCATTATTATAACATAAAGCACTCATGAAAAGTGAAGGAATCCCACACAGGAATATTCCAGCTTGTGGATCAAAGGGCTGAATCAGCATAGACTATCTTTGCCCTCTCTGCTTGTGTGATATTACCTGATTAGGTTAAGAAAAAGTCTTACCAGTGATTTTTGAATGTCATCTGCTAGGTCTAACTTCAAATGACCTGCTAAGGACACCAGGAAAACAAAGGATGTTCCATAATCCATTGGGCCGCTCCTGGCCCTACCAGAGTTTACGATTAAAATTTTTGCTACCTAAAATAGTGGTGAGTCACATCTAAGATGCCCCTCATGCCCTCAGTGAACAGACTAGATAAGTGACAGTAAAGCACTGGCACTGGTCCCCCAAGCAGCATCAGAGGTTAGGACTAGAACATTAATTACAGCCACAAAAAATGGGTGGCTGTAATTACCCATTGAGCTGTGCCCATGAGCTTTATTTAGTGTTTGCTGCATTTTGTTGTACAAGTCAAATCCTCTTCTGTGCCTTTCTGGTCTGGAGGGTGTAAACCTCTAATATACTGCAAGCTTCCAAATATTTGTGATGTCATCTGAGGATGAATTGTAATGGCTAACTGCAACAATTTTTTATTGTTGTAGCAGGAACCCTACTTGAATAACATAATGCTGATAAAGATGGTTGAATCTGACTCCCTCAATCCCACAAAATCGATTTTCCTTTTAATTTTCTATTTTATTTTTTTCTAACCTTTTTTATTTTTTGACTTTGAAACCCCCATATGAATTTTATTCACTGTTTCACAGAGAACAGGAGCTCTCTAGGGAGGAAAACCCCAGGATGCTTGGTGAATATTTCAGACACAGATGGTAGCTTTATAGCAGAGAATTTGTGTATAAAAATATTGAAGAGACAATCAAAACATCCCACGAACTCGAACACACTTAAAACCAGATGAAAATCAAAGCAACAATTTCTTGGGTATGTGCAGGATACTAATGAATATTATAGATCAAAGAGCTGAGGGTGTACTCTCCCCGTGTTTGACAAAGTTTGCCTACTAGACTTCCAGGGCCTATTCATGAGAGCTGGGGGAGTACTCTAAAGAAATAGCAACACAATTTTCAGAGTTCCCGATACTGACTTGTGACCATATATTGCAGTTACTGGGGCTAAGTAGTGCCAAATTACTAAACTTTCCCTTTTCAACCAAATTTATACAATTCTAACATAGAACAAATGATGAAGACTAAAATAAGCCTGCAAAATCCTTGTGCCTGCAGAGACATGTATCTCAGGGTGACACAGGCTGCTACCATGATGCAGTGTCTGAGATGAAATCATACTATTACACTCACACAACAGAAGTAGATGGAGCGTGACACATGTGAATCATTATCCTCCACTAGAACCACAATTTCTATGGTAATAATTTTGCATGGGAAAGGACAACATTCTCATTTGGGATATTTAGTTTCATTTACGTAAAAAAGATCAATTTTATACTTAAATGAAACAGTAATTTTACTTCTGAAAGACTCTTGAATTTTGACTGTTTCCCCCTGTACAATTCACATCATATGAAAGAATCAAAATTAGTCTACTCTTTCCTAAGCCTGAGCTCTTCGATTTTTACTAAAGCTCAAGGTCTGAAAGCCAGAGATTGATGACCAACTCAGTGTATGCTCATTCTGGGCTCACCTAAGAACAGCTTAGGGAACTACTAATTTAGAGAATACCAAGAATAAAGAAATTCATATGTTAGGCTAGGGTAAGATAGGACAGTGACACCCTCCACTAGATTGGTAGGCTATCTTCAGGTATATGGTTTTGGACAGGATGGTGATAGGCCCTGTCATATATCTTTGCTGGGCTTCATTTTGTTAGAATTTCATCCTCACCCAACATCTCTGGTTTTGTCTGTTTTTCTGGGAGGTATAATTAGCCTTCAAACAATAAAAACTCCATTACAGAAACAGCAAGCCTTCTTCGGGGAGGCAAAGACAGTTCAAAACCTGCCAGGCAGGGAAGAGCAAATCTCAAGGTTCCTTTCCAGCTTTCTCCTCCCACCCTGTGGCATCCTGCCGCTACCTCCCGCTTTATCCTCCCTGCCTTTCCCTTCAGACTTTCAATTGCTTTCATCTTTGCGTTTATGAATCTTGCAATAACATGTCACAACATGACCTCTCAGCAGCAATGGAAAGATGCTGATTTAGGCTGAGGGTGGCTGAAAGCTCACTCCTTTTATTTTTCTTTCCAAATCCTATTGAAAAGAAGGAATAAGAGGTTTTAGGGAGAGAGAGAGGTATCTTCTGATCCTTCCCAAAATCTGTCTGTGTGAAGGTGCCTGCTGCAGAGAAGTATTGTATTTTACCAAGAAATCCATGTTCATAAGTGCTTTATGCATAATAAATGGAAGCAACGCTGCTGTCCTCAGCCAAACCTTATGATTAACTATCAGACATTTACATTTCACTCCCCTGTGATTATGTGTGACTTCAAATGCAGCAATTCCCGAGGTCTAACAACTGATGTACAGGTATTGTGTCCAGTTTGAAGTGGCGACCAAGGTGAGCTCCTTGAAATCACTGACAAGGCACCAGAGTGACACAAATCACTCAGGAGGAGAGTATAAGTAATATTTTACTAGAAGTGTGTATGACCTGAAACACTGGATATAAACAATCAACAACTGTAGGTGACAGAGCACCAACAAGAAATCATGAAGGTTGATGTTACTGTGAGCAATCCGTGACTTAGAAGTATTGGTAACACTGTATAACAATCTGCTCAGTGAAACCAAGAAAAACGTAAAAATGCCTGATGGTGCCTGCAAAAATGCCTACTACAGACTGCTGCAGCTACACTTAAAATAAAAAATAAAAAAATAAAAATTAAAAAATAAAATGAGAATCAGGAGAGAGAGAGAGAGAAAAGGAGAGAGATAGTTTATGAGAAAGATAGAGGGGATGAAATATAGTCACCACGTTCAAGGTTTCATGTGTTGTAGCATGTATTTTACTTTGTCCTACGGGTCCACAAGGTTACAAGTATGCATGTTTTTTTTTAAACTCTCTGTCCCCACCTCTCCCTTAGGTCAGGTGGCAGATCAGGTAACAGGTAACACTGTCCACTGCCCACCCAGGGAGAGGGAGGGCTGCAGGGTCACATTTCAGAATCGTCCACTTTGAGGCTTATTAACCTATACCATGCTGGGTCCATACAACATGGCCCATACCTTTCTCCAATCATTCAGACTCTTAGTCCACTATTCACAAAGCCACATTGAGAAACTTATTTATACTGGCTGGAGAGGGTGGCTGAAAAAATCACTTTAGAGTCCATGTCCTTCTGTTTTGACTCACACTGAAGAAAAACCCCTGCATGGCTACCCAGGGGAGTTATGGAAATCCCATCTTTGATTCCAAAGGAAACGTGACTGAACTTTTGGCATGTACTGCCCATTGGACTGGGTTCATAGACAAGTAAACACTAAATTTAGGGTGGCAAAATTCTTAGAGTGCTTTGAGTCCAAGGCATGATGCACGATTAGAACAGAGTTACCAGTTCTGTAGTGAGCATCTGATTCAAGGAAAGGGTAGAAATTGATTGCAATATTCCTCTAAGCAACATTGATCTAGAATGTGTAAGAAACCTGCTTAGCTAAAGGATCTAGAGATGCGGTAGCCTGCATCGACATAAAAAAAAAATAATGGAAGGTGTCAGTGATGAGCTGGTGAAAATCCATTTCTCCTAACCACAGGAAGCCAGGCAGTAGGTGAGCAGAAGGGGATACTGATGTCATGTTTTCAGTGCACAAATGAGAAGAGAGGTGCAGAATCTGGAAATGCATTAATAGAAACAATAATGATAATGAATCCATGTGAGAAAAAAGAAGTCACTATGAATATTTCAAAGCATTAGTCATGAGCTCAGTTTACTTATTTTGCTAAAAACTAATATGCAAATAGAACTTTGATGGAATGGAAAATAAAACTTTTTGTCATGCACACAAAAATAAATAATTTTAACACTTTTTTTTAATTAAATTGCTTTTTATATAGGGCATTCTTTTATGTGGACTCCTTCCTGTTTAAAATTTTGTTTCCAAAGAAAGCAATGTTTCTTTTGAAAGGGAAATAATGTTTGGTTAATAGAAATTCCAGCTGTTTTTAAAACACCAGAAAGCTTAGGGAGATGAGCATCACAGCAGTATTGTTAGAGGTGAAATGCAAGGGTGGAGGTAATGCGCATAAAAGGGTTATCCTGTCCAGACTGTTGCCGCTACTTATGCTGAGTCCCCTGAGAAGTACTGTGAATTAAAATTTGGAAAAATGTAGAAATGCCAGTAAAACCACACAGAACATGCTACATTCTGTGTTCCTGGGCTTCAGCTTTGGCTCTCTAGACTTCGTGAGACACAGTTTCATTTCCATTAAACGACTTCTGAATTCTGTACAATGGTACCTTGAGTGATTTGACATGAAGAACAACACATGCCTTTGAAGAACAACGCATGCAATATGACTATTTACTTCCTGCCTACTCCAGAAGCTTCTCAGACTAATGAAAGGTTTTCTACTGACTTCAATAGACTCTGGAGCTGGCCTATAGAGGGGTGGCATACTTACAAACAGTGCTATTAGATACACTGGCTGAACAAAACCAAATTTACTAGAGGTATGCAAGATGGGAGGTAATTTCAGTGGGCAACTGAGTTATGAGGCAGCAAGAGAGAGGTGCTGATTTATAACAACAAATCTACGCGCTCTGCTGTGGGCACCCAGTCTTCTACTGGCTGTTAACTTACATTGTTCAATTTGCAAATGAGCAGAAAGACATGTAAGTTATTTGGGTATGCTACTATCCAATTTGCATAGCAAATAGAGCCTGAGATGTGCATGAAAAATTCCTTGGACAACTGTATGCAAGTTTTTTTTAAATTTTGTGTCTGCCTTAAGACATGTAGGCAACTGAGTGTCATCTCAAGGAACAAATGAGATTTACTACATTCATTTTAGAGGTGTTTACTCAGAAAATAATATCCTAAGGTTGCTTTGGGGCTTGCAAATCACTTCCTTGCCCTAAAGAATTTATGACACAAAATATATGTGAGTTCAGTGTAAATTTTGGGAAGAATCTGATGTCCAACACTGTAGAAATTGTATTCCTCTTTCCTATACAGGCTGCACAGCCTTCTGCTTGCAAAGGGTAATTTCCTTAGTGTTTCAGACCATATGCTTATGGCTTTACATTTTTTAGATGACCATTCATAAATGCAACCTGGAGGGAAGAATGTACTTCCATGGATGTGCTGCTTTTTCCAGGAAGATTTTGAAAAAGTGTTTCCCCAGATTCCCCTTAATTCACTTAATTAGTTGCTCTCCACCTATTTGTCAAGACTTCCTTGTTACAATCTGTCTAATTCCTTTGCCATAGTTGTGGCTGTACAGAAGGTTTCAGATTTCCGGAGTCCGTCTTCTTTATGGAAAAAAGAAAAAAAAAAAACCACTGGGAAGATATTTACTCTCCACATGCTTTAAAGCAAAACTAGGTACCTGAAAACAAGCAGAACAAGCCAGAATGAAGCATCCTTGGAAGTTCACAGACTTCGTTTTGGTAAACTTTGGTACCTATGCTGATGTATGGCAACCTGCTACTGGAAGAACATGAAGCCTTCAGCCACAGGGAACTCAAGGGCTGTTCCTGGTGCCAAGTGGGCTAAGGTAAAAATCCATGTGCTTTCTAGTAAGCAGATCTTGCTTGCATATTAGAGAGACAAGACAAGCAAGAGGTACTGCAGATGAAAGGACTACAGTGCCAAAAATTATTACAGAACTTGGAAAATTTCAGACCCCTGTGTCACCTCCTTTTCCAAATATCTAACTAGGATTATTCTCTTCATTCTTCAACTGTGAAATGAAGCTCATACTGCCTTCTTTTAGTGATTCCACTACTTAGCACAATATCTCACTGTCAGCAAATTTTCATTAAAACTGCCTAAATTTTCCTTTGCTCAGCTTGGTTTTAATAACCTTCTCTGTCAATTCCCTCTCTAACAGTTAGGTCTGAGCTCCCCAGTTTTTCTAATCTTTTCTTACAGATGCTTAGAATAGTAATAATACCCCTTTGAACATTTTTTTTTTGCCAATTTAGATATATTTACTGCCTGGAAATTCTATCTATCTAGGCAGAGTTTGAGGATTTGAAATGTTTGTCCAGAATTTCTAGCTGTTTGAGATATGTGCATGTGCGCAAATGGTCCAAACCAGCATGTGTTTCACAATTCCCTCATGATTATATTTATTTATGGACTGGAAATCTCAGCTTGAAATCTGGGAGTCCCATTCATCAGGCATAATATCACATATATAGTCTGCCACTGCGTTGAACATTTGAATATGCCATCCAGGTCACTTACAGAAGTGTTTCTCAGCTGTGAGGTATATCTCAAGGATAAATATCAGAGGTCCTTAAGGAATAGATCTAGAAACCATACTCTTGGCAACAAGGAAACATGACTATTTGCAGGGAGGTAAAGGAGATGAAAGTTATACAACTAATTTGAATGGGAGAACTATGAAGTATGGTATGTAGGAGACAGTGAGGTAAATATTATTTGCATCACCCTCCACATCTCTAGTTGTAGTGAATCCTCAGCAATAGGGCTATTTACTAATTCATCTCTTTCATGATGCTATTTTGTCATTTCCATTTTCTTTCTCTAACTGATTTGATTTAAGCAAGCAGCAGCATCTGAAGCATGTCAGTAGAAACTGCAGCAACCACCTTTAAAGTGACCTACTTTTCTTTTTTAAGGAACTTCTGTGCTCTACCCATGCTTTGGAGGTTCTCCGCTGGATAATGTAAAATGACACTAACTGGGCTATTTATATCGCTGCAAAGTGACTACATGATGGGATAATTAGCACTGCTATATCTGCTGGAGTGAGTGATAACACTTAGCACATTTTTGTGCTAAGCCAAACAAACAACAATGCCTGCAGGTTAAACAGTACCTGAGCAGCTGATAGGCCTCCTGTGCTGTTATTTCCAGGAGGCAATATCTACTGGATTCATTCATGCATAAGGCACAGTTGTGATGCTGGTCTTATTACCATTTGCAGTACTTATCCTCCATGCAGGTAACCAATTTTTGGAAGCAAGCTTACTTTGAGCAAATATGAGTATGAAGATATTTTGTGAACAAGTAAAAGTTGTGTAGATTTGTGGATCTGCTAACTAATACCTTGGATGAAAGAGTCCGAATACTTGGCCAGTTGATCTCACACTGTCACTCCTGAATGAAGTCCAATAGCTTGTGCTGTGTTTCATCTTACACATTACTTCAGAAAACACTGGTGGTCTTGGCCTGAAGCCACAGAAGTGTGAGTGTCATCAGTTTAGCCCACATCTAGGTAAAAAGATTCTAGGTTTCCTGATGAGAGCCTTACCTCCTTTAAGCATTAGTACAGCCACAGCTGCAGAGAACAAGAACCTGTTATGCTCTGATTCAGTGTATTTCCATGGTTAATCACATTCATTAATAATGTTTAATAGGAATTTGCTCAATTTCAATTTCCATAAATTGTATGTTATGCCTTTCTATGCAAGATTAAAGAACTGTTTTGCATGTGCTATTTTCTCCCCAGAAGGTTACTACTGCACTAATCATGGAAAGTGAACTAAGAACTCTACAGCTCAGGCTTGTAACTCCCTGGTTCAAATGCAGAGCTGTTTTGTGTTTCACAAAAAGGCAAGAGAAGTCCTGTTTAGCCTTGATAAAGAACAGCATTATGAGTGTGAAAAGAAACTGGAGAGTGATGTGTAGGTAAAACATTCTGGTAATGTCCCTATGCTGTCAGCTAGTGTGAAATAAGCCACTTGTGACTAGAATTCATCCTGTCTGCAGTCTGCAGTTGCTTTATGCTAGCAGAGATCCTTGCCACAAATTTGTCTGGATTCCATAAACAAGTCCATTCAAGATAAGACAAGCTTCAGGCTTAAGACTGTTAGGTATCCATCAGGGCTTTGTCTTGCATATTAGCCTCGTTCAGTCCAATGAGTTTTGACACAACAGTTCATTATGTGGGGAAGAGAACAACTTTCACAAACTGGCAGCCAATTGCCTATTTTCTTAATATCAAAGCTATGCATGAACACAATCCTATAAACTCTCTAGTGGTGTATAATAACATGAAGATTAAAATGCTGTCTGTTGTATAGAAGCCATGGACTGCAGAATATCATCTTCTTGAATAAAGCTTGTGCCACAAAGGCAATGTCTTTCTGAATGCATTACACAGAGAATCATAGAATCATAGAATCACCAGGTTGGAAGAGATCCACCAGACCATTGAGTCCAACCATTCCTTTCAAACACTAAGCCATGCTCCTCAGCACCTCGTCCACCCATGCCTTAAACACCTCCAGGGAAGGTGAATCAACCACCTCCCTGGACAGCTTCTGCCAATGCCCAATGACCCTTTCTGGGGAAAACTTCCTCCTAATCTCTAGCCTAAACCTCCCCTGGTGGAGCTTGAGACCATTCCCTCTTGTCCCGTCTCATGTCACTTGGGAGAAGAGGCCAGCACTCTCCACTCTGCAACCTCCTTTCAGGTAGTTATAGACAGCAATGAGGTCTCCTCTCAGACTCCTCTTCTCCAGGCTAAAAACCCCCAGCTCTCTCAGTCATTCCTCATAAGGCCTGTTCCCCAGCCCCTTCACCAGCTTTGTTGCTCCTCTCTGGACTCACTCTAGAGAAGAGCAACATCCTTGTTGTGGTGAGGGGCCCAGAACTGAACACAGGATTCAAGGAGCGGCCTCACCAGTGCTGAGTACAGCGGGAGAATAACCTCTCTTGATGTGGTGGTAACACTGTTTCTGATCCAAGCCAAGATGCCATTGGCCTTCTTGGCCACCTGGGCACACTGCTGGTTCATGTTCGGTCGACTGTCAACCAGCACCCTCAGGTCCTTCTCCTCCTGGCAGCTTTCTAGACAAACTTCTCCCAGTCTATAGCTCTGCACAGGGTTGTTGTGCCCCAAGTGCAGGGCCTGGCATTTGGCCTTGTTAAGCCTCATACCATTGGACTCTATCCAGCTGTCCAACCTGTTCAGATCCCTTTCCAGAGCCTAACCATGAAAAGATGTCAAGGTTTAAAAGAGTCATTTAGCAGAAGTTGAGAACAATAAGTAAAGTATTTAAAGAATATAACTTTTCTAGATAATCTACTCTCTCACTATTTGAAAGCACGGCTGTGGTTTCTGTCATACAGGGCAGGTCATGTTACTGTAGCTCTCTTAAGTAACCACTTGGAAGATGGACAGGGTTTCCAAGTGGCATGAGGACCACTGAGGAGGTGACTGGAAATAACTGTTAGTCATCTGTACTGATGTAAAGACAAACATTGGCTTGCTGAGAAACCACCAAGAAAAGGTTTAGAACAAAGAATACTGCGTACTACTTTATTAAATGTACTGCTGAGCTGCATAACTTCTTATTTCATCACAAAAATTACACAAATCCAAAACTTTATCCTATAAGTTAGGGGAAGAAAAATTCACAATGACCTTCCTCTGATACAGGAAATCCCTAAATCATAAATATTTAGAGTATTTTCTATAATACTTAGACTCTAAGCTGCCTTGTGTTCTTCCCTTATATATCAGCAATTAGGAAAGAATTGGACATGAGTTACAAGGTTACATGGACTGACATGTAAAACTCTTTTATACTGTGCTAACCTTCTTACACAGTTACACACATTCCCTCTGATACCAAGGTCAGCCTCTAATTGATTCTGCAGTTAACTGGGATATCAATATTAGGAAGCTGAGAAAGATTTGTCTTGAATCAACTAGAGACAAAATTAGCTGAAAGGAATGCTCACTCCACAGGGAATCAGAAAATAAGGACTAGGTGCAGTCAAGAGATTGACAGTGGACTAGCAGCAGAAGAGCAAGGAAGAGAGATACTGCCCAGCAGTGTACCTAATTGTCCCTCCAACAGACCAAGATGTGTGAGCTGTGCTGTGGGGGTAGCTCATATCTCCATGGGAATGATACAATGCTGAGAGCTCACTGAGAAACCCACACCACACTGGCTGATGAGTGCAGGGAGAGAGACAGATGACAGAAGAAATTGCATGCCCTCTAACTATCCTGTTCTTCCAGGAAAACATCCCCATGTAGAATAACCATATAGAATTCTACAGAAATACAGACCCGCTCTTCTAGTTCAGAGTATCCTATTCACTAAGAAGATATGATTTTTAGGTGTTCTGTGATAAACATAACTGCATTTTCACACTGCCATTTTTCCTTCTTCATTTTTTTTCTCCATATTTCATCTTTGGCTACAGATGCATTTTTAAAGATCAGATGCAGAGATCTACCTCTTGAAGGCCTCTCTGTTCAATTTTCTCTTAGGTCTAAAGGATCCAACTGTGTATATCTATTTCTAACTATGAAGCAGTTACTGATAGGAAGGCACTTTTGAAGATAGCGTTCAACTCTGACTTAAAAACTATAATCACACCAGGGTTTTTCAGGCATATTCTGTTTTCAGTTATCTCTGTGGAAATTGAGAAGCTTTATCAAAACCAGCTGATAGTATAAAAGCAGAGTGGTGGGCAGTGTATACTCTACGTAACTTCGTCTTCTAAATAACCTTGCTTGTACTGCCCTTAAATCACAATATTCCTTTTCAAAGAGTATCTGAAGTCACTTCCCTGCAGAACCAATAGACTAGCAAAATTCAGAGCATTCTTCTGTTTTCTTTTTTACTCAGTCCTGCACTTAATTAAAAAATAGGAAAAGCAACAGGAATATATTAAAAAATAAATTAAAATTTTTTTGTGAACATCGACCCTTTGCTTGCAGTTCACAGACTGAAGGGATGGGAGAAGAAGCTTGTTCTTCCTTGGCTTTTATACTTTGTTTAAGCTTGGTATCTTTACTTTGCAAAGTTTTAGGTTATGGATGGTAGTAGAACAAATTCTATTTTATATTCCTAATCTTGTTTTTATTCTTAATCTTCTTTTCTGTGACTAACTCTGTATTTTACCCTCTTTACCTGCCTATGATAGTTTCTGGCTGCCATATTAACAGGCTTACCAATTACAAGCATTATAGATCCAGCAGTCAGTTCCCAGATCTCTGGGAATTCTGAGTCAGTGAAGTATATTACATGTGGCCTCTTAACTTCAATAGGTAAATTAACTTTTGTTAGTGTTTTAAATTCTATTTTTAAAAAATCAATTACTTTCAAGAAATTTCGATACAAAATAATTACAATTATGAAATCCATAATTTTTTTTCTCAGCTCTTTCGATTTCTTGCCACTACTTTAAGCTGTTGCTGTCTGCAGAAAATGTGAGTAAATTGTGTCCCTTCTTAAGAGAGATTGTATAGCTTACACCCAGTGCAAGATTATCTGCAAGAGGTGAAAATAATTTAAATGTAATTTTTTAGTCCCCTAAACCATCATATACTTGTGATTTAAAACTTTATAACTTTTGCCCTTGATCTGAATATTCCTGTGAGATAACTAACTTTGGACAAGCCAATAATAGTAAAACATTCTCAGTAAGACTTCTTTCTTAAAAGAGAAAAAAATACTTGTTGAAAACACCTTCAGTCTTTGAAAACATTTCTCCCTTCACAAACCCTGAAAAGTTACAGCAAGACTGGAGCTCTCTGCATACAGAAGCCTGCCTGTCATTTACAGAAAACTTAATTTTCATATTTCAAGGGCTTGTGTGAAAATTGCTTTGAGTGTTAATTGCCCAAATGATTCAGCTTCATAAGAGCGTCTCTTATGTACTCAAGTATGTCTTATAACATGCTGAGTGCCAGACTCCAATGGAGTGCCAGCTGTGCTTTGCTCCCAGATGTTTGAAGAAGATAATTCTTGCCCATCATTTCAGTCCCCCCTCCCAATATCCTGAGAAATTTGTTTAATGAAGTCCTTAATGCACAGTGTATTTCTTTTTTTTCTTGGTTTTTTTTTTTTTTTTTTGGTTAAAATCTTATCTCCCTAGAATGTATATATAAAGGCTTATAATTACAGTAGCACATTGTCAGATTAACTTCTCTGAGAAAATAAAACAAAAGGTAGCAGTTCTGCAAAATTAAGATTCTGACAATTTAATTTAGAAAGTATCAGGTCCCTCTGCTTTCAAATATGATGATTTTTTTTTTTTTTTTGCTGTGTTTGAGGTGTTTTTAATTCTCTAATTTACCTGTGGCTATTGGAAACCTAACAAAAAAAAAAAAAAAGCTTGGTAACTATTTTTCATCCAGATCTCAATTTTCAGTATGTTCATGTATCAGATCCTTGACCATTTTACATCGCTTAGGGTTTTTTTTAAGTTAAAGTAGCTACATTGTAGTAAAGGGGACTGTGTTAATTTATACTAACTGCCTGTGGGCTAAGCTGGAACTCTGGATACAAATAAGAAAGCAGGGATGTTCTGACTGAACTTTGCCTGTCAGCGTGCAGCTACACAGAATTTCGAGGAGAGATTTTCTGTGCTATATGGAAAAAAAATATTTGCATGAACCATAGTTTGATCTTCATAGTGACTAATTGCCATCAATTCCTATTCCTATTCAGATGCCAGAAGAGTTTTCTCTTGATCTCTGTTGTAACTGTGTTTGAAGAATCACAGATAGGTGCTAGGTTAATTCAGTCTGTCTTCATAGCCAGACTACTTTCGAATCACAAGCATATTGCTGTATTTACACAGCACAGGTGCTAAGTGACATGAGTTTACTTTCCATGGTTCCCAAGGTTCCATGGCGTTGCACATCTGCCTCTTAATGTTCATGTGTTTGTGTGTTTGCCCAGAGACACTGCATTTCTAGCTCATAGATTGCTCTGGTTTTACAGTGTCTGATTCAGCTGTTGCTGAGAGTTCCAGACTCATATCTGTAACCTCATTCAGCCATTGTTAAATTTATTGCAAACATTTTTGCATTTTTGCTGGTTCAATCAGAGATAATAAGATCTTCTGGAAAGCATTCAGTTTGTAGCATTTGAGGCTTAGCTTGATGGGGTTCTGGACCATCTCATTAAAACTATATATCACCTAAAAAGGTTGGACCAGATGATCCCTGATGTCCCTTCTAACATGATATTCTATAATCCTATGATTCTTTTAGCTGCTTAGCTAGACCTGGAGAAGCTACTGCTTTTATCTGTAGCAGTTACAGTTTCAGCTCTTGTTATGGCTTTTAAAGTACCAGTATGTAGAACTGCATAATAAGTCTTCACTTTTTTGGAAGGACATCAAAACTTGTTATTGATTGGGATCATTGAGATTTTACCTGAGGTAGAGGAGGTTTTTTTGTTTACTTGCAGAATTCAAAGAGTTTTCAGTTTTAATTCAGAACCAACTTTATTAGTGGAAGCCAAAGTTAGCTTTGATAGCGACAACTAAATTGAAAAGATCTTCACATTAACAGATTGCTAGCAACAGAACGTACTGTAATCCAACTGCATTCTTATGCAGCCTTGCACTGGTAGATGATGCTGTGATTTTCTCAGGCTTTCTGAAAGAATATTGGCTGAGAGTTTAGAGAATATTGGCTGAGTGTTAAGACTTAAGAAATGTATTCTTAAACTCACACTCACAGCAATGATGTGGAAAAAAGAATGTTGGAAAATGTTGGAAGATTGTTACAAAATAAAAAAAAAACATATGTTCTTGCAGACAGTCCAGATAGTGAGTACAGAGATACATGTTAAATATACAGATTTAAGAAAATGTATACCATTTCCTCAGGGGTTTAATTTTCCATAATAATACAAATAAAACAAAACAGAGCCCTTAGAAAGTAAGAACTCCTGCCTGGACTTAGACCTAGGCAATGAATGATTATATACATTTTCCCAGCTCCACCTTAACCCGATACTCAAATACAGAGAGAGGGCAAGACCTGGGAAGACACTGCACAAGAAAAATGATTATTTGATAAAATGACACAAATGCATTCCATCAATGTGAGTGCAGAGGGAAGATGAAACAAAAATATTACTTTGGCTTTGTGCGATGATAACAAATTTTAATATACAGTTCTGACCTGCTTGAAAAAAATATAGTTTTAGTGAATAATGACCTCTTCTTAGTCTTTTTGATTAAAAATAATTCTTCCTCAGACTGAGGACTTAAGACATGAACATTTTTTCAAAAAGAATTTACCTTTTGCCAAGAAATTGGTTTATAGAAAAGATATTGTTCTGTCTAACTCAGAACCATATTCTGGTGACCCCTTCTTTCAAAGTTTCAATAGCCATTTTTTTTATGACCCTCCTTGCCCCCACAAGCAAACCAACAACAAGGTCGTCCCTGTCCCAAGGTCAACCAGAATCTAGTAAGAACTTCCTGATCCTGAAAAGAAGAAGACAAAAACTGGACTGGAGGGCTGTAGCCAAATGAAAAAATTGGGACAGACTTTGAAAGTCCATGTAATAAGTCAGTTAAGGTTTGAAGTAATCTGAGCCTGAATTATGGGGTCTTCTCCTTGGACCTGTAATTAATTTTTCACTGTAGTCAGTGAAGCTACAGACATGAGAGATTTGGTTAATCATAAATACAGCTGCCAGATGAATTTTGTGGGGGAAAGAAGGGGAGAGGGGTATTGAATGAGAAGACTAAGAAAAATAATTCTCAGCAGAAGTCTTCATGTCTAGTTCTTGTGGTTTAACTTTTGGCAAGTGTTCAGCACATTTCTGCTTAGGAGAATCAACTTGTTCCTGAATCTATGCTGTGCCTTTCATTTTTCACTCTGCTTTCTTATGCCCCAGTGTCAGAAGCATCATTCATGTCAAGCAACACGAAGGACTAAGAGAGTCCCAAGCTCCTTTCATGGAACAACAGCATTTATCCCTTTACTAGAAAAGTAGAGGTGCAATAATCTCTCTGATTCTTCAATGTCTGTTCTAGTTGGTAAGTTGTGATTCTGCTAAACAGAAGGGAACACAGACATTTCAGCTCGATGGAAGAATTTCTGAGCACAACACTGTATTTATGCATAACATTACAGGAGCAATAGAAAAGGTATGAAGAGCCCTGAGGGCCACACGTGCATCTTTGAAACAAAAATTTATGAATGGAGAAGAAAGTACAAATTGACAGTAAAGAACCACGGAAAGTGTAATTTAATTGAAATACAATACAAAATCTTATTTGATTTAAGTATGACTTACAGTGGGCCTTTTAAAAATGCTATTGATCACTTCATTCGGTGTTAGAATGAATAAAGATGATTGTTCCAGTAGCCAGGAATGTGGTATCGAGTTGCATTTTATCATCATATCCATATGTCACTCTGAGAAGGGCTTTCAAGTGAATCTGCTTGCAATCCCTCAGGGAGAGTAAATACTTTCTTTCCAAGATACTGGAAACCGAGGGACCACTCTGTTTTTCCTGCTCATTAACCAAACATCGGACGTTAGAAAATCTATCTACATGTAGCCCTAGAAAGACTGTTTGCAAAAAGTCTAGGTATTAAGCATCTTTTTCTTTAAAGTGAAAGGGAAATGTTAATCAAAATCTTTCTTGGGAGGTAGATCCATTACTGCAAGGCCTGGACCCTTTTCTTTCTCTGTAGCCAAAATATCCTATATGCATGTGTAGGATGTTGCTATGCGATGACACATATTGCTAAGAACAATTCTTTTCATATACTCCCCTTTAATTGGTATGTTTTTCCTTTTTTTAACTCCTTGTTTTTGCTGTAAGCTTATCAACTATTGGTCACCTGTAAAGGCTGAATGTGATTCCAAACACTTGCATTATTTCTTGGCAAACAGTCTACAGTCAATCTCCATGCGATTACATGCTGAAGCACTTCCAATAACACTGAATCCCATGGTCAGATATGGTAAGAAGTCAAGGTCAAACTTCCATTATAAGCTTGCTAATAGTGGAAGATGCAGCGTGTAGCCCTCGGTAGACTTACACCTCTGCCTGTCAATCCAGCAAGAGCATTGCTAATGAACCATTTGGCTACGCTGGCCTCTAAACAGTTTCATATTTCAAAGTTCCACAGCACATGAAAGACCCATTGGAAGAGCTGTTCTTAACACAACTTATCCACTTATGTATACTAAAACTCACATGATGCACTTCTGTAACCTCCAGTTTTCACTAATTTCAGACATTATTCTGACCCAATAACATATCACTTAAAGACCAACTGTGTTTGTTGGGTTTTTTTTTTTTTTTTTTACTACTGACAGCAATGATTGAAAAAAAGAGATGGTAGAGGTAAGATTACAATAGATTTTATACTAGGCATACAAGAGAAATTGTATGGAAAGGCCCTGGAGCGAGTCCAGAGAAGAGTAACAAAGCTGGGGAAGGGGCTGGAAAACAGGCCTTATGAGGAACAGCTGCGAGAGCTGGGGTTGATTTGCCTGGAGAAGAGAAGGCTGAGAGGAGACCTCATTGCTCTCTACAACTACCTGAAGGGAGGTTGTGGAGAGGAGGGAGCTGGCCTCTCCTCCCTAGTGACAGGGGAAAGGACAAGAGGGAATGACCTCAAGCTTCGCCAGGGGATATTTAGGATAGACATTAGGAAAAAGGTTTTCACAGAAAGTGTCATTGGGCATTGGAATAGGCTGCCCAGGGAGGTGGTTAATTCACCTTTGCTGGAGGTGTTTAAGGCACAGGTAGATGAAGTGCTGAGGGGCATAGTTTAGTGTTTGATAGGAATGGTTGGACTTGATGATCTGGTGGGTCTCTTCCAACCTGGTGATTCTATGATTCTATGAAAGTATGAAGAGCAAAGAACTATTCACATTTGGTACTGTTATGTTGAATATAGCCCATCCATGAGATGGACTTGTAAACCCATTAGATGTTTGTAAACCTACTGGAACTTTTAAGAATATTGTGCAATAGATAATAAGTGTTCAGGTCCACATTGGCATCCACAGGACTCCTTTAGAATGAATTATTTTTTTATTTCTTATTTTAAGTTTGACTCCTTCTTAGATCTATCAAAAGCTGCTCTTGTTTTGTTAACCCCAATACTAGTAGTGAATCATTTAGGGTTTGTATCTTCTATTGAGAAAAGTTCCAGCTAACTAGTCCTTTTTGATCTATGTTTTTATGAAAACAATATAAGTAATATTCTCAAAGTTCACAATATTTTAAAAGAGAACAGAAATATGAGAACAATCTTTTAAATGCTGAAAACTACAACTTTAATTGCAAAATTCTTTCTTTCTTTTTTTTAGGTATTTTTTTCCCTTAAATTCAAAATATAGTAGATCTACATCAGCAGTGTATTTATAGGTTCAGTAAATACAATCATTATCATCAGCTTTAAAATACAATCAACAGTAAAGTTTGAACACTCTGTGTTCTATATGCATGTCATAGCAATGCTGCAATTCAAGTAGATTTTAATACAACATGTCAGATAATTCCCATCATATATATAGTTTGAAACAACAGAAAAATGATGTAAGAAGATGAGGTTAAGCTGAAAGATCAGCCTTTATAAAGATTTCTACTTTAATTTAGTGTGTTTCTTTCTGACATGGGTGGGAAAACAATTTTTTGCAGGAAGGATAAATAATAGTGAAATTCTTGTCCTGCTGATGTCAGTGGGATTTTATCTCACCACACAGGGATCATTTGAGTAGAATAAGGATTCCTTATTTCCAGTCACTGACAACATTACCTTCTTAGCAAGAAGAGAAGGACTTCTGCTACTAAAAACATTTAGTTTCTTTGTAATATCATGGAAATTTTTACTAACAATATGTTTTTCTTTGATGTTGTTAGCTTCCTTTATTAACCACATGAATTTCCATAAATCAGATGTGTTTTGATAGCTTGTTGAGAAGTTTTTTATTTTTCTGTCTTATATCAACTGCTCCTGTGAAGCTTCTGCATTATCTAAACACACAAAGCTTTCCTATATGAAGAACTGAGAGATTTTTGAAAGCATGATAAACAGCTCTTAATGCATTTAACATGAGTAGTCTTTTAGTGTACATTTACCAGGTTTTTTTTGATTTGACTGGCACACGTGAGGAATTCAAACACCTGATACAATTAATTTTTTTCTCAGCAGTTACGTTCAGCAAATGCAATTTGATTTCTCCAAGTAGGAATATTTATTTTATTTGATGAAAAACTGCTTTCCATCTCTATTGGCATCTAATTACCTTCTCCACTCTGTACCTTTTTGCTGAAATACATCTTGCCTCAGTGTTTCCTGGACTCTATGAGGAATTCTCACAGGCTGTAACTAGCTGTGCTACCCTACTTACCCTGCAACTATAAATGTTTCAGCACCTTGTCTGAATTCGTTGTTGATAGGGAACAGTCGTTATTATTTTCCTGTCCTGGTGTTCCCCCAATGATCCTTAGATTTGATTTTAGAGAAAAATCAACGTCAACCTTCTGAGGAATCTGATGATTCTGTTTTAAATAGTCCCTCCAAAGTGATTTGGTCCTGTTGTTCTAAAAAGAAAAAAGCATATATAAGCAGTTACTTCAACTAGTGACTCATTACATACTCCTCAGGACTGCATTAATATGCAATAGCACATTGAACCTCAGGAAAATATGGAATGATAGAGGCTGAGCCCTAGAAACCATGTGTACCAGGAAATGGTTGCAAATTTGGGGCTGACAGCTTTTGGACAGAATCACCTGCTGAGCTGTAAAGTTGCTGCAGGGGCTGACATCAGCAAGAAGTCATTTTTGTGCAAGAGAGGACTGTACAGGTCTGCCCCAAAAGTCATAGGAAATTGAGTTCCAGATGTTAAAGCAGAGTTGTAGAATACTGAATCTGTGAAGGCCATTTTCAAAGCTTGGCAATAAGAGAAATAAGGAAATTAATTTCGATTTCTTTTCAGGGTAAGAATTTGAAAGCTCCATGGACCCACTCTTAAAGCTCACCAACATAATCAGAAATATTATATTTAACTCTTTTCATTTCCATATATCTTTAAAAAATGTCTTGTGTTACTACAAGATAATATATATCTTTTCTCTTCCAACTCCAGCAAACATAGGTCACTTTAATGCACAGCTTTCCTGTACATCACTGAAATATTACTTATATTTCTAAACATAAGCCCGTGACCTTCTGTGCAAAGTAGGAACCAACAAACTTTCACAGGGCATTACATCATCATTCTGCTCCCTTGTTTACTGAAGACTAGAGATCTATAGCACTAAATTTAACTAACTAGAGAGCTTGCTGTACTATATCTAGAGTTGTTTTCTGCGACTATGTGGCCTATTCTGTAAATCAGTCTTAGGACAGGTTTGTCAGGTTTGATCAAATTTGATATAGGACTAGAAGTCCAAACCTAAAGCCTATGTGAAAACTGATTCTTAGCCAGCAGAGAGAGACAGTTTCTTCACTGATAGAAATAAACAAATAAATACTTAAGTACGTGGTCAGTCCTTTGCCATAGAGAAGGCTGTAGGTATCCAGAAGCAAACCAAGGGATTTGCAAACAAGAATACCAGTCATGACTGGGGAGACGGGGCACCAGAGAGCTCCAGGAAAACAGGGCATAACAGTGGAGGGACCTGGGATGAAAGTAAGTTTTCTTAATTCCCCTATTCAGGAAGCAAATGGTAAAAATCATTTAATCATCAGTGATGAAAAGCTATGTCTGCCAACAGAGACATCTCAGTGCAGTACATAATGTTTGTTTTAGCACAGCATGTTTCTTGTAGAAGGATGTTTTGCTAATTAGTCCTAGAAGTTATAGGAAGTTTGTAATGCATTAATTGAATGACTCAAGACAGCATGAGTATGAAATAGCAGGATCAGGCTGTTAGCATCTACCAGTGATAAGATGTCATGAGCTTTCTTCAATACAAAGCAAAATTTATCCTGAAAAATATTGAATAAGCAGAAAAAAACCTCCATAAACAACCTATTCCCTCTATTCAATGTGCTTGAGTCATTACTAAACATATAAAACCCTGGAACCCAAAAGAACACTGCGAAAAATAAAATAACTGAAAGCACAGCTCTTGCCAGAGTCACTACTCTGCAAATATTCAAAGCATGTCATTACCAATGGGGAAGCTGTTGCTGTATGCTTGAACTGTCAGCCTAGATAAATGGGGAAAATGGGATAAATAGATATAATTAAGCTACAAAGAAAGAATATAGTCAAAGACCAGTAGTTCCATTCAGTTCAGATATAGGGAAATATATGACACAAAGTCTGATGTTGACTGTTCAGCTAAGAATTGGCTGAGCTCCACTGAAATGCTGTACTACCAGAATTTCTGCCCTCTGTAGTTCCAACATGGACAGCTGGTCTGCCTCAGTCCACCTCATAATTGAAAAACTCACACACCCCCCAAAAGAGACACTAATTCAGGTTCTCCTATGTATTGGGTATGACACAGTTTCCTAATTATAATCTGCAAGGTCAAATTACAAAAAAACCCAGAATTTCATGACTGGACAGGAAAGCAGGAATTTATTCCCCATGTACCTCACACTTTCCTCTAAAGTTAATTTTCTTTAACAGCCAAATTTACGTTACATGGTCTGAATATATGAAAAAGGACAAAAGGCTGGTGGTCCTCTATAGGTCCTGCTGGCACTGGAGGAAAGTTTTTTTTGTGATCTCATTCTTCGTGTGAGATATGCAGCAGAGCTCAAGTCATTCCATGTACCCTCTCCTCAGAAGAAGTATTTACATTTTTATTGAACTAGAGGGTCAAGAGTCCACAGTTTTACAAATTCAGTCTTACAGCTAATATTAGAGAATTTCTCCAACATTTGCCCTAGAAAAATAAAACCAGTTCCTTTTTCAAAAGTAGTAAAAATATGAAAATAGTAATGCATCTTAGAATGAAACAGTCAGGTGCATGATATCAAAATATTTGAGCTCTTCTAGTGTTGGGTTTTGTGCATTTTATACTGCACTAGTCACTGAACACAATGCAGTTCTGCAATGGTGTGTTACATATATCTCTTTAGCATTTAGTAAATTTGGCATGATTTTGATATTCTTTGGTTAAAATGCAAACACACAGATATTTAAGATTCAAAATCAAAACTATTCAGATTCATAAAACTAATTCAGAGTCCATTTCCTTCAGGTTCTGATAAAAGACTGAGATTGTGATTAAAAAGATAAATATAACGCATTTCTTCACTCCGAGTCTTTTCTTGTTCAGATGTGTCTTCTCCCACAACAGTTTTGTGGCCCATGTTGATAATCAATACTGGAGTCCAGAAGGTTTCCAAGCTTTGGTGCCAAGAAGTGACCGCAAGTGATCAGCAACAATGTCTTGAAAGGACAGCTGTAGATGACACACACACATATATATGTATATATATAGACACACACATTTGTGTTTGTGTGACTACACACATATATATAACACATAGGGAAAAACATACTGAGTTGAGCAGACCTCATCAGCGTCATTTCTTACTGTGTGTTTCTCCCCTTCTAGGTTCAGTAGTCCAGGGCACCATTGCAGCTGAGGATGAGCAGGTGTAGAGAACAACTATTCTATTTCTCGAGCTAATTATGGGCTTCAATTAGGAAACCAGCTTACTAGAGTAAAGAAACTCATCACCGTTGATTCTTTGGTGAGGAATAAGATCTTTTCATTTGACCCACCATGAATAATCTATTTATTTATTTATAAGAAAGCATTGATGATTGGTGCAATTCTCTTACCTAGCACAATATAAAAGCTATACAGAGGCCACACAGAGGGAGACATAAATACAAGCCAGAAGGGATGCAGATGAGCAACCTTTTACATACTGGCAGTCTTACAGCTGCATTTGTAAAAGTTTTATCAGTATCTGCACCAAAACTGAATTCCTCTCCCTGTAAAAACCAAAAATCCTTCTGGCAGGCATTCAAGAGAATTTTCCAATGCAAAATAAATAAATAAATATTCAGGCAAAAATATCTTACTTGAAAAAATCAAGTTGAGCCCTATTTTTTCAAAAGGCCTGTTCAAGATGCTTTGCCTTTTAAAATCTATCTATTTATGCTTGCATGCAGGGAACCTACCAACTATTTGGAACCATATTTGTAAGTCTACTGACTATTATACACAGTATTGTAAATTCCAACAATTTACAGTTCTCAAGTTGCCATGCAAAGTAAGTTAGAAACAAATGCTTCATTCTTACATTTTCCATGTTTTTAACAGTTTCATTTCTTTGAAGTGTTTGACTTTTTTATATTTAAAATTCAAACAATTAAAAAACATTCCCAATCTAAATCCCCAAGCAAACAAACTGAATTCCCATGTGCCAACAAAATTGCCCATTTAAGGGGAGGGGGGAGATATCTTGGATACAAGGCTATTTTAGTTCCAGCTACATTAGCTTCATCTAGTTTAATACTTGTTCTGTGACCATTTGAAATTCAATTTCAGGTAGTTCTGTATCATATCAGCATAGGATGCATCATTAACTCTAAGAGGATGTTTTCCATTGGCATCTGTTATTTTCAACAAATGTCAAGGCTTGACATTTGCTATCTTTATCTGGTTTTGGTGTACCACTCATACTGCGATTTTGTTTCTTCTTGTGAGATATTGATTTCAACTGTGACCAGCTGTGTTGCTAATAAAATCAACAGGCAAGTATCTGGCATTCAGTTCTTCACTGGCAGAGGAAAAGAAATATCCCAGTGACAAAAAAAAGCTAAAGAAATACTTTTCAATTAGGATGCTTGCCTGTATCCTAATACTATCCGTCTCTTAGCTCTTCTGTTGATGTAGCATTTCTGATTGATTCCCTTGGGGAAGTCTCCATGGAAATCCTTGCCTCTCAGATGAAATATTCCTTTTTGCTCTCATCCACTGCTTCCTGGAGAGCAGGATCATTTTTCAAAGCGGCATCTGCACTTTCGGCAAACTCAGTTCCTTTTGCCTCATTGGTGTGGTAGGTGCCCTTATGCCTGTACATGTACCGGATCATCACCACCAGCAGGCAAATGAGGACAAATGCCACTGCAGCAATCACACCTAGAGGAAAGACACTGGTTACTTGTATTGTCAGTAATAAAATGCAAGTAGTATCTCACAGCCAGACATTGTAACTTGAATTACTTGATAGGGAAAAGTCTGTGTATCATAAGTTGTTTGCATGTTGCAGTAGCCAGAGTCACAATGGTCTGACATGGCAAAAAACAAGGTTGGTTATAGATAGTGCAGGAATACAGGTCTAAGTCTCATTCAATGGTTTGATTTGGTTGAACTAATTGAAGCTTAATTGAAGAAGTGAGAGAATACAAAGGAAAACCCATAGGGTCTTTCATCCTTCTGGTACCATAAACCCAGGGGAATTTGGAGGCAACCTAGTTCTGCCTCCATGACTGTACTCAATTTCAGAAGTTCAGGGCACTGAGTATTTCTTAGGAGACATTCAACAAATAGTGGGAGTCATAGGATTGCAGTATTGCTCTGTACTTGCAAGCTGCCATTTCATGCTGTGTTCTAATTAAGAAAGTCTGATTGTAATGAATGTGGAAGTGACATCTGGGAAGAGAAAAGGATTCTGTGCAGATCTTCCCTTTCTCCTGGATGAAGGCAAATTACTAGTGATGTGTTGACTAGACAGAAATTTCTGCAGGTAACCTAAATGTACATAGGACTAAATGGTGAATGGAAGCAGTTCTAGTGAAGGAAAGTAAGTCTAAAGTCCAGGGGTAGCTGTGCAGAGAACACTGTGTGTCCTCACTTCCCAGAGTCTTTTCCTTTTTTCCTTTTCTTCCATGAAAGGTCGAAGTCACATGTTTCGTGGAACAGGTGATCTTGAGTGCTATCATGAAGCACATGCAAGAGAACCGGGTGATCAGGCCCAGTCAACATGGGTTCACAAAAGGCAGGTCTTGCCAAACTAACCTGATGGCCTTCTATGACAAAGTGACTCGGCTGCTGGACGAGGGAAAGGCTGTGGATGTGGTCTTCCTGGACTTCAGTAAAGCCTTTGACACAGTTTCTCACAGCATTCTGCTACGGAAACTGTCAGCCTCTGGCCTGGACAGGCACACACTCTTCTGGGTGGAAAACTGATTGGATGGCCGGGCCCAGAGAGTGGTGGTAAATGGTGTTAAGTCCAGCTGGAGGCCAGTTACAAGTGGGGTTCCCCAGGGCTCAGTGCTGGGTCCAGCCCTGTTCAATGTCTTCATCAATGACCTGGATGAAGGCATTGAGTGTACCCTTAGCAAGTTTGCAGATGACACTAAGCTGGGTGGAAGTGTCGATCTTCTGGAGGGTAGAGAGGCTCCGCAAAGGGACCTAAACAGGCTGGACCGCTGGGCAGTGTCCAATGGCATGAGGTTTAACACGGCCAAATGCCGGATCCTGCACTTGGGGCACAACAACCCTATGCAGAGCTACAGACTGGGAGAAGTTTGTCTAGAAAGCTACCTGGAGGAGAGGGACCTGGGGGTGTTGGTCTACAGCCGACTGAACATGAGCCAACAGCGTGCCCAGGTGGCCAAGAAGGCCAATGGCATCCTGGCTTGTATTCGAAACAGTGTGACCAGCAGGTCCAGGGAGGTCATTTTCCCCCTGTACTCCTTGAATCCTGTGTTCAGTTCTGGGCCCCTCACGACAAGAAAGATGTTGAGGCTCTGGAGCAGGTCCAGAGAAGAGCGACGAGGCTGGTGAAGGGGCTAGAGAACAGGCCTTATGAGGAGCGGCTGAGAGAGCTGGGGTTATTTAGCCTGGAGAAGAGGAGGCTGAGAGGAGACCTCATTACTCTCTACAAGTACCTGAAAGGAGGATGTAGAGAGGAGGGAGCTGGCCTCTTCTCCCAAGTGAGAGGGGACAGGACAAGAGGGAATGGCCTCAAGCTTCGTCAGGGGAGATTTAGGCTAGAGATTAGGAGGAAATTTTTCACGGAAAGGGTCACTGGGCACTGGCAGAGGCTGCCCAGGGAGGTGGTTGATTCACCTTCCCTGGAGGTGTTTAAGGCACGGGTGGATGAGGTCCTGAGGGACATGGTTTAGTGTTTGATAGGAATGGTTGGACTCAATGATCCAATGGATCTCTTCCAACCTGGTGATTCTATGATTCTATGATTCTACAATTCTAAGTCCATAAAAGAGAGGCACCCATGACAAGCTTATTGTTAAAAAATTACAATCTCTATCCCTTTCCCTCCAATGAAATTGTTCACTTGAGAGTTGTGAAAATAAATGAAGCATTTTGAAGTTTACTGAACTCGTCTGATTGTTTTTTAACATTTTTTAGATACAACTGAGATGTGCTTTTAAACTCTTAGCTGTGATTCTATACAACCACACAATATTGAACTAATACTATATTCATGTGACTCTGTGAGTGAATAACAAATTAAAGAAATACACACTATAATGTACCAGAACAGGACATTCCTAGGAAAATTCCATATGTGGAGTGTGAAGCTGCTATGAGGATGCAATAGGTAGGAATTAATCTGACTCATTGTAAACATCTACAGTTCGGAAGGCTTCGTCTTAGTTACTCCTCTGGGACTTTCCCCAACTTTGGACACTTTAAACATTCAGCTGGACAGGGTGCCGGGTTATCTTGACTAAACAGTGCTTTTGTCAAGAAAGGTAGGACCAGATGATCCTTGCAGTCCTTTCCACCTGGTATTATATAATATGATTCTATGATCTGCTGCCAATAGTGGACAGGGTATGTGATTCCTCTTCTAGAAATTAACTGCTATGGTCGGTCAGATGAATTATTCCTGGAAATGCCTGATATTCTGTAGTCACAAGGGGGGTTATGTAGACAGTATCCTTCTTCTGTTTCCTGTGTTCAAGATTTGTAACAGGAGTGGGTATCTTCAAAGCTTTAGATTTCTCAGCTTCAGTAAACTGAGTGCCTGTCTTTAAAAATATGCCTGCAATGTTATCCCACAGGTTTTTACAGTGCCTGGTTCTGGAAAGTAAAGTTACTGCTAGCAGAAATGAAATTGCTTATACAAAGAACTTTAGGCTTAGAATAATATCATAGTTGCAGTGGGGGCTTCATCAGTTTTTAGGACCTCACTGGTATCCCTTGTCACAAGAGGCTTTAATAGGATTTGGATGTAGCACAATATTAATAAGCTTAAGGGACTAAGTACAAATCAATTTACTGCTACTTGTTCATAGAAAGCTGAA
The DNA here is from genome assembly GCA_033558105.1 of Coccyzus lansbergi. NCBI lineage: Eukaryota > Metazoa > Chordata > Aves > Cuculiformes > Coccyzidae > Coccyzus > Coccyzus lansbergi. The sequence continues at coordinate 1,719,722 of JAUMJK010000032.1, read as the reverse complement.
ATTAAAGTTACAGGAGATGGGACCTGAGGGAAATATAGCAGAACCTCACCAATTTGCACTAATGATTGGTATACCCCCTTGTGAATGACTGAAATTAGAGTGTTAGCGTGGAAACGAACAAACACAATAAAAATAAAAAGACAGGTTCCCTCTGTGAACATAGCTTTTTTTCATTTATCCTGACAACTGTATTTAGTTTAAATGCATGAGAGACCTTTAATGGAATACCAGAAAATGTATTGTGGTATGTTCTGTAAAAATAAAGGGTCAGCTAGTATGAGCTAGCATGGCTCAAATCAAAGGTGATAGACTATTTTTTGTATTAAATTACAATCTTGGCCTGGTGAATAATGAAGAATATCAGAGGCTGACTTTGCTGCTGGACTGTTAGGTATTTTGTCTTAAAATGAGGAAATGGATGGGGGTGGTACTCCTCCCTGTATGGTTTATGCTCATTATCTCATCTCATTATCTTGCCAATATCCCCTCTGGGAGCAGATTTCCCACTGGCCTAATTAACACTAATTGTGCTGCTCCTGTTGTCTTGTCAGCAAAGTAAAGGTTTTGCAAAATGCAAGGCATCAACCAACCTGCTGTTTTAATTCTAATGGTGCTGCTTTGTATGGTCTACTACTTACCTCCAATAACAGCCACATCTGTTCCAGCTGTGGGGCTCTCGATGTCTTCCTCTATAAATAGATTAAAGCATACAAAAGTTAGTTAAAGAAAAAGGAATTGGATCATATGTAACAGCAATGACTAGACTGGTGGTGTTGTATTATTTTAACCTCTGAAACTCAGAACTTAAACAAGATCTCTTGTTAGCAAAAGACATTTATGAAACATCTCATTAGAACTAGGTGTACTGTAACAGCTTTCTGTCACCATAACACTGGAAAATAAATATCTAGCACATTATGCAAGCTATCATGGCCCTCAGGGAAACACCTACTGTTTATTATGAGCAGTTACCTGTAACATCCTCCAGTGAATGATTAAATTAAGAGTGTTAAGGTACTGTGATTACTCTCAGAAAGCCAGTTTTGGGGAAAAAGTGCCAATTTATTTGTATTTTTATTTTAAAGCCAATTTATTTTCCCATTTATGGCTCTTCAGAGTCTTGTCTGGATCTTTATTAGATGCAAATTAATCTGGCTCTATCGATTTCAATTAGTATTTATTTATCTGCAATATCCTGTTTTTAATTTTAGCATTTGTTTTCTTTTAAGTCTACATTTGGAATCAAGGGAGGCCTATGATACGTACATGGTATAAAACAGTTGTCACTTAGAATAAGTCTGAATTCAGCGCTGATAAATCAAATTACATTATTTACTGGATTAAAAATTATAAAAAAAGATAACTTTGCAATTTAAATGCAAAAGAGAAGTACCTCCAAGTCCTTTTAAGAAGTAAGAAATTTCTCTGAAAATTTACAAGCTGCTCAAATGGCAGTTAGAATTTGAATTTTGATCTTAATTATAGCACTTACTAAAATTATCTAAAACAACTAATGAATAACTAATGCATTTTAAAGGGGAGAGAAAAATCTACCACCTCCCCCAAAATTCAAACCAGTGTGGACTTTTCTCTCCTTATTATCTGATATAGAACTTCAGTGAAGGTAAATTCATATAGACAAGTATTTTTCCGCTACTTTCTGTAGCTGATAAGGGCGCAATTTTGGGTCTTCTTTTCTGCTCCTTATTTCATGCTATTGGTATGAGCAAACTTAGTCCTGAATTATGTGGATGTCTGAGAAGGTGATGAACTCCTGGAGTTTTTCCATGTTAGGTTTATGTCAGGAAACTCCTTTCTTTATTATAATGCTATTTATACAATTGTAAATTATATTGGTTTCAAAAAAAAGGAAAATAGCTTTATGTGAGGCCTTTTGGGTTTTTTAAATTTCATTTTGGTAAATATAATACATATCTGGCTTTTCTTTTGCTAAATCTGTGATAGATGGTACAAGGATAAGACACTATCAGTAGTTTTCTCCTTACTCATGCCTGGTCTCTTATATCAAACAGCAATAAACACAGGAGAGCTGAGATTAAAAGGACATCTCTCTTCCCAAACACGGGTCATGCATGTTCTGGAAAGCAGGAGTCTTTTCCTCTTGCCCAGGGATACTTCCCATTTTTTTCTTCCAGCTATATACTGATGGAAAGACTGAGCATGCCTCGTGTAATTTAAAAACTCTAATTATGTCTACGTCCATTCAAAACCCATGTGCCTAAGAAGAGATTAATTGCTTCAAGGTCAAACTGTTCTGTACCTCTTTCTACACTAAATATACACTGCATGCCAAAAAGGCAGGCTCCTCTACAGCAATCAAATACTTGAAGGTGTGAATTCTAAAGTGCTTCCCTAGCCACACAGCTTGCTTCTAAACATTAACTCCAGATCAAATCATCATCCCTTTAATTATAAAAAGGTATGCAAGAAACTCTTTGCTCTTTTCTGTCATTCCCAGGTGCCTCTCAGGTTCAGATAACAAGCAGGTGTCTTATCTCTAGTACTTGCCATCAAAGTGCTTTTTGATAATGGATTACAGTATCATCACTTTGCAGAAAAGTTTTCATTTCCATCCTGTACTTTCTGAATTTTCAGAATAAGGCTGGACCCATCTTGAGCTACCACATAGCTGGCACTGATCTATGCCGATGATGCTGTATCACTTGGCAATTATGATGTGGTTTAATTCACCACAGCTCCCAATTTACTTCAAGCGTGAAAGTCAGACTTATCAATGTGTTAACTTTTTACCACAGAAAGTGCTGTTGTCCTCTCAGCTGGCCTTTTGCTGTGTCACTCGGAGGGCCAGGACACCAATGACCAGAAGATTCTGGACTTTTCTCCCCAGATAATTTTCAGAACAAGGAAGACAGAGGGGAGAGAGAGATACACCCTCAATGCCTGTCTCACAGTCCTTGAAATTTCACTTTGTCTAAAAATATCTATGTGATTCATGGCAATATCACAATATTGCTAGACGGGAAGAAGGTATCAGTGTCATTCAAAATTCAAGCAGTATCAGCCTTCATGAAACATGACTGAGTAAAATGCAAAGCATGTATTTATGAAATGAAGCCATCTTCCTAGAGTAAGGGTGAGACAACCGTCGCTATCAGACAGAAATACATGTTTGGCCAGGAGCCTCAGCATGTTCTGTTTAACTTCAGCTCAGTCTATGTGAGATTCACTGCATTACTGCAGAAATAAATCTTCACTTTCTGAGGCAGAAAAGATATCCAATTTGCTGGAGGAATTTCCAGCTGAGAATTGGCTGTGGGCTTTGGCCTTCTTCTACCTTCTTTATTCTACTCTTCTCTGTGTGCAGAGCACTCAGAGGTCTGTGTTTCAGTAACCACTTTTGCACATCTTTTCATTATTTTCCGTTATTTCAGGACATATTTTGTTAAATTGTCCTTGCAAAACTTCCTCTCACTGTTACACTGGTCCTTATCCATAGCTACAATCTGATCCTGAAAGTATTGTTGGTTGGTGCTATTGGTTACCATGATAAGCAAGAATCAAAAGATAGTGGGAAAACTATAAAATCTTTGACCATCAGAATGAGTTGGATACATCAAGAATAAAACACACAAATCAAATTGCTTGTTGTTAGAAAGTATGTTAAGAGCTAGAGTGAAGGGAAAGAAATGTCTTTGTGGCACGACCTGAAATTCATCAAGTTCTAGTTTTGCCTATGAAGTCATAGATAAGGAATTTTGCATTAGAATGACAATTTCTACCTGTCTCATTCTCATCAATCAAATTACGCTGAGAAGGCAGCAGCCTCGGAAAGACCTAGGAATATTGGCTTAAATACAGTAAGCAGATCTCTAGCCTTGCACTTCAGAGGTTAAAAGCCAGTACAACTATCTTTTATGTTAATACAGACAGTGGTGAGTTTTTCCTGCTAAATTTGTCAGTAAATTTGTTGAACCACCTCCTGTAAGTGTGATTTTTCAATAAAACTTGACTTTTATTAATTTTGATATTTTTTCCTCGTTTACACTGAAGCCATTCCATTTTGACTGAGAAAAACTTGTTTGAAAAAGGCAGGTCCAGCAGTGAAAATGTCTCTTCAAGGCTCAGCACTCTACTTATTTTGCTCTGCACTTCACCTGACAGTTGCAATGGGCTTTTATTGTACTTTAAATTACAACTTTGAACTGCTAAAAGACATAAGTAACTTCCTGCTCAGAATTTATGACACTGGCTTTAAAATAGTCATAGAATTATAGAATGGTTTGAGTTGGATGGGATTTTAAAGATGATCCATTTCCAAACCCCCTGCCATAGGCAGGAACATCTTCCACTAGATCAAATTGCTGAAAGCCTCATCCAGCCTGGCCTTAAATACCTCCAGGGTCAGGGTATCCGACTTCTTTAGACAACCTGTTCCAGTGCCTCACCATACACTTTTTCATTTGTCCTTTCTTTCATATCTTAGCTTCATCTGAGTCTTACTTTCCAGACCTTCTCTACAATACTAAAGACAAATGTACTTTGTAGATGAAAACTGAAAGGTTGGCATGATTTTGTATCATCAGGAAACAGGTCTTTAAGGAAAACATGAAGTGTTATGAGAATCCTGATAAAGATGCAAGACTTGTCAGTGCACTACTTTAGAAGTGTTACCATCAAGACATCCTAACTGACAAGCCTTTCAACTTACATGGTGATAGTAAGGAGCATATTTGTTCTCAAAATACTTTCTCCCATCCAGCATAGGAAGCACAGATTTTAAATCCTGCTACTTGCAGAACTTGTTATGGGGAAAAAAAGCATGAAAAGAAAACCGTCCCTGCAAAGGGATCCCCATTTGTGTACATTGTCCTACAGGACAGATCTACTGCAACAAACTACTGAATATCTGCTGTGCAATCCACAAGGGCAATTTGATGGGATAACATGGACCTTGTCCCAAACTTCTCAGTTTCTCTCATTTCCTGTGATAAAACGCCAAACTAAAGCCGATCAAGAGCTAACTGCCAAGTGGTGCTGAATATAGAAAGAAAAGCCCAAGAGTACAGCTTACATTGGCAGGATTTCCTTGCAGCTGTGGGTGATACTGCTGTTTTGGAGTCAGTGAGTCAATCTAACTGAGTACAGAGATATCTGTATGTGATAAGCAGCTTTTACAACACAGTTTTCAAAGCCACCCACCACCAGTAAGGTAGCACTGCTCCTGCTACTGTCTTCCAGGATTTTCCTACCCAAAAGCTTGTGCTTTTGATTCTTAGCAACATAAGCCATCCCTTATCATAATGCTCCATTGCTGCCTGCTTGTGGTTACAATCTCAGACGAAGCCTTGGTTGCTAAATTACACTCAAGTGAGTCTCTAAGTGCTTTCTTGGCCAACCTATTTTCCCTATCAATGTGCCTGTTCTTTACATAAGAAGTATTTGAGATTCATTCAAAACCTGTGAATGATGAGCTGAGCTCTTTAGGGCTGTGGTTTCCTTCTTAGGCCGTAGGTGTGCAGATGAAGAAACGCACTATAAGATTTCATCTTTAACCAGCTCAGCTAATCACATTCTGAAAAACAGTGCTGTTAGTGGGACTTTTCCAGGTAAGGAAATAGAGGTATGTACGGACGTGCTTTGTAGAACCACTGCAAATATTAACCATGTTGTTGCAGGAAGTTGGATGTAAGTAGTCTGTAGGCTAAAATGTGTCTTTAGAATTTAACTATTAAATGTTTACTGGCTTTCTCTTAAATATTAGTACTATCTACCTGTGCGCTTCCAGTAACAAGGCAGATATTCAAACATCAGGTTCATTATTCAGGCTACACATAAATGCAATTCAGAGAAGGATTTTTCCTCTGCGTTCATTTTTTTTTTTCATCCATTCATACACTTGAAAGAGCATTTTAAGCATAACAGGAGATTAATGAAATACAGTTTCATAGAATCATAGAATGGTTTGGATTGGAAGGGACCTTAAAGATCATATAATTCCAAGCCTTGTGCCATAGGCAGGGATGCCTCCCACTAGATCAGGCTGCCCAAGACCCCACCCAGCCTGGCGTTGAATACGTCTAGGCATAGGACATCCACAACTTCCCTGGGCAACCTATTCCAGGATCTCACCACCCACATGATGAAGAATTTCTTCCTAATGTCTACTCTAAATCTTCTCCATTCCAATTTAAAGCCATTCCCCCTCATCCTATTGCCATCTGCCTTTGTGAAAAGTCCCTCCACAGCTTTCTTGTACACTCCTTTCAGATACTGGAAGGTCACTATAAGGTCTGGCTGGATTCTTCTCTTCTCCAGGTTGAACAATCCCAACCTTTTCAGCCTGTCCTCATAGCAGAGGTGCTCCAGCTCTCGGATCATCGTTGTAGCCCTCTTCTGGGCCCGTTTCAACAGTTCCGTGTCCTTCATATGTTGGGGATTCCAGATCTGGACAGAATAGTCTAGGTGGGGTCTCACAAGAGCCTAGCAGAGAGGCAGAATTACCTCCTTCGACCAGCTGGCCAAGTTTCTTTTGATGTAGCCCAGGATACTGTTGGCTTTCAGGGCTGCAAGAACACATTGCTGGTTCATGTCAAGCTTCTCACCAACCAGCACCCTAAGTCCTTCTCAGCAGAGCTTCTCACAATCATGCAGTCTCCAATCTTGTATTGAAACCATGGATTACCTTGATCCAGGTATAGGACCTTGCACCTGGCTTTATTCAACTCCATGAAATTCACAGTGGCCCAATTCTCCAGCTCATCCAAGTTCCTCTGGAAGACATCCTGTCTTTCTAGTGTGAAAATCATACCATTCAGCTTGTTGTTATCTGCAAAGTTGCTGAGGGTGCACACGATCTTGCTGTCTATATCATCAATGAAAATCTTAAACAGCACTGGTCCCAGTATGGACTCCTGAGGGATACTACTTGTCACGGATCTCTCTCTGGACATTGAGTCATCAGTAATGTTGAGTCTAGTAAATTATTGTCTATTTTTTGGTTTGGGTTACTTGACTTGCCACACCATACCATATTTTGCCATAATTTAAAAACGAGTTGTAATTTTAAAGCAAGATAACCTTTTACATAAAGAATTTGGGCAGGGTTTCAAAAATACTTAGCACTAATCTAATTGCTTCCACTGAAGACAATAGCAAGGTATTTGATTGGGTTCAGTGAAATGTTATAAACATCTGAAAACATTGCAGAGTTGACCAGGAAGCTTTTGTAATTGTTAAAAAATGTACTGTAATATAATTTTTGCAAAATTTTATTTTTTTAATACGATGTATATTTAAATGTCTTTTAAAACTATTAATTTCCTAGGGTGTCTTTTTCTTCTTTGTATACTTTTTCTACAGTCACTATTCCCTTTGACTGTAAAAGCAGATCTTAATGTGTCCCCATTGTCCTCACTAACGCAAGACTTTACATTTAGTACGGAAGAAATAATGAAGTCTGAACATCTCCATTGTTTATGCAACTGTGGTATGTCCTTCTTGCCCTTTGGTTTATGTTTGTGCCTTGCCAACACATTGCATTCATGAGAAAATCATTAATCTATTAACCTTAGCATAGCGATTTAATTTACAAGCTATAGTTAGAACTGGTTCACTGCCGATGCACGTGTAAAAATGGGCTGAACAACTTCTGAAAAGTTCGTGTTAAAAATATTCTAATTGCTCAAGTTGCTCTCTGGCCTGTGTTACCATATCAGATGCATCCCACTGAGGCCTTTCTGGATTTAAAAAAAAGTGTCATTACCTATTCTAATATTTGCCAGTAAGTGTGTGTTACCCTGCCAGAGCTGGCATATCTTATCGCAAAGGGTCATCAGTGTGAACCCATCATTTTGACACATTCTGCTGAAAAAATCATCACCATCTCCCATTAGATAATGAAATACATCAAGGCTGTTCTTTCAAAATTAAGGAACAGTTTCTCATCTGTCAATCTGGATAGAACACAGACTAATTTGGCTTCCATTTATATACTAAATTATTATAAGGATAATAATGGTGACATATAACAACTACATGATCTTGTGGGTAAGTAAATGGACTGCAATCCAAATGTAAGGTAAATCATGCAAATGAAAAATATCTACAAAATTAAAATGCACTGGGCCTAATCCTCTGGCTAGCCTAGCTAGCAGGTATTACACTTTGTCATTCATCCTGAGAAGGCAAAATCTAGCCCCATTCAATTAAAATAAAGGTCTGTTCAAGATGTCTCACACTGTGTAATGCAGTGAGGATAAAAGGACGTTGTGAAATTAATTTAATGAGATTAGGATTGCCACATAATTTTAGCAGTTTACATTTGATTCTGATAGATAGTGTCAGCAAAATATTTTTATATAATTATGCAATGCTATAAAATAAATAAGAGGAAATATGTTTTCCAGTGTCTGAGGCAGTAACAGTTCCACTCACAATTTTTCTTTCTTTTGAAATGTTGAATTGTACTTGTTTTAGGGAAACTCAGAAAAGAAGTCAGGCTGTCAAAAAATAATCATGACATCCCTTAACAAGAAGGAAAAAATGTTTATGAAATTTTGGAAATTATTTTTAGGTGCAAAATAACTAGGATACTTTAAAACTGAACAGATATTTTATGTTTTGAAATAAATATTTTAGCTAAAAATTACAAAAGAGAAGAAACTTATCTTTTAAAGGATTACATGATCTAAAGAAACTACAGATTTCTTTTTAGTTAAATAAAAGTTTTCTGTTTATCCTCCCCAAGGACTGAAAAAACCCTTAATTCCTCTTTCACTTCAAATAACATATTCTTTTTTTTTAACTTGCACTAAGTAGTGACATACATTAAAGTACTTTGGCTCCTTAGCTCAGGGTGGCTGAATACCAACTACTGATTCTAATGGCAATTAGTAAAGTGCAACCAGTAAGAGAATTAAAATGGCAATCTCCTCTTAGAAGTACTGTCAATGTTACAACCTCAAAGCTCCCATACAGCACAGTACTTGAAAGGGAGTTTATCATAGGTGCATGCCTCCTCTGGTAACATAATTAATGTGACCTGTGTAGTCACACTGATGTATATACACAGTAAAAAAAAAAAAATTACAAGAGAAATTCAGATGGGCACCTGCTGTTTATAACATCAGGAAGGATAAGAAGGTTTGAGGGTGGGCAGAAGAAACCCAGAACAGACAAGAAGTGAAAAAAAGCAGCCGCCTCTACTAGCTGTGGAGCTCCTTAGCAAGTGGGAAATGAAGCTTACAAAAGGATGCTGTAGCTATCTTGTATTTAGAGACAGGATATGGGAAGCCACTAAGGTCCATCCAGTGGTAGTCTTGCTGGTTATGTTTAATGGCCATACTGTACTCATATGGCACTCTTTGATGTCTGAAGAATAAATACTGCCTTCTTATCATACAGAGGGTGCATGAAGTGTGTAGACCTGGAAGAAGTTCCAATGGTTTTAAAAATTGCTGCATGTGGCGACTTGAAAATTGTGCTCTGTTTTGTCTGACTTATATCAGTACAAAAAGTTCCTTACTTTTCCATGGAGATATGTTAATGTAACCAGGTCACCATTTACATTTTTCTTCCATAACCATCAAAGTCAGTTTATGCTCCAAATGTGCAACATCTTGCTGGGGAAGATAAATTGACCTGTTATTGCTTCATTAAAGAAGGAGTGACAAATGGGGTATGAATCAATCCATAAGGTACAGTCCATGATAAGGATTTTTTCTGCATATGTTCTGCCTCTTCCCCCCTCCCCCCTCTTCATTGCAATAGTGTACTCATTTTGAGGGCTTTTTAATTGGGAAGGTTTTGAAATATCGAGTGAATCTGCCAAATTATTTCTACCTGACTTTCCTCCAAAGCCGAAGACTTCAAGCTCTAGTCATTTTTGCTGAATCAAAATGGGAACAAAACAGCTGTTTGCGCACTTACTGAGATCAAAGCTAAATGAAAAATAGACACTGGCTTAACTGGCAAATGATCACAGGTAATCAAGGGAGCTGGCTATGGATATAGTGAAAGACCATCTGACAAGCTGTAACTGACACTTGTAATTCTTGAAAAACAGTGCATGAAAGAAACACATTTCATTGACCTAAACTTTTCATGTCAGAAATGTAATTATAAAAATTTAAGCCAGAACCTTTCTGTGGAAAGTCAAAGGCCAAGAGGTCTTGGAGGACACAAGAATTCCTTCCCAACCCCTTGCATACATGGATATATGGAGACCTACTGTGGAAGACAGTCAGCGTATGCTGGGAGTGGGATTTAGAGGGTAGAAACACAAATCCAAAAGCAATAGTGTTTCACTGGCTCTGTTTCTGGCAGAAAACTTGTTTTAATGAACACTGATATGAAAGAAACATGGTCTTATTAAGGCTGATAAATATTTATTCATCATTTTCACATAAAAAAGATTGAACTTGTGCTTAAATTACAGGTGACAGGAACAAATTGTAGGAGATGTCATCTGGAAATGACCTGGAACTTGGTGAAAGCATGCAGTTATGCACAAAGATTCTATCCTGACAATTCAAAGAATGTAATGTCAGGCTACTAGCTTTAGAAAAGTATAATAATTTTCCCAACAAGGGTAGGTTTCTTCCTTTATGCCTCATTCCCACTACTAACATTTTGCAGTAAAACAGTCCAATAGGTGTCAATTCTTGGAAAGAGGAGCTCTTTGTGCTCCATCCCCTACCTTATTTGATATGAATTGTATTCGACTTCATCCAGCTCATACACTGGTGCTTGCCTAAGGCACTATCTACTAAGCATTGCAAGCAGAAATGTCAGGACATTTAGCATATGCTCTTTAGGGACATAGAGATCTTTCCTGGAGCACTGATGAGATTAATATTATTAATGGAGATATCTGAAGTGGAAACAATCTTCCAAATGCTTTAAATATTGAGCATATTAAACAATGAAAATAAAACATATTGAAACACCTTAAAAACTTGCAAGTCAAATAGTAGCTCAGGGCAACAACATTTCTCATTTTCCAAGGATTCTGCAAGGAATATGAAGTTTTCTTTTGCATATCTTTTCTACTTAAAATGAAAAAGCCCATTTCATTATCTCATAAGCCTTTATGTATCAGTCCAAGCTATCTGAATTGTGTTGTGCAATTTTAGTAAAACAGCTTTACCTTCAATCATTCCTCAGAGCAATCCTAGACAGATTGTGCAATAATTGTTAAAAAGGGGTGGTGGTGGGGAATGCCTCACGTTTTTTTGGACCATTGTTGGGCATTATTTGGCAAATAGCATACGAAATGCATTAACAGAACTGAGCATGAGAAAATCTCCACGGAAGCCACATTATGGAAGTGTTTCAGCACAGGACTTACATTGTTGTGGGATTCATTAACAAGTCATTAGTAATGTTTCTCTCTTTTAATAAAACATGAAAAGTTTCCTGTAGGTGCTTAAATAATGCCTTGCACTCTGCTTTTACCTGCTCAGTTGCAGTCATTTTTATACAAGCAATCTTATTTTTCCAAAATTTAATGCTATTACATTCCTAACTAGAAAAGGGTTCAATCTCCTGATAGAGTACTTTTTTTGTCCTACTGCTCACTTGAACAGTTCTCTGTATACAAATGTTGATTTTCACACAACAAGTAGGAAGATGATAATTTCTGAGACTTCTGCTTCTCTTTAAAATCTGGTTGAAACTGGTCAGAGGATCCAAAAGTTATTGATGGGAAGTGACAGATGGATGAACAGATGATCAAGCAGACACATAGTCAGCAATAACACATAAGACTAATTTCAATAGGAAACTGGACTAAAACCAAAAGTGGTAGTGATCTCTTAGACAATATTAATATTTTGGTCACCAGTGTAAAAATACCTCCATTTTTTTTTGTGACCATTTCAAAACTTGTAGTACATGTGTCCTAAGTGATTCAAACAGCAAAGCAGAAAACCAAAGGGACATTGCTAAGACATTTTTTAGCTTCTCTTCTCGGTCAGAATGCTACATTTTTACAGTTTGGACTATATTTTAAATCTTTAAAGCCAGATCCAACTTGGGCAGTCCTGGCAATTTCAATGGAGGATTAATGTGTCTCATTAAGGAAAGAAATATGGTCTAGCACTTTTCAATAGCAACAAATGCTTGCTACAGCACTTCTCTGATCAACATATATTTGACTTACTGTAAAGCTTTTGAGCTGGTCCTTTCCAAAATGTGTGAAATATACGTGCAGGAAAGCTGAGAATGTATTGCTATGAATTGAGCTGGCTGCTGCATTCCAGCAGAAAAGGGCATTCTTGTTCCTAACCCCTTTTCTTTCAAGCTGATCCAGCAGAAAACCAGTCCACCAAAAGGAAAGAGCTGTAAGGTATTTACTTTGTGCCAAACTGATCTGAGTCACCGTGAGGTCTGACTATAGGTTGATCTGCTAACAAGAAGGGGTTTACTAGGTACAGAGAAGTCAAAAAGTAGGAGCGTTCTTGTAGGTGGGTGAGGCACGTTATAGATGTGCAATCAGAAAAAAAAAAGATTCCCCAAAAGAGAAGGACAAGAAGAAAACCAACTGGTTAATGCTGGAGATGTCCTTCATAGATTGGTAGGAACATAACAGAAAACTCCATTTTCAAATGATTTCTTTGAAACATAGTGGCTCTAGAAGGCCATGGAAAAAATTTGGTTTGGTATTTCCTGTGTAAGAATTTATTGGAATGCATTAACATGTAAAGATCCCCCTCTAGGCTGTCGAAACAGGGACCCTAGGGCATTGCTGTTACTCCTGTCTCCCTCCCGGCCTGGTGGATACTGCTCTTCCATAGCCAAATCAGCAGCAATCATGCTCTGCAGCAGAGCGGCAGCAGCAGTCACTGATGTCCTGTTTACATTTGTATCAAAGCAGGGCACTGTTCCAACACAAAATTAAATATGCAGGGGTACACATACAAGGCGGGATTTGCAAAAACTCTCTCTGTTAAACTGCTTCCTCTTCATTTGAAGCTGGTGGTAGATCTCCCATGCATTCCAACTGCTTAGCTCAGCCAGTAGTAAAAGCTTTTAAAAATTCTATTTTATGGGTACTAGAAACATGATAGAACCAAGAATTCATTGGAAAGATCATCATATATAGACTCTGTTCACCGTCTCTGTTTTCCAGCTTCCCAGTTTAATTCAGGAGCTGAAACTGCCAAACAGGCTGCAAAAATCTGCCATCTCAAGCAGTCATGAGAGAGCCTGCAAAATTCTCAAAGTCCTTTCATAACATACCCAAACTATTTGCAATTGCCTACAGAGAAGTTTGCTTTGGAACAGCATCAAAGGTCAGTTTATCCCACTGAAACACCTATTAGTATATAGAGAATTAAAAAAAAAAAAAGAACAAACCAATAGTACTAGCACAGTCCTGGAAAATGTGAACTCATAAGCAGAGTTCAGCCAGAACAGACTCCAATTAAACTTGAACAGCCAAGATATGCATGAGCTGCAGTTTATTTCAGGGGGACTTCTGCAGTACTTCATGTCATGGCAAGGCTTGGACGCAAGTATGTATTTGTTACAAGTCAGAGAGGAGAAAAGCCCACATCCCTCTTGCATTTTTTTGTACTCTCTGCAGAAATGGAAAAGAAAACTAAAAGAAGCGGAAAGCCTCTAGCAGAAGTGGAAGACTTTGAAGTGGAAAACTAAAAGCCCATACTATTACAGGGCCTATCTGTCAAATTTAATTCCTACTCCCACTAGCTCTTCCCTGCACCCCTGCCACCTCTGCAAGACCAAAACACAAAGGCAGGAGCTCTAAGGGTTGTTTTTTTCCAGCCTCTTTGCTCTTGGGAGTCCCTTTAGGAGACAGTAAGCAAGAAGTGTTCTATTAAGCACATGCTCTATAAAGAAGGGCCACACACAGCAGCCTGGATTGATGTCCTTAAAGCCTTCCACTGAAGACTTTTGTCTGACAAGTAGAAGCTCCACTGAATGAGGAGGGCAGAAGGAGTGGCAGACTTTCCCTTTCCTCCTCGCATTCCCAGACAAGGGCTAGGCATGCTGGCACCTTTGTGCTGCATTTAGTCGCATGGATAGCTTCAGGCAACAGCCTTTACTGTCGATGGGACTGTCTACTGCACATAGTTGGCTCTGGAGGGGACAAAAGGATAAAGTCCTGGCTACATGCATTTCTTCGTGGCTCCTGGAGGCGCTGTGGTTACCTAGGGAAAAAGGAAAAGGAGTGCCTTGCTCTCTGACACAAGCTATGCTTTCAGTAAGGCCGAGCTCCCAAGGCTGAATTCCTTCAACTACAAGTTAAAGGAACTCATTGAAGAAGAGGGAAGAAGGGGAGGTAACGTTCAGCCCTGCCAAGTGCTAAATGTAGATGTGAGCAGGAGGTTAAAGTCTTTCATATGAGAAACTCTGGTAAGTGCAAAAGCTTTTATACCCCAAGGCAACCTTTTAAACATAGAAATACTAATTCTGAGTTAAGAATTTCCCGTGCCTCAGATCCCTGGATGGTTGTCCTGTGCTTTAACTCTCCATTAGGCATCTGCTACTGGCTCTAGCAGGGAAGACAGACCATCAGCTCCATGCTCACTATAGCACTTTCATGGGCAGAGCTGAAAAAAGAGTTTAAGCCTTGGTAAGGCAAGAACACCCAGCACCATCAAGATCAAACTTACCTTGGCAATAGCTTCTCATGGATACTGTAGCAGAGGTGGCAGTGTCTCTGAATAATAAAGCCTTTTTCTTAAGGCTGGTGTAACCTAACAGCCAAGGTGATGGCCAAGGGGAACACACAGAGAGCTCTAGTAATGCCACAACATCTCTTCATTTTGCAATGGCAGTGAAACGAAGGATGGGAAAAATTGGTACCAAATTCCTTAGCTAGAGGATGGATTTGAAATGTCCCAGCAAAGATGGGGATTGAGAAAGATGTATGTGCCCTAGGAGTCAGGAGAGATGATATAAGTCTCAGCCACAGCTGGTATCCCATGACTTTGTGCCTGTCAAGGGACTGGTTTTACATTAAGGAGGAATTTCTTCACTGTAAGAATGGTGAGGCACTGGAACAGGTTGCCCAGGGAAGTTGTGGATGCCCAGACCCTGGAGGTGTTCAAGACCAGGTTGGATGGGGCCTTTAGCTGCCTGATCTAGTGAGAGGTGTCCCTGCCCATTGCAGAGGGGTTGGAACTAAATGATCTTTAAGGTCCCTTCCAACCCAAACTATTCTATGATTTATGATTCTGCAATTTCTTGCAAGATTTCCCCTCACCCAGGATTATGTTGAGTGTGGGGGAGAAGTATATTCTTAGGGATATGAATGCTCATGCCCACAGACAGCAAGCTGCTACCTTAGTGTGCCAAATAGCAGCAAACAAAATCAAATGCAAAGTTGAACATCCACATTTA
Organism: Coccyzus lansbergi; assembly: GCA_033558105.1. Lineage (NCBI taxonomy): Eukaryota > Metazoa > Chordata > Aves > Cuculiformes > Coccyzidae > Coccyzus > Coccyzus lansbergi. Next base: position 1,704,374 of record JAUMJK010000032.1, on the reverse strand, counting down.
TCAGCATCTCCCTGACAGTCTTCCCTCATCAACTCAGGAGTCCTGTGCCTTGCTGTATGCTGCAGGTAGGTGGGCATGGCCTAGGAGGATTGATCCCTTAAGGTTTGAGAACTTCTTCTCAGGTATGAACTGTGAAGGAAATCACTCATGTGGAAAACAACATGTGCTTGGTGTTACAGTTTCCAAGCCTGTTTTCTGAGGAAAATACATCATTCTCCTCTGGAATGAATCACAGACATAGGCTTTAATTACAGGACATGTGCCTTCCTCCCTGCACCCCCCAATTATTATTGCAATTTCATATCAGACAGAAATAGGCACCCAGACCTCCAAAGGGAGTAGCTTGTATATTCCCCTCTGGCCACCTCCAGCAGCTGCTAGCATATGCAAAGTCCTGGGGCTGGGCTGTACTGTATTTGAAAGGGAGGTAGAATTACCCAGCTATTGGGTATTTAGGTCTGTTAAAAACAGCACACTGGAAGCAGCAACATGGAAGCTGCTTTCCCACATCTGCTCTGCTCTGGGCCTCTGGAGAATATAGGACACAGGATATGCTTCCTGCCTGGGAAGGCTTGAAGCTGCTTGTGAAAGAAGGCATGACCTTTTCCTTAAAGGAAAGGCAACTTATAGAGAGAAGGAAGGGAAAGAAGTCTAGGATACATTTATCTTATAAACAGTGTCATGCAGTCATAACTCATCATGTTTTCTCCTCATGTTTAAAGCTGATTCTTACTTACTTAGCAGTGACGCATTTAAACAGTTAAATCCATCTCTGTCACCCCATTGTTGCTCCAGTCAGTCATGAACCTTCTGATACAAGTCAGATGCTGTTGGGATGAAAGGTTTCATTCATCACAAGCAAAGGAAGTAAGAGGAAGTACCTCAAGAAGAGAAGGGTTTGGCTCATGCTCTGTTTCCAGCTCACAGATGGTTATGTCCTTAGGATGCAGAGATTAAGCATCTCCCACAAAACATGTGAGAAGGAAGAAGAGTCTATGTCTGAGATTCACAGATTTTAATGAATTCCAGAAGGCAAAATCTTTTAATGAGAAGCAATAGCAAAGTTCAGAGAAATGCAAAAGCATTTATCTCCCTTGTTGCATTCCTGCCTGCCAAAAGCAGGAGGGGTGATTTACTCTTCCTTGGTACAAAGAGTCCCTTATGGATCATTAATCCACAGGGAGAATGAGCTCAGGAGCTGCAGACATTTTTTCTTAAAGAACCTTGAATCAGCAGGAAGTATTCTTCAGGAGCATATAGGACCTGTTTATCTTTATTTGCTCCCCACTACCCTTTGCCTTCAATAGTGGTTCCTGCAAAAGCTCTAGTTATCACTGATAAATCACTTTGCCTGCATTAAAATCTATGGTAATAGTATATGAGGCTGCCATGAACTAAATTAAGGTATTTGAAGCAGAGTAATACTAAAAAGTAAAGATCTGAAATCAGCAAATTCTGATCCAAAGGCCAAAGAAATCAATATGAGCAATCTGAAGTTTCAGGGTATAAGTATTTCAACACCACTGACTTCAGCAATGCAATGATAACTTGCAGCAAGTAAGACATTTTTCGAGAAGCTCTGGAGAAATGTGAAGGAGGCAGAAATGGTCAACTATTTGTTTACATGCCAGGACCTCGAGTGAGGTAGTTTCCTGTTTACAGCTACAACTGATCAGAAAACATCCACTGAAAGATATGGTAGCAAAGGGATTAGATGTGGTGTACATCTCTCATTACTATGTTCTCATTTCTTCAGGAGTAATAAAGATAACCTCATTTGTCTCACTTTGACTTTCTGAAACCACCTGAAACTGTTTCAATAATGCTTCAGTTGCTAAGTAAGAAACATTAAAGACAGGTTATATATTTTCATGATACAAAAGCATTCACAAAATGCCACTAGTCTATAGTGGATGACATTTTACACTCTTTACCTTAGTGAAAAAATGTGCAACAGATAACCACATCCTTGTACTCAGGCCTCCCAAGAAGCACTTGCTCCATGCTCAGATTTGCCAGGTTCCACGTAAGTCTTGTAAATTCACAACCTTATTGCTGTAAACGACTCACAAGATCAGAAATGTGGCTGAAAGCTAATCCATGAAACTGGCTGGTGTCCTTGGGTTTTATGCAATTCTATGTATCTGTGCGTGCACACAGCATCCTTTATTTTTGTCCTTTGTCAAACATTGTGTCATGCTATAAGGCTTTGACAACTTGAAAATTATGAAGATTAGAACAATCATGTTTACATGTGTTACCACCTGCTACTTCATTTCTTCCTCATAACTTAAATGTTCAGGAATGTGTCTTTGAAACATGCTACCTTTAATACACTTAAAAACTCTGCTGGATTTCCAGCTTGCTTTGATCTCTACAGTCTAGAGACTATCTCAGAGAATACAAATAAATATGTTTAGGGGGAAAAAAATCTTTTCAAGGAGAAAGCCCTAAAGTCCTTCCAATTTGCCAGTTGATGTAATATGTAAAGTTTTATTTTTCATTTTATCTTTATGCTTCAGGAGGTTTAAATTTCTGCCTAGAATGAGCAACCTGATGATGTAACTAGGGAAGAGGGATGTGGTCAATGCTCCTTATCATGAGCATTGAAGTGCCAAATAATTATTTGGTGATTTTTTTTTTTTTTTAGAAAGGAGGTGGGAGGATAGATGATTTCTGTCCTGAGGAACTTCTAGACTAAACAAAAGAAAGAGGATATATTTATGCAATGGAGAAGACTGTATTTTGTTAGGAAGGAAAAGGAAGGATATGAGAGGAAAGATGTTAAAAGCTAGGTATTAATCATGATTAGGAAAGACACACTGATGAGAGAGCTGGAAAAAAAGGAAAGACTTGACTGACCCAAGCCATGAGACAAACCAGCTTCTTTCTGGGGATGTGCAACAGCATTTTTATTGTCTTTCACAACACAAAGTCACCATGCATCACTGCCTTTATGGTAATGGCTTGGGCTTGAAATAACCTCAAATTGTACCCTATACAGCAAGTGAGTAGAAATCAGAGCTGGCTTCCTGTGTCATGGTGTGGACTGGTTAACTTGAGAAGGAGAAAGCATAAACTGCAGAGACATGGTAAGGTAGGTGAAGAAGTAAGCAGCATGGGAAAGGTGTTTGGAGGGACCAGATCCATCCAGATCTACAAAAGTGAGATGATGGATGATTTTTCATTTTAAGGATAATTAAGACTCCTGACACAAACTGTTGTTTCATCTTTAGGTATGGAGGAAAAGACACCTCTCACTGGGAGATGGGAAAAGTGCCAAAGGCAATCAACAAGGTTACACAAGAATTGGTCCCTTTTCATTAGGTGGACACAGCCTGCACAAGAAGAACGTCCAAAGCACTATCCTCCTCCCTGACCAGGTTTATTTTTGGCTGTGTTGGTGCTAGTTGAAGACATTCACTCCACTCTTCTTCATAACTGGATCAGGGATGTGATGAGTAATAGGAATAGTAACAGGGTGTCCAGAACAAACTGAGTGGTTTTGAAAAGGAATGAGAAAACCATGACTTCCCCTTCTCCCAAAGGAAAAGGGAAGCTGGAACAGAAGCATGGCTCTCAATGGGAGTTTTGTTTCCTGGCTGGCTCTGCTGAACACCTTATGAAGGTTTTTCCATAGAGGTGCAGCCTAATCCTGTGAATATTCCCCTATTTCCACCAAGGGCTTAATTGCCTTTAATAACTGGTAGTATAGGCTTCTTTAAAACAAAAAATTCTCCATGAGTTCAGTGAGAGAATGCAACTGATTCCAAAATCAAAGTCCACTGGCATAATTATGGAAATTCAAGAAAGGAAGGCAGTAATGAACTCCCCCAGTAGTATGATCTAGGATGTAAGAAGTGTGTCCCAGCTTGTAAGTACAATATCCTGTGTGATGTCAAGAAAGATCTGGAGGGGGTAGGTATTTCATAGCAAGCTGTAAAGATGAGAGAGCAAAGAAAAAACAGTGGACAAGAAAAGAAGAAGGGAGATGGAAGAAGGGGCCACTGCTAGAGGAAACAAGGTCTCAGCCCAGAGGATGACAAGGGAAGATTCATGTCTTCCTTGCCTCTGCCTATCTTCCTTCCCACTGCCAGGATGGTCCTTTAAATGGAGGAAATGACATTAAACACTTGGGACTTGTGTCTCTCCTATGTTGAGATATGACTACTTACCTGTGGATTGAGAAATGGACTGACAGGAAGGATTGGGATGTGCAAAGGATATCTAAACTAGGCAACCTGAGAGGACAGATGTGAGAGAGAGGTAATGATAGAGATTGGTCTGCTCTCTGAGAGCATCCTTGCATCACAGATACATCAAGAATTTAATTTTCTGTTTACTACATTGGATAGGACAAGGAGATTACTCATGCCACCTGAATGAACTGTCAGTAGTTAGAAGAACAACTTCTGCTAGATCATGAGTGCTAGTTATTAAAGCCTCAAGAAACAACAGACTCTACTGAATATGTAATTTCGTATCAAATTTGTAAATTTCTAGCTCTAATAGGTTTTAAGAAAACCTTGAAAGCGAATTCAAAAATATATCCACGTAGACCCAAGAAGACAGAAATAAAACATGAAAATTCAGTCTGTCATTTTAAAAGTACCTTAGAATTTTTCAAAACATACGTAAGCTTCCTGAATTCTTGGATGATGGCACTTTCATGGTAACTCTTCATAATTCACTAGAAATATTTTCCCTCAACTCATTCATACATATAACTCTATAATCACTTGTGGTTAAGTGATTTTCAGGCCAGTTATTTTACTTAAGGATTATCTAGTTTACTCAAAACTGGTATCAAGAGCTGCTTTTTTGTCCCTCGTTAAATGACTGAAATTTCTGAAATATTCAAATAGCAGATGAGAAGCATCTTGGTTTTGTCTTAGTAAGAAGGCTTTTTTTTTTTTTCCTCGAAAGATAGCAAGCTTATTTTCCTGGTGTAAAAAGAACAGATTTGTCTACACAAAAAGATCGAGTTAACCTGGAGTAACAATTCTGTGAAAGCTATTCTGGTATGAATTAATTTTCCCTTAACTGCTTGAAGCGGACACAGAATTACACAATATGATTGAATGAAATCTTGAGTAAGCTTTCTGTTTCCAAAGGTGGGCAGACATTCTTTAAAGAATAACTTACTTCAGAATGAATAAGCTAAAATGGCCATTTTTTTTCAGAAAACTGTTCTGAAGATGCAACTACCAAATTCTCCCAGCACAGATCGTAGAATCATAGAATCATAGAACAACCAGGTTGGAAGAGACCCATCGGATCATTGAGTCCAGCCATTCCTATGATGAACTAGATGAACTACTAGAGGAACACAAATCTGAAAATATCTCCTGCCTGCTTGAGTTCAACTCCTACAACATTAACTTTGTGAAGAAGAGCGCAGGCTTGGTCTTTCCCAGATTGGATTTTCTGCCTTAAGTAGCCTGATGCATATTGAATGTCTGCTTCCTCTTTATTTCTTATGCTATTATCATTGTTTTTCTCTGGATCTTTTTTTGTGTTGGTATGGTCCTGTAGTCATCTCCAGGATGGATTCAGGCAAATAGTATAGATTTTTAAATTCAAAACATGGAGTTATTCAGTGTCTATACTATTGTGAGCTGCTACTCTCTGACTGTATATACAGTCAGCAGAAAGACAACTGAATCCAGCACATGCAAGGGATAGAATTATAGAATTATTAGTTTGGGAAAGACCATTTTGATCACCAAGTCCGGCAATAAGTTGGATAGTTTGTATAAGACTATGACACTCACATTTTACTATACCATATAAATGGATATTTTGTAACATCCTTCTTATATATAGCCCACATTGTCATCTTCCTTTCTGTCTTATTACTGAATTTATGCCTCTGCCAAGCCTTCAAAACCTACTCATTTTTTTCTTGCTTTTGAAGGCATCTATCATTGGGGCCTACAGGAGAGACAAGGAGGGGCTCTTTATCAGGAAGTGGGTGCAGTGACAGAATAAGGGATAATGGTTTTAAGCTGAATGAGGGGAGATTTAGATTAGCTATTAGGAAGAATTTTTTTACTGTGAGGGTGATGACGCACTGGTACAGATTGCCCAGAGAAGTTGTGGATGCCCGATCCCTGGAGGTGTTCACGGCCAGGTTAGATGAAGCTTTGAGCAAACTGACCTAGTGGAAGGTGTCCTTGTCCATGGCAGGAAGGTGGATCTAGATGATCTTTAAGGCCCCTTCCAACCCAAACTGTTCTATGATTCTATGATGATACAAAAAGTGAAACATGATCTTATGAGTGTTAGTCTGTGAATAGAGATACACCCAGAAGTCTGAGTAGCCCTGTAAGTACTGGAGAGGGGTGGTGTGTATATATACGTATGTCTGTGTGTATTAACACATACAGATATACAGTATGTTAGATATACACAAGATCTGTGTGTATATACGTTGGTATATAAAGAATTCAAATCCATTTTCTAGGTTTGATGTCACTGAAATAATCTGTTTGCAAACCTAAACACCTATGCATAAGTAAATACTTGATGTCTGAGTCTGCATTGCTGTGACATTGTCACATAGGTTTTTTTATAATGTGGACTGTCTTATAAAACTAGACATTTTAAACACGCAGTCCCCTGTAAAATAGGCATTTATCACTCAAGATAACATGGAGCTCTCTCAGGGTGTGTTCAAAAGCCCCCCTGCAACTTACTGATAAAAAGCTTAACTCCATTTCAGGGCTTATCTGAAGAAGAAAGAGGTAGACACTCATGAAATAACTGATTTTTTTTTCAAAGATGAAAAAGAGAGGGAGAGGAAAGGAAAAAACCCACTTTAAAACTTCAATGCAGTAGAGCAAGTTTAACCCATTGAGATTTTAAGCAAAGTTTTCTGCTTCATCAGGAAGAACCCTGTGGTGAAACATATGTCAGAAGAGAGAAAGATACAAGAAACTGTCCTCCTTTGCAGAGGACAAGATTAATTAAGAGGAAAATCACTTAGCCAGATGTCTCATTGGTGAAACTACATGTGCAAGGTACATCCTCAATAAGGAAGCAGCATAGCGTGGACAGTGCATTTGATTTCCCTGCTAACATTGAAGAGACAGGAATCTGGTGTGGATTAGATCATGCTATCTCTTGGAGAAATAGAGGAGTACAAATCTTATTTCAGCTAAAAATTATGAGTGGCATAACTGGTGTTATAAAGTTACAGTATTGTTACTTGACACAGCTGAGTTATGGGTCACAAACAAATTATCCAGAGAAGACAGTCCTTTTCTCCATTTGTGTTCATAAATTGTTAGCAAACGAAACTTGATCTCTCCAAATGCCAATTTTCTTCATTCTCTAAGTAGTTTTTCAGAATTTCTAGCAGCTGGTGAGTTTTTCATCAACTCATTATAGGTGTAACACTATTAAATTCATTTGACATAGGAACTTAAATCTTTAAGAAGTAAGTAAAACACAGTCTATCTGCTGTCCAAATACGTGCCCCACTAAGGTATTCATGTGTTCTTGTCACTGTGGCATATAGGTATGCCTAAGTTTTTCAGGCATTTCCTATCACAACTTGGATACAAAACAAGAAAATATAAACAAAGATCCTACTAGTGCCAAACACCATCTTTTAAAGTTTTCTGATTTCTCTGTGGGAAACAAATAGGATAGTTGCTAACTAACTTCTTAGCTAATTTTTTTTTTTTTTTTTCTGGAGCATGCATTACAAAATTAGAAAGTGGGAAACAATGAACTGTTGCCCCAGTGGATCTACTGGACTCCTACCTTCAGGCTGCTATACATGCCTTCCCATAGGCAAAAGCAGCCTCTCCAGCAGTGCCCCTGAGAAGCAGTCATTTCTCTTCTACCTGTAATTTGCCCTCTCTCCCCATGTAGATTTTTCAAGAAAAGGTGCCTGTACAGCACCTAGCACAATCAAATCCCTCTGCTGGTTTAGATTTTTCTGTGCTATAGGAATACTAATCCACCCCAACAATAGAGACAGGCACTCCACAGAGCAGACACACAAACCGACTTTCATTAGAGAATGCAGCACCAAAAGCCTATTTTACAAAAGGGTTTGCTGATTGGACTCAGTCATTTGAACAGTGATGGTTACAGGGTATGTTCCACAAGAGCCTAGAAAGAACGGAGCAGCAATATCAGCAATGAGATGCAGGCACTGCACAATTCTGTTTTATGAATAGGCTTCAGCACATGACAGTCATAACCTGAACATTTAACATCTATTGTGTAAATAATTGCCTTTTTTTCCTTCTTTTTTTCCCCTTTTTTAATTTTTTTATTTTTTTGGAAAAGCGATGCATAGAAATACTGACAACTGGTATTTTTAAAACAAAGACTCCTATTTGAGTGGACATCCCCCCATTCCCTCCAGTTCTCCAGTTTAGCAGTTTGTCAAAGTTTCTGCTGTTAATTACTGAAATTTCAGGGGCATTCTGAGCCTTTCAATTTGCCTACTTTCACATCAGCATTTCAAGCACTAAGGTGTCAGTGAGAGCCCTGGGATATAAAGCCAAATTTTCCGATTCATATGCACAGTGGTAGGAGTTGTAAATATACAAGTAGAGGTATTCAATTTACATAAAAGCTTGTGGGACATGTTTTGAGAATTTTGTGCTAAAAATGACAGGTTATTATAATTTATAGGTTTATTTGCTTATAAGTGCTCATAGGTTTACCAGTGAAGACCAAAATTTTCATAATCAATAGCCTCCATTTTTGTTTATTAGTTACTGTCACAGACAAGCGGTTCTGTTGATTAAGAGCAATGAAATCAAATCTATTGCCAAGGCAGCGAGTAACATGATTAAAAGTGTACAGGGATCATTTATGGCTTTTCAAAGGCCCCGTGTGAGAGGTAAGTGATATTGCTCCAGGAACATTTAACGGATTAGTTTGCAGCCTCAAAATATATCTCATAATGTGTTAAAGATAGGGCAAGTCTGCTCTCAGAAGCAGACTTGCCTTTCACAGTTGTAAGTCGCTTTGGCTTTATCGGGGGCCACCTTTGCCAAGCTCTCAGCCTCTCTGGAGGGGACAGCCCAGCTTTCTGCCAGAAACCCTAGCTCTTATTTTGGCAGGTGGAGAAGTCGGGCACGATGGAGCTAAGACCTCCTGCCTGCAGGAGAGAGACAGCACCAGGTCTACTCCCAGCGACCAGGGCAGGGCTTGCATCTGGGGTACTGCTGAAACACAGCTGGCAATGCAGATGGAAAGCAAACAGTTCAGAAGGCTTGCTTTGCTTTGCCCTGTTCCTCACCTCTTCCTCTCTCTGCATGGCTTGATGTGCAGTCTTGCCTCTGGCTTTCCTTTTGGGCCTGCACTGCTCCTTTACCCACCCAGAAGGAAGACCTTGCCTGCTGGTAGGTGGTGAAGAATACAAGCCTCCACAAACTGCTCTCCTTAACCACTAATTCCTTTGACAGCTGGCATTTGAGGTATAAGAGGCCCCAGATAAAATATACCCAGCATACCAAGTACAGATTAAATCCTTTAAGGCACAGAACACCTTCTCCAAGGGGATGAACACCTTTGACCCCCAAAGACAGCTTTGCATAGATCACTGCCTTCCCAAACTGAACCATTGACCTGGTGACGTCTATTTACGTGAGTCTTTTACCTCATTTGAGCTGTCCCATTGCCTTGGAAATAGGTTGCTGGGGTCTAAAAGGAAGAGGGCAAAAGCTACAGTCTGAGCAGACTGCCAAACTTGCAGAATTCCTCAGATTATGTAAATCAGTTAGCTGCTGCCTGTATATCTGAGCAGAAGTGAGAGTAAGAAAATGCATGGCCAGAAGGAGATGCATTTAAAAGTGATGCATTTAAAAATCATGAGGTTCATATTCCAGTGAGTCTAAATCTCTTTTATATCATCATCATAATAACAATAACAAAAAAAAAAAAAATAAACAGGAGCTATATTCACAGCACAACATTGTATTGAATCTGAGCAAACAAAATTCAAACCAAACTCCATTTTGGGCTTTGGTAATGGACTTCTTTACTTAGGTATTTCATTTTACTCCAGTCACACACAGCTGTCCATTAGCAATGAACAACGGAGTAAATATACACACACTGCCTTACATCAGCAGGGTGAATTACTGGCTCTCTTGCCTTTCTGTTGAATATACAGAGAGCCCACTGAGAGTGATGGGATATCTGAGCCGGGCACGGGAAGTGTCTGAGGTTAGCTGGTGTGGTGTTCTCGTATAGAGGCAGACTACATTTCTATGGTTTACAGAGTTGAGTATTTGAAACCTGAAACAGAAACCCAGCCCCACTTGTATTACCAGGATCATACTATATTTAGAGAATGAATAAAAGTTCCTTATCAAACACGAGTGAACACAAGGAGATAAGCAAAGAACATGAGCAATTAGGCAACTTAACACTGTTTGGTTTACATCAGTAGGCAGCTGCTCTGTAGTCTCACCTGCAGGTACTCAGCAAAAAAAATAATTATTCAGTGATGTTAAAGGTTTTTGCTGATTGTTTATCCATTTTCACACTAATTTCAAGGATTTTTACTACGGTTATGAAGCACATCTATTTCCCAACTACTTTGTCTCTGTGGCAAGCATCGGCTGTCCATGCTGTGCAGTGCCTGTCAATACACTTATCTTTCAATATATTGTTTCTTGCAAAAATTCCTGGAATTTTATTAAGAAATAAGACACTTTTCCCAAAGACCTACCCCCCAAAACCTCAGTCATAAAAACAGTGCACCAAACTTGAGTTATACAGGAATTTAGTACCATCAGATTTCCTTCTAATTTAATTTTACTCTTAATCTGTAAATCTGATCCATATAATTTTTTAAAAAAGACAAAGACAAACTGAAATAAAATACAGGAACATCCTGTCTGAATCAGTAAGGGAAATTATGAGGGAAAATAAAGAACAGATAGTCTCTATTTTTCAGTCAGAATACATCTTCTAGCTAGATTACAAACCATTTGTTTTCACTGGCAATCATCTAATCATAAAATAATTCAAGCTCAGAATTCCTGTCTAGATTTTGGAACAAAGAGAACTTGATGGATCAGCCTTTTTTTTTTTTTTTTTTATGAACAGACAAAAGGGCCCACAGGCTGCTAACACCTCATCCAGATCCACCCTAGAGCCTTCTGTAGGGTCCTCTGACAACCTGGGCCTGTCAGATAAGTGATTTGTAATGTATTCAGGACTATAAAGTTGGTCCTGGGCTTGTCATCTAGCCAAGCCTGTCATGAAGGAGACAAGATTGGGTCTGGAGCCTTACTGGTACTGCACAATGAGCAAAATGCACCTCAATGAGTAACAACTACCCTCCTGCACACGCTTGAAGATCACCAGTGGTAGTAATTTACTCAAGCTTTTCCAAACTTGAACTCTCAGAATCCTCAATTAGCCTGCATACTTCTTTCCTATCAGTAAAAGAATACAAGCTATAATAGAAACAATAGAAAACAAGCTAAAATATTTTAAATTGCTGAATAAAACAGAATAAGATATACTACAAAGCTAGCATCTAATCTTTCTTGTTGATTGGAACTTGCAAAAAGGACTAAAGGGTAAATAGAAATTGCTGGTCAGGATTCCAGAGGTGCTGCTCACTGTGTATTTCTGCTGGATCAGCCTGTCTCATTCAAAGCCTGGGAAACATCATTAGTGCCAACATTCATACAGAACAAATAATCTTACAGCAATCTCTAAAACAAATCCTGAATCATGGGCAGCATCCAGCAGCACTGTCTGTCCTTTCTGTGTTCACGATAGATATCATGGTATGATAAACAGTTCTGCTATTGCTGGTTTATCCGTTATAAAATAATACAAAACTACTGTCTTGAAATAAAACAAAAAAGATTATAGTAAAGCGGTAAAAGAGATATGGAGCTATTGCAGCACCAAAAACTCGGAGTTTCCCCATTGACTTTTCTCAGCTTATCTAGTCAGAATCCACCTCCTTCCTTTCTGCTTTCTTTTTAAAACTGTCCCAAAGTGAACACCGCCATGCTGCAGCTGAGCCTCTGTGCTCACTTGACTCTTTGAACCAAATTCCGTTTTTTTTTAGATTTCCTGAAATATGCAGAATTATGTCAGCTGTAGACTTGCCCTCCTATACCCTCTCTTGCCGAGAAACTGATTTGCTTGTCCTTAAGCCTGTGTTTCTAAATTTTCAGGAGCAGAAACACATTGTGGCTTTAAATATAGCCTGTCAGTTTGTGGCTTACGTCTCATGTTACACACAGTTTGAGACTCTAAACAGGAGTTGGGCAGCACCATTAATATCACAGAAAAGCATCAGTACGCTTTCAAAATATTCTATATTTTCATTCCTGAAGGCAAGGGGAGGGGAAAACATTCAAATGAAACTTTTCTAAGCCAGGGTGTAGGCAGAAACATTACTAACTTTGCTCAGTCCTGTTCAGGAGCCAGAGTCTGCAGAGCTCGTTTCAGTTCTTCACACACACACTCACACACAAACACAAAGTTTAAAAAAGGAAAACAGTTTCGTCACAACTTTTTTCCTTCAGGATTAGTCTCAGGCATTCTTTTGGGATTTTTTTAACATATGAAGCAGTTAGACAATCTTTTCCGTAAGCGGTAGACTGATAAATGCAGTCTTCTGTAAGGGGGGGGGAGGATAAGGGTACTCACGTGGTTGAGATGTTGTATTGTTTTGGTTACTCATAATTTACGCCTTTGAAAAATGCCTTATTTGTGTTGACAGTCTCTCTTCCCTGCTCAGAATCGACGATAGGATTGAACAAAACAGCTGGAAGAGCCCAGGAAAATGCTTCTCTTGTTCGGGCTCTCCTTGCCTGGCTCCTGACCTCTTTGCAACTGGAAAAGGAAACAGCACATGTGTCATTCTCTTTTGCCTGTGTAGCTCACATGAGCGGGGAGGGGCACTCATTTGCAGATAGCAGTAACTGTTTTCAAGTTCTGCAAGTTGGATGTATTCCACCCTTTGCTTTTACTAGCCAGCAACTAGTGGAAAGGACAGTCTTTTCATTGCCCAGCCAAATCTAATAGATTTACTTCCCAAACCCCTACCCACCAGTGTTGATATTGTTGCTTTTAAGAACAAAACTTGTTGTGACTCCTTTCCGAAAACACCTATCATCAGTGGATGAGATTGAAAGTAGGGCTTTCAATTTTCATTGCCCAGCAGTACCCCTAACACTCACAGTCTAACTGGTTCTGTCCTTTTAGTGGGTGAAAATTGAGACTGACAATGACTTGGTCAGAGTAGCAATGTCAGTGTATACTGTTCATTTACACTGTGCAAAGAACGAGGAGGGATATGTAGCTGTGATGCAGGCTGAGACACAGGTAACTCCTGTCTTGTCTCTGACACAGGCTTCTTAAGGTACCTTTGGCAAAGCATTCAACCTCTGCTTCGGTTTGCCATCTGCAGAATAAAGGTGATACAACCGATTTCCTCACAGTCTTGGTAATTTTATTTTAATCTGCAGGCAGGTTTTGTTTATAAATAGGGCATATGTATTGGTCTGTATAAATTAATTTACTCATACTCAGCAGGAAGATTTTCAGCCTGGACTAGGCTACCAGCTCCCACATTTGTATTGCTACCATTTAAAGTTTTTTGACTCTTTGCATGCTCTACAGCAATCAGCAGTATGTAGATTTTGTAAATATGCACACACAGTCAGTCTGCTGTTGACATGGGCTAGGACTTCTACTTCATACCTAAATACATGTAATTTACAACGCACGTGTCTCAGATTATAAGAAGAGTGGACAAAATTTCCATTTTCCTGTTCTCTGTGAACCAGGATGAATTAACTGCTTGTCCCTGACAGAAAAAACACAGTAACCATCAAAATGGAAGTGGAAAAAAACAGAGTCATGAAATTCAGACTGAGACTCATCCTGTTTTGCAAAACTGTTGCAGGATATTTCTGTGAAATTATCTCAGTGGCCTCCTACAAGAAACCAATGCGGCAAACTTGGTTCACGGTGTTTATTTAACAGCTATAGGTTTGAAAGAACAGTAACTTATTTACATGTGAACGACAAATAACAGCTTGTTTGTGATCACAGATACAGTAAATGACATCAGTCAGCATTTTTCACACCCTAGGATCGTGGTAGAGAGCTCTGGAACATTCAGTGATAGAGCAAAGTAAGGCACAAAACAAAGAGGGAAAAATAATAGTGAAAACTCCTGACATTGCTCCAGAGGCCTCAACTGTCTAACAGCACACTGATTTATACCAGGTAACTTTTCTATGAAGATATCATCGAGTATGTTATGTATTACTTCTTCTTCTATATTTGAAACACCATGTGCACAAGTAAAATTAGAACTTTTTATCCTGGGACATGAGAATTGTTGTCATGTGAAGTTGTTATGTTTACATCATCATACTTATCCCTGAGAAATTTCAGAACTGTTGGGAAAAGGCTTTTTGGCCACTGCAGGTGAACTGAAGAACTCAAGATATTGATGCCTTTATTATGTTAGTGCCAGTGGTCTAGACCCTTCCCAGGAGTTTTGTGGTAGACTACTCAAAACATCATACATGCATCCAAATGGACCACCCTAAAGTGAGCCCAGTTAGTTCCTAGCACTTAATCCCTTTGCATCTGTCTCTCACTGGGAGAGTTATACTCAACTTTACACAAAAGGATTCTAACAGAAACAAACCCGCATGGGTAAGTGCCCTTTAACACCTTAATATCTTCACTTTTCTTAGGACTTCTTTCTTTGCTTATTGAATAGGCTAGGATACCCAGGAAATAAGAGAGCCGTTTTCCAAGGCTGTTGCTTGCCCTCAGGCAGACCATTAAAGAGATCTTGCCTGACCTTTCCCATTTATCATTAATGGGAAATGTGTGAGGTTGAAAAAGGAAGTGAGCATGACACCTCCACAGATCCCAGCATGCTTCTGGAGGAGCCCGAGACTGGGGCAGAAAACAAAAAGAAACCTAGAGCTCCCTGCTTGCCCATACTTTCAGCCCCTGGGGGACAGGAGACACCAATGAAACAAAGAGCAAAAGATGAGTGGAGTGGTGGTGGAGAAAGTATGTGATTAATTATTAATTTCCAGCTTGTCTGAACTGTGTCCTAAGCTTTAAATACAGTGGTTGCTTCTGGGAATAAATGCCCTCCAAAAGGCAAAAGACTGAAGATAGTAGAAAGGTAGCTGTAAGCATTTTTTTATCTAATGGCTGTGGCATTCATACAGGATCCACAGGACCTCTGGGATAATGCAGGTATGCTGGGAAGTGTGTGTCTCAG
This sequence comes from Coccyzus lansbergi, assembly GCA_033558105.1. Lineage (NCBI taxonomy): Eukaryota > Metazoa > Chordata > Aves > Cuculiformes > Coccyzidae > Coccyzus > Coccyzus lansbergi. The sequence continues at coordinate 1,689,109 of JAUMJK010000032.1, read as the reverse complement.
CTGCATGGCTTTCATTAGCCAACTACTTGAACTTCTGGGGCCACCATGTTCCCATTAACCTACTGAATAAATGTCAGTTTCTTGCCGTGACGAATACTTTTCTATCTCCAGCCTTTGAAATTTTAGAGTGTTTTTCTGAGCAAGGAAACAAAATTTCCCTTTTTGTCTCAGTAGTGTTTTCAGATGCAACAATCCTTACAGGTCCAAGGGAATTAGTTCAGAAATGGAACCTCTTTTGCCTCTGATAACACAACTTATACTCCTCCTAAGCACAGCTATGTAATGAATTCATAGTCAGGCCCACACAGTTATTCTCTTTGATACTATCTTGCTCCAAGATAAATGATATTTCACAGTCGTTCAGGCTTGGCAAGCCAATGCTGCATGCTGCAGCTGTTGTTCCAAACAGGAAGGGAGGGTTTAGGCTGCACTCAAAGGAAAATAAATAAATAAGACAACGGAAAACATCTCTCTTCAGGCAGTTATGCCAGAAAACAACAGGACATTGGACTAGAAATTCATGTCTTTGCTGCATTTTCATGGTAAAACATAATGCAAAAATCTGTAATCTCAGCCTGCAAAAGCTGTGTCAAGATTGACATAGGCTAAGCATCAAGTTCTTGGTAATATCCTTCTTTGCCCACCTTATGCAGCCTCCTGGACCATGGATCCACACCCTGGACCTTTGAGGAGGGGATGTAACCGCAGCTGAAGTGGTTCTTGCCTGCTTATGAGTTCAAGATGAGCCCTATGCCTGTACTGATGGCCACATTTGCATAGATCATCTGTGTCTCCCACCAGGCTGCATGCCATGGTCACCTGGTCAGCTGCCGTGAGAGATGGTGTTGGTTTTCTTCTCTGCTCTGCTGACTACACACTTCAGCTTGTCTTAAACATGCCAGACTGGTGAGTTGTGTGTGACTTGCAGGTCAGGGGGAGATATGCCTTTAGTGTAGCAGAAGTTAGGCTGAATCCTGAAGAAGGGATAATTTGGAGGAGAAACCATTCAGGAAACCATTTGGCTCTGGACACACAATAAAATTATCTTCTTCTTAATCTCTGGAAGTAATAATATTCCATTATGTGTTACCATTTTTGGTAGCGTTTCCCCTCTGACTTCAACCCTATTGTTTTCTTCCTGTTTCCCATTTATGTTTGAGTAAGAGGGTGGCGATTACTGGCCATAGAATACCTACCCCCTGTGTAGGTGAACTCACACCTGGAGAATGTAAAGGAAAACGAAACCTTTGTGACCACAGTAAAAGGAATGAAGTAGACCTACTACCCAGGATGAACTATGATGCTTGTACATCTCACGCTTTCTGTGGTGCCTATGCTGCCAGTGACTATAAGCACAACTAGGTCATGAAGTGGGGACACAGAGAAAGAATTGTCTGTCTGTTGTCATAACAGTAATTGTCACTGAACAAGTTCTTGATGGTCACTTAAGACCAGAAGAGAAGGATTTATTCTGGAGATAAGAGATCAATTGCCCTTTTTACTTTGTGTCTCAGGCACACATCTTTATTTTTACCACCACTCTGACTTCTACTTGAACCTTTGGGATATATATGACTATCCCTGGAACACAGTATAGCCTCTGCTTTCCCTTATCTCACAATTATTTGCAGTTAAAGTATGTTTGTGTTTATGGCATTCCTACCTAGGTTGTTAGTTTTTTGGGAGCAAGTTCTTTTCCGTTTGTGTCTGCAATGTATGCATTTTCTCAGGGGAACCTCCAGAGTCACTACAATGCAAATCTTTCTCAAAGCATGCCATCACTCTGTGAAATGGAAATATAAGCAGACTCTACATCTTGTCTACAGCCCTGTGAATGACTTTTGGTGATCTGTGGTTCACTTAATGACACTGTGGAAGGAAAATGAGCAAGGTCAAGAGCTCAGTGTACAAAGTGCTGCAGATTCTCTGTGACTATCTATGTTATCATGTTCAAAGATTAGACAGGGTGCCTTAGAGCCTCTGATTCCTGCCTCCTCTCCAATCTAATAACTGATACTGCTGAAAAAAGCATCATCTACTCATACTGTAGACTAATCAGCAGACTATCGACAGGCTGTTTGATAGTGCAGGTTTTGGACATAAGGAACATGAGATGGGTAGGCCTAGAGAGGGTGAATCATACTGTTGTCTCTTGCCAAGTTCAAGAAACGTAAGAGAAGAATTAAAAGAGAAATGTGAATGCTTTGACTAAAGCAGTAGTTGGGATACATCCAACAAAGGTGTTGCATGTGTTCTTTAAATCCATTCCTGAATCTCCTTCCCAGATTGCAGCAACTTAGAGACAAACAGACACAGTCAGACTGGCAGATGATATTTCATGAACTGTAACAACGTTGAGGTATTTGCTTTCATTTTTAGCTTGCATGTTGTGTGTTGTTAAAGGCAGCAGATTGAAACTACTTCCTTCTATAAGTGCAAAAGAAAAAGCTCTTCTTTCTCTTACCTTCTGTACCTCTAGTCAGTCCACAACCTTGGGTCAGAAAATGTTGTGCACAACCCACAACACTTTTTTTTTACCTAATAACCTGCTCACTGTGCTTGAGCACCTACCCTACTCACCAGACCTGGCTCCCTCTACCCAAAGATTATGTCAGCGCTCAAGGGAACTCATTTTTTTGTCAGTAGAAAATGTGAGAACAAAAATGACTGAGATTCTCAACAGCCTTTCAGAAAATGATCTGCAGAATTGGTTTGAACATTGGCAGCATCATATGCAGCAGTATGTCAGCTCAGAAGGCAAGTGTTTTGAAGGTGATTGTAGTTGATGTTCCTAATTTATTAAATAAAAAGAGTTATAGGCACAGTCTCTGGAGTTTTTTTGTGTCAGACCTAGCATATTGATATTGCAACAGTTTTCACTTTGGTTATTAGACTTATTTCCGTAGTCTTGGATTAATTCCAAAAGTAGAGATGCTTCAGTGCAGATTTAATATTTCAATCAGCTATCTTGGCACAAAGCTGTCGTGTGATAAAGGCGTAGTTACATTGAATGAACCAGGGCACCATGAGGATGTGGGTCACTTAACGATGCCCTTGTCACTGCTTTAAAAATAACTCCACAGAATTCCTATCCCAAAGCAGGCTTGAACTTCATTTTTATTATAAGTCCTGTGATTGTAGTTGTTTTTATTAAAAAAAACCCAAACCTTTAAATGCACTTTGTTTTTTCTATCATTCTGATATCTGTCTGAGCAATCATGGAGATGTTTGTGTTTACTGACTCCATCAAGTTTCTTCCTTTATTAAGTGATTAATTAAATAACTAGAAGACAGTAGTCAGCAATCCTAATGGAGTTCATTAGAACTGTACCAGTAACTCAGCAGTGCAGTAGGAAGAAAGGTCTTACAAAGAGTTAGCACAGATTTGGGTCCTCTCAAGCTTGCTCAGAGTGTGTTCTCCACTGATGCCTAGCTGTGGTGTTTGCAAATCCTTAGGCATTGGATGCCATTCCTAAAGTGGCAAATGGTTACCATATCCAGTATGCAGTGCATCCCTTAGGACCATAAATATGAAATTTCGAAGCTTGCAAAGCAGTGAAAAATTTTATGCTGGTAGTGTTTCTTTTGGAGAGCTTTGGGGGAGTTCTTTGATTGGTTGATTTATTAATTTTTTTTTATTAAATCTTATTCTAAGTAATTCCTTAATTAACAGATATAGTATCCAAGGAGCCCTGGCTAAAGTCCTGGTATAAACTTACAGTAACATTGTAGAAATAAATTTTCCTTATCAGCTTACTGTGTAAGTAAAAACAACCCCGTGTTTTTTGACCCCTGCTATACAAATGTGTGTCTTTCTAGTGCAGTCCCATTACTGGATTTACTAACAACTTGCAGACAGTTGCTCCCATTGTTTTCAAAAGACTATACACAGGAATGAAACACATGAGAAAGTAACCCAAAGTAAGCCAAACCCAAGCATTAGAAATGTGATTCCTCACTGTTCTGGTGCCTTATTTTTCTATTTCCTTTTAAAGGAAATTCACCTATTCCTTCTTAATGGATCATTTTCAGTTTTCTCAAAGAGTAAATAATCATCGCACTGGAGTGAGGTTCCTAAGCCACTGATAATAAATATGATTTACATGCTTTGAACAGAGACTGGGAAAGAAAGAGTTCCCAAAGTACAACTAAATGCCCTGAATGTGGCTGTCCTTGAGGTCTGCTCCCGAATGAGTCAAGCTAAAATAGGATATGGTCCTAAACCCAGCTAATTTGTTGGTTTTGCTTGTACTAAGTAAGATTTTCTACAAAAATGGATATAGCTGTCTGCTGTGATAGGAGTAAAAATTTAGAATGGTCTATTCTAATAATAAATTGCACACTGATCATTTTTTTTTACTGCAGCAAAGGCAATTCAGCTGTATCTGATTGGCACTACTTCAACATTTTTGACATTCAGCATGAGAATAATACACAGCTGCAAAACCCAAAACAAAATAAAAAGCTTTCAAACTGCACATGTTGGAATGGCAACAAGCCCAACTACAGCAACTCACCAGCTACACCAACTACAACCCACTCACATCTTAAGCAGGCACTGGAACATATAATGAATGTTTTTGCCAACTAAATTATGCTATGAGTTTTGCTTTGTTTTAATGCAGACTCCAAATGCAGACTCTGAATAAAATGTCACAGACTTCCTTGAAACTTACTTAAATGATACAGAATCAGAACTGTTTGGTTAGAAAAGACCTTTGAGTCTATTCATACCTGTCCTCTACTAAACCATATTCCTGAACACCACCTGTACTGTCTTTTAAATATCTCCAGTGATGGTAACTCAACCACCTCCTTGGGAATACTGTTCCAGTGCCTGTTAACTTTTTCAGTGAAGAAATTTTTCCTGATATCTCATCTGAACCTCCCCTGGCACAACTTGAAGCTATTCCATCTCATCCTATTACTAGTTACTTGGGAAAAGAAACCAACTCTCACCTCTTTACAGCCTCCTGAGTATATACAAACATGGTTGAAAATTTTAGCTGTCAGTTCTGCAACACTCCCATAGACCTACATTTTCCCATCCCTGTGTTCCTGTTAGACATGGTAGACATTACACTGCAAGGAAAAGATGAGATGCTGAAATAAATTATGTTAAGATTACTCCTTTCTTGTAATGAGCTGCAAGCAAAGTCTACTGATATAGAAATACTTCATTGTGAAGTCTGTAATGGTTTATTTAGAAGTAGTATTCTTCTTTACTAAATCAAAGATCTGCATAGGAATTAGTAAGTCAGTAAAATATACATAATTACAGGAAAAATATCTGAATAATCTAAACATAGCTTTTCTCTATCAACTTAATTAGTATAAATTCTGGCTTGCAGTGTCAGACTGAATGGAGATCGAGATTTCACAGGAAATGTTCAGGAGTGGAATTATTATTGTTTAGATCAGGAAATTTTGGGAAAAAATGTGAGTTCAGAAATCTCTAAGAACACTGGGTCTTATAAAAACTCTGTGTAACACTGGTGCTACATTGCTGATTCATCTCTGGGAGCTCAAACCCATATAAAGGAGACACTGAAGAATGTCCTTATGCCTACCTTAATTTAAGAAAGTACAAAGCATGCTCTTATAATTAAGTACATGCTTAGGCCTCTTTCCAAGTTGAGAACACGCTTAAAGATTTTTGTGATTACTGAAAGCTTCCTATAAATATTCATATATGGACAATTCTCTTACCACATCACCCAAATTAAATTTCCTAATTATACTCAGACTCTAAGATGAAGCAGTCTGTTGAAGAAGCTTTTTAAAGATAAGGGGTTAGTGTAATTTTGTGTAACTTCAGTGACTGAGATATTAGTCACATGATCTATTCTAGTCCTCTGCGCTCCTTCCAGAGTCAAAGGAAGAGATAGAGGTTTCCAGAAGGTGATTCATTCTATAGTTAAAATTATGGCTATAATTTTATCCCCTCTCTAAGGAAAAAAAACCCAACAACCTTCTTTGCTGTTTATCATCTATTGCATATAAGTCATTCTTATTGTAACTTTAGAATTGGGAATAACCCATGGGAAGTTGAATTTCAGCGGTTACCATTAAATAATATTTTTTCCTGTAGTATCTTCAAAGTTTTGGAGCTTTGCTGTACCTAGTACCCTAAAATAATTAATCTTTGGGATGTGAGATCAGACACTTGATAATCGTACAAATATTACTGTGTACTTTTTGCAGGTGCAGAAATGAAGGACAGAAAGAAATACTTAAAGGATCTAGGGGATCTGGGCACAATTCCCATGTAAATTATCTAACATAGAGTATCTCAGCTAAAATACAAAATGAAACATAAAATGGTAATGTCTTCCTGATATTTGATCTCACTGAACTGAGTAGCCAGATATCATGTGTATAAAGCTGTTGTAGTTCACAGTCCTGTTCAATGTCTTCATCAATGACCTGGATGAAGGCACTGAGTGCACCCTTAGCAAGTTTGCAGATGACACTAAGCTGGTTGGAAGTGTCGATCTGCTAAAGGGTAGGGAGGCTCTGCAAAGGGACCTAAACAGGCTGGACCACTGGGCTGAGTCTAATGGCATGAGGTTTAACACGGCCAAATGGCGGGTCCTGCACTTGGGACACAACAACCCTATGCAGAGCTACAGACTAGAAGTCTGTCTAGAAAGCTGGCAGGAGGAGATGCCAACGGTATCTTGGCTTGTATCAGAAACGGTGTGACCAGCAGGTCCAGGGAGGTTATTTTCCCCCTGTACTTGGCATTGGTGAGACTGCTCCTTGAATCCTGTGTTAAGTTCTGGGCCCCTCACCACAAGAAGGATGTGGAGGCTCTGGAGCGAGTCCAGAGAAGAGCAACGAGGCTGGTGAGGGGTCTGGAGAACAGGTCTTATGAGGAACGGCTGAGAGAGCTGGGGTTGTTTAGCCTAGAGAAGAGGAGGCTGAGAGGAGACCTCATTGCTCTCTACAACTACCTGAAAGGAGGTTGTAAAGAGGAGGGAGCTGGCCTCTTCTCCCAAGTGAGAGGGGACAGGATGAGAGGGAATGGCCTCAAGCTCCGCCAGAGTAGATTTAGGCTAGAGATTAGGAGGAAATTTTTCACAGAAAGAGTCACTGGGCTCTAGCAGAGGCTGCCCAGGGAGGCTGTTGATTCACCTTCCCTGGAGGTGTTTAAGGCATGGGTGGATGAGGTCCTGAGGGACATGGTTTAGTGTTTAATAGGAATGGTTGGACTCAATGATCCGATGGGTCTCTTCCAACCTGGTGATTCTATGATTCTATGTTTATTATGAAGTTTTGTCCTCCTAAGGTACTAAAATTGTCCAATTGAAAACTGGATACCTGAAAAAACCCAGAAACAACTCCACCAAATAATATTGTTGATTCTTTCTCATGTTAACATTTGCTTCTTTTGCTGCTAGTCCTTACATGTTATCTTCCCATATGAATATGAACAACCTAACCCTGCTGTAATCATATCGGTTAGCATTTTTATCTTGTTCACTAAAGTCAACATTGACTTAGTAGCCAATGCAGTGGCATATTGAATGGCCATAGTCAATACCTAGACATTAATTCCACACAGACATACACAAAGGGTATTTATGTTTATAGTCAGCTTTTTAACAGTGTTAGGTCAGTGTCTTTCAACTTTTGAAGGTATGTGAGTAGATTCAGTAATTCTATTCACAGATTTATCTTAATAGCAGAAAGAAGACTGAATGGCTCTAACAATTTTCCATACTCTGCTAGTGATCTGGTATCGCAAAATTAAAATTTGATGGTGGAGATCTAAAAATTATTCAGATTGCTTAGAAGAACACAAGATCACCTACAGACATACTGACAGAAAAGGCTGGAATGGTTGAGGTTTTTGATTACTGAGAAAAAAAGGTTTTGAAACATCCTGCATTGCAAATATTATCTAGGAAGAGAAGCACACCTGTAACAGGGAGACAAAAGGGGATTTTCTTCATGTAGAAGTCACATTAATTCATCCTAAATCAAGTGAAATGCTTACATCACTTGCATTCTGAAAGTAAAAATGTGGGCAAATATCTCAGGCTAAAAGTTATATCACCATAGTATCTCCTGGTAAAAAGTACACAAGCACAATGAGAAGTCACTGCACATCCATTTTACTCCCGACTGATGTCTTGACTTTTTTCACTTTTCAGCTCTTCTGAGTAATTATCTTCCACTAGGGTCATGGCACAGCACTGTGGTTAGAGCTCATTGTGGACAAGTGAAATCACTGATTTCGTGATGCCAGGCTGAAAAGCCCTTAGGAGTACACAAGTTTCTATGTAGGCACTCTGGTCATTAAATGTTAGAGGTTCTTCCTGCTTTTTTCACTGTCGGGCATTGTTTTTGAATATCGCCTTTGTCATTGTAAATGCAGAATATTTGCGATACAGAACTTAATTGGGCTCACATTCGGACTTCCTCTGTGCCACATTGTTTCTATGTGAGGCCCCTCTGGGAACCTACTCAGTGTGAGAGGTTTCTAAGTACCCCATGAAGAGATGGAGGTTGCCTCTTGAAGCAGAGGGTAAGGAGTGCCTCTCTTAGGCAGTTTCAGTTGCCTTTAGTTGTTATTTAATTTTTCTCCACTGACTGTACAGGGACTTTTACCTCCTTACATAGACAGTTGGAATTCCTTGGAGAGACTATTTGGAACTGAATATGTCCTTTATCTTTTAAAAAAGTCTCATCATCTGCAGATCATTGTAAAAAGCCTGAGGTGAACAACCAGCGGCTGATCTTACCTCTTCTGGAAACTGATGGCTTGAGCTAATTTCTGTGGTCTTACCAACATTTTGGTAAACAAGCAATAGAATCACAGAGATTTTCTTTTCCATTTAGAAAGCATGGAATTAAGATATCTTTAAGTACATTGGATTTATGATTCGTACAAGGTCAAGGCCTTGCTGCAGGAACACATCTGTTTAACCTGTCAAAAAGAAGATCAACAGGTAATATCATTGGTACCCATGAGGATCTCCATGGGAAGGAAAATTCAGGTACTAAAAATATTTTTAATCTAGCGGAGTACAATTTAATAAGAGTTAGCAATTATGCATTTACTCCTTAACAATGCACTTGAATAAAAAAGACACTATTTTTTTTAACGACTGAGATTCGGAACAAAGTGCTAAGAAAAAGTACGAATTTTTCTACTTCTTGGAATCTTACAGACATCTTGTTGGAAGATTTATGAGTCAAGCAAAAGTTATTAGTTCAATATCATTCTGTGGCCTTGAAGATATTAATCTGTGAATCAGCCAATGAAAATCTATGACCTGTACAGGACAGAGCAACCAATGAAATGATTGTGATGTCTCTTCTGTCCCTACAGGCAACAACCCGATGAAACCATCTGTATGAGCTCACTTCATTGTTTACCATGTTATCACTGCTCAGGAAATTCACTGTAAACCACCTCTCAGGTGCTGCCTTTATATATATATAAAGAGACTAGAAACCTACAAATTAAGTCATGAGCACCGACAGCAGGGAGTTTTACCCAGCAAGCTATCAGAGTGACATTTTAAAGCTGTTGGATGACTACAGAGTGATACACAGGCATATACATGAAGCATATGGGGAGTCAGGAGACATATATCAGTGACAGCAGCTGGCATATCAGGCCCAGGACAGCTTCTACCAGGAGAAGAAAATAGATTGCAATTCCAGGCAGGCTGTCTTAACTCTTCTCTCCTTGCCTATGGAGATTTTTATTTCTTGTGTTTGTACAGTCCCAACTACTTATTTCCAAGATTAGTCCTTTTACTGTATGTTGCTTCTGGTCGTAATGTCCTGAAGCACAGCATATTTTCCGTTCTCTGACTTTAAAAAGTGGGATAAACCTACTGTATTTCAGCTTGATACTTTGAGCTCAACAGAATAGAGTAACTCTAGGTTTATCACTATGTAACTGAGAATTATATTTGGTGTTAAATTCAATATAACCCTTCCCTGTGTAAAAGATGAGAGGGTCAAATTCTCTGTTGATGTGAAACGATAATGCTCAGATAGAAATGAAAGAGATTCTGTCCTAGGATTCAGAATACTTTGAAACTACCCAGAGAGAACAATTGAATAGGAGGATATATTGTTTTCTACTTTATTCCATGACTTCAGCACTACTTTTCTCAGCATGAGCCCAAGTCATCAAAGTTTCTCACTGTAGGGTCATTCACTACAGGTTTTCTCTTCTATCCTGCTGTGGACCTTAGTGCAATGACACGAGGTTTCTCACACCTGCAGTTATGGCTTCCATACAAATTGGTGTCACCTGGAAATCATGACACATTTGTCCTTGCGATGCAACCTCTTTTTCCCAGTGCGACAGAACGTGCACTACAAAAAGTAACTTGCTTGTTTTAACTTTCCCAGATTGTTCTCAAAATAATATTGCATTACCAAGAAGCCTGATGCTAACAAAATCTATGGGAAATAAAGGGGTCAGGAATACTTTGGTTCATGAAAGTGAGACTTAGAATGTAATCATTTGACTTAATAAAAAGTAATAATCTAAAAAGTAATAGAGGCAGTAGCATTGTAGTAAATAATAGGAAATCAGGTAATATTAAAGAACAAAGCTGAACTGTAGAAAAGCTCCAGAAAAAGGAGTAGGAAAGGAGGAACACAGAGAGACTATGACTATTATGTCCAGAGTAGGGGTGCAATAAAGCAAACCAAGCTACCTATTAATGAGATGGTCTGTTTGTCTCTGTCGTTTAGAGTATCAGGAAGCAGAGTAGGTGTGCCAATGTTGTGTGAAGGAAAACAGAGCTACCAAAGCTCTGAACTGCCACAGCTATACTGCATCTAAACATAATGCTACTAAATAACTTTTCATGGCACATCTTCCTCACTCAAAGCAGGCATTTTCGACATACCCTGTAAAAGGTCACCCATGAGTTTCAAAATGGTCACCCTCCTGAGCACAGTCCAGCTACAGGAATCACAAAAGCAACCACCCTCCTGTTCAATGTAAACAGAAAGCCAGTTTTGTCTTGGAGCCAAACTTTATGGGTAGTCATGCACAGAGAAAACTCCTCTCTATCTCAAATACCTCTCAACAGTGAGACCTGTGGCCCTTCTTCTCTGGTCCGAATCCAAGGAATGCAAAATAATAACACTCCTCCCCACCCCTCCTTTTGCTTTAAAACTTGCGCAATTCATACTATCTGGTCTGTCTTGCAAATTTTTGTCACCTCAAGTTTCAACATTGTCAGAAATGTTTATCTCATTAGAAGGGTTATTTGAAATAATTGTTATTTCTTTTTCATGTCTATTCTTAGTATGCTCTTTTTGTGGTACCAGATTCCTCCAAATAATTTATTAATATTTCTTCACATTTATTCTTTGTGAAGCCCTTGGAAGTCCTCAGGTTTCCCAATTGTCTGGATGCCATTTATGAGACATTTGTTTTCAAATCTGAGAGCACCTGTTACTAAATTAACTCAGTTTGAATTATATGATGTGCAGTTCTACTTGAGGTTTCTGAAAGGAGCTTATATCAAAGTGCCCCCAGGATGAGGTCACATACTCTGGAACCAAATGTCACCTTCTTAGAAAGCTCTTTATAATATAGTGTGAGTGATGTTTTCCCAGTAGGCTTCAAAGGTCAGTGTTGTATGTACACACTTCATCAGAAGGAGAATAGATCCTTGGGAGACAATGAAGAAAAAGATGGAGACCAATGCAGATTAACTGCCACTGAGAGGTTTCCAAACCAGCAATATCAATGACAAATCTTGATATTACTTCTCCAGACTGCTGCTGGTGGATGTCTTCACTAGAAAAAAGTTGCTTTGTAGACGTCAGGGCAGATATTTTCTTATTCCATAATGCAAAGGAATGTTTTATAGTATTTCATATATAGTTATATCACTGGTAATGTAAGTGTACCAATAAAAACTATATTGACAAAAAATTGAATCATAATTTGCTTTTTGAAATGCCTTTGATTCCTCTTTTTTCTATGATAAATATTTTTCATGTTTTTAAAACTCTTGGGTCCTGATAATTCTATATGAAACAGTTAGAAATCCCTGTAATTCCTATCTGTGCAGAACTATTTGAAGACAAAAGAAATAAATAACCAACTCCAAATCACTGAAATCTTTGAGAATAAGATCATATGTAAATATGGCAAAAAATTATCATCTTCTCTGTGAGACTGTTGATACAATAGACAAGGTGTAAATGAAGTGAATGTAGTTACATAACTTATGTATGCAAAAGAATAGTTGCGTAGGCACATCAGTCAGCAAACTCTTTCTTCTACTTTTCTTCATATGCAGGTCCAACATATCACATTCACAGGTGGACTAAGTTTCAGTTCTGAGACACTTGTTCTTTCTTGTAGTATCATAATCTAGAGGCCAGAAAAGCAGCCAGCATCTCTTTGAATGTATTACACAGTTCAACCCCTCTAAGTGTTTAAGTCTGACATGTAATCTACCCACTTGTATCTCACCTGACTGGCTGCAAATCAGTCATCTCTGTAATCACACATCTGCACTGTGGTAGCTTAGCAGCATGCTAACAGCCATTAAAGTTTACAAAAGATGAAGGTTCCACTTAGTACCCTTTAATACAGTAGAATATGCAGACATTCGATATGGAACAATGTTAAATATACGGCCAGAAAGATACACAAAGGAAATGTCCCAAAAAAACAAAGGATGCTGAAGCATTTTTATTTTTTTATGTTTCTTGTGGACTCTCTAATGTGCTGTCCATTGGGTGAAGCAAGCTGAGTGCTTACTGCCAGCTTTCAGGATGTCCTTGGAAATGAAAGACTATTTCATTGTTTTTTCCTGTTGAAGTAAACAGTAGATTTTTGCTTCCTGTGATTTTTTTTTTAAATGATCCATGAAAGGAAGGACCAGCATTTAGGTGAATTCCTAGAGACCAACCATGTTGCACTTTCCTTTAAATTATCTGAAATTGTAGGGAAATCACCGAGCAGTTTCCTTCCTAAATTCAACTTTTTTTATTCTCCCAAACTTTTAGAAGCTTTTCCTCATTTCCGATCATAAGCTTGTTCTTCCTCTATTCCTCTAACTGCTTATTAGTTATTGAGACCTGACTTTGTGTTGGATGACTGGGGTTGTTTAGCCTGGAGAAGAGGAGGCTGAGGGGAGACCTTATTGCTCTCTACAACTACCTGAAGGGAGGTTGTAGAGAGGAGGGAGCTGGTCTCTTCTCCCAAGTGACAGGGGACAGGACAAGAGGGAATGGCCTCAAGCTTCGCCAGGGGAGAGTTAGGCTAGAGATTAGGAGGAAATTTTTCATGGAAAGGGTCACTGGGCACTGGCACTGGTCACTGGTCACTCCCACTGGCCCAGGGAGGTGGTTGATTCACCTTAGCTGGAGATGTTTAAGGCATGGGTAGACGAGGTGCTGAGGGACATGTTTTAGTGTTTGATAGGAATGGTTGGATTCGATGATCCGGTGGGTCTCTTCCAACCTGGTGATTCTGTGATACTATGATATTAGTGGTTCTGTATGCATGTAACATAAAAATATTGAGTACAGTGTAGTTACCATATTGCTTGTTCAAAGCCTCAGCAGTTCCTTTAAAAGAAACTGAGGGTTTATGCTTAATTGAGGGCTTGTTTGTCTGCTTTCTTCTGATGCATTGCTGTATACTTTCTTAAACCTTGAAACCTATCTCTTCTTCAGTTTGTTGTTCCCCAGCTAGCGAGTACGATTTATCTGATATTTTAATTATTTCAATTACAACATTTAACGTTTGTCTTCTCCAAAAAACTTCTGGCAATAGATATAATTATATAGACTAAATCAATATTAGCTGCTGTAGGTGGTCTGAACGTGGTCTGGAAATGTTAGCTGGGATTCGAGGGGATATATATGCAAATATATTAGGTGCAATAAAACCAGGGAGACTGGCACATTAATATACAATTTTTTTTTACTGGATTAGGTGTCTTTGAATACCCTAGACCTTGATTCTTTATTCTGCTCAGTTTTATAGCTGTCTCTGAACTAGGTTTTAGTTTTGATTTTGTGCACAGACACACCCATCCCCCCCAAAATAGCATGTCCAAATAAGCCATAGATATGAAGACAGGGGGAATCTGGCATGGTCAGACAAATTTTTTTGTACACTCAGGAAGAAGGAAATGACCGTGTTCATCACAGGTGGGACAATATTAGGAAGCTATGTATGTTCTTTAGTAGGAAGGTATATTTTCCCAGGCTTCAGAAAAAATGAGGTGATGCTTTGTGTGCTCTATGTCAGTCTAGCAGTGAAGAAGTATGAGAAATTTGGTTCAGCAGATTTGTGAGCAGGCATTGAGGAACACTGAATAGCTGCATCTCATAGGAAAATTTCCTGTTTTCTGTCCTTATTTGTGAAAAAAATGAGGTGGTAATAGGGAAGATTGAGGAAGGGAAGCTGATATGATGAAACTGATATTCACTGGATATCGACTGAGAGAAAAAATAGTGATTGAGTGATTCCATCTTCAAATAGAATATTTTGCAGGTAATTCTGCAGACCTATGGCCTAAATCTTTTCCATTAATAACTTGCCTCATGCAATTCAAAACATGTTTATTGAAACTACAGAATGTAACCTAGAAGAGACTTGCAAAGACACTGAAGAGTTCAAACTAATTCTGGTATGTTGGGTAAAATCTGGTATAATTGGGAAAAATCTGGGATGACATAATATTAAAATAGAAAGTATGAGAACAGGATGCAAAAGGAAAAATCAAGTGCAAAAATAGACCATAGGGAATAGGTAGCAGTTCTTCAGACAGCTAAAGAGTAGTAACAGTTGAACAAGTCATGTCATGTTCATGATGTCATGGGAGAAGAAAACACATAAATAGGACTACCCCCTATAAAACTCATCTGGGTTTTAACAAGGCTTTAGATGGACTACTGTGTATAGCTTTCTACATTTCACTGCAGAAAACATCTAAAGTTATTGAAGAGGATGCAGAGGAAAATGAGTGAGGGACCATTGCTCTAGTAAACATGACCTGTGAGAAAATTTTGGGACAAAAATATGGTGGTTTAGGCCCTTGAGCTGAAGAAAAGATACTTGAGTGGAAAAATCACAAATATACAAACATATATAAAGCTGCTGGTTTCCATGGTTACACAGTCAAGACAAGAATTAACAGAACCAAAATGCAGTTCCAGTTTAAAGGACAGTGTAGTCTCTTTATGGTTACCATAATATGTGATGTAGGAGCCTATATTACATCATCCAGTGTTAACGGAGAAGAAAAGAACTCCTTAGCATGTTCCTAATTCTATACCTAAGTTCTTTTCTAAACACTTTATTGCTTGGCTTAATTTGGGCTTGAAATATTGTTTATTTTCTACTCCAACATCTAGAATGGTAGAGAGAGAAAAAGATAATAGCAGGAAAAATTACAATACAAAAGAGAATCCTAAGTAATCTTAGATCAAGAAAGAAAAAACGAGTCTTTTCAGCATGTACATTTTTTCATTTGCATATTTGTTTAACAGAAATAATTTCTCCCAGCTGTCAGTTTGAAAAAAAAAAAAAATCCAAACTACCAGTTCTCAAACTGAATAGTATCAAAGGAATTAATTAATTCCACTTGGTTAATTAATTTGATTTGATTGGATTTGATTTGATGGACTTCAACATTGCATGGCAGGGTGGCATATTAGATTAGATTCCTCAGATATGTATTAAGAAATAACAACAACAATAACACCACCACCACCACAAATCTTGTGTTTCTTTTTAAGTATATGCAGATACTATTTTAAAGCCATAATTTAGAAATGGACATTTTTCTTTCCAGGCTGTATCTTGCATTAGTTTGTTCTGTGGTTCAGAGGTTGAAACTGGGAACTATCAAAATCTGTGTTCCAAATGACTGTCTTTGGGAGGAGAGGGAGATGGTATTAGCATTTATTCTGAAGAATCTTCCATGTCAGCAGCACCTTTGGGGTTTGTATTTGCAATGAGAAGAAAATACAATGCAACCAAAACAGCAAGATAGCAAAAATCCCTAGGAAATAGCTTGATTATCATAGGCCTTCGTGTTTAAAAGGGCATCACATTTTTCTGCCTTTTTTTCCATCTCCTGTTCACTTGTCTCTGACTAATTCTGCACCATATGACATCTTCCAAATTATTGTCATTATTACTATTATTGTTGTATTATTGTAGCATTAGTATTTCCTCCTTCTTTTTTTCCTCTGTTTGAACTGGAAGCCCTAACTTTTATCACAGTGAGGCTCAAATACAAGGAACTTGAAGTTACAACACAATAAGAATAGTAGCTGGAATCACCTCCATAGGGAAAAGAAGGGAAGGGAAGGGAAGGGAAAGGAAGGGAAGGGAAGGGAAGGGGAAGGGGAAGGAGAAAGGGGAAGGGTCAGAATGACATCCTGGAATCTCTAACACATGCACTGGCTTTTCATCTTCTCTTACACTCTGCTAAGAAGAGCTTTGCAATTGCTGAAACAGGAAGGAATCCTCAGCAGCCACTGCTTCGCTCCATATTTCCAGGAAGAGCAAGAGAAATGAGACAGCAGTTCCTTGATAATCAGCTGAACATTCAGCCAAAAATATCCTTACCATTTTGTTATCCCAACTTCTTCCCTGTGCAGCTTAGGACCCCCCACCAATATCAGGGTCAAACTGCCAGGGAATTAAGAGGGGCAGTCATCCTCTCTTCCTAGGGATGTCTTCCTCAGACCCCTACTTGCACGGGACAACAGCCTGTTATCGATGTAGACTCATACAGTCTTCCACTGGAAAACATCCTGAGAGGGATATCATAGTGACTTTGGGTTTTTGTTTGCTGTTTAGATATTTTCCTTCAGAATAAGAAAATGGCTTGCATAATTTAGGCCTGCACTTTCCTTTTTTCTGTTCCTAGCTCTGGCCTCATTTTTTAATTACCACTCTCTGTTGCCCATCATGCTTATTTACTCTTTCCTTTTCACATGGTTCAACTTCTTTCTGTTCCTGTTTTCTTATTATCAAGAAAAAAAAGTGAGAACTCTTTGCATTCCCAAGCCTCCTTATTTCTTATTTAAAGTCTCTCAGCCCCTCCCAGAGCTTGCATTTTTCTTCACAGGTGAAAACAAAAGGTCTGGTATTCTTTCCCTATCTTTGAGCTAAAGCAACCTGAAAGAGGCAACCTCAGATAAACATGTATTCATCTCGAGCACTCCCAGATGCATTGCAGACAGTCTCTTTCATGGCAGCAAGATAAATACAATTTTGTGCAAGAGATGAATATCTGTAAGCAGCATCAAGAACAAGACCTTTGGTCACCAGCAGAGGAAAAGCGATTGCTTAAATCCTCCGCTTCTGTCACGAAGATTGTCCTCCCATGAATCAGAAGTGTTCTGGGAGAAGTATGTCCCTCTGACACTGTATTGTAGCATAAGATATCTTTCAACAGGCAAAAGACCAGAAACAAAAAAATATACTCACGTCTGTATTACATGGGAGACTTTCAAGTAGCCTGCAATGCACATCTAAGCATTAGATAGGTGGGAGATACACAACTAAGACTTGTGAGGGGAGACTTAATTTTGATGTCTATTAAGCTGAGTGAGCCTTCATAAACATAGTGAAGGAGGAGGATGCCACACATCATTGCACACGCTCAAGCCTTGGATTCAAGGATCTGTGTTACAGGAAGGAAAATACATTCTAGCAAAGATTTGACCCTGGCCCCCTCTCTTTTGCTCTTTCTCTTGCTTGGGAGCATTTTCAGTCACAATTAATCAAGGCCACAGCACTCTGCTCTCACTAGCTCTGACTGGGAAGAAGGGATACCCCAAGTCCCAGTGGCTGATGCCAGTGCTGCATCAGCAGAATGCCTAAAAATCCATATTTTGTGACAGAGGTTGGTTGTGGCTAGAATGAGCCTGCAGAGGTGCAGGAAAAGGAAGTCAAGGGAGGAATGTGATAATTAAAGTCACAGTGGAGGACTAAAAGAGAAGCACTGGAATATGGATGGCATTCAGTTGCTTTGTGTTTTCTTCGCTTTCTTTTAAAAACATGAAAAGGAGAAAGAAAAAAAGAAAAAAGGAAAGAGATAAAAGAAAAAAAGAAAAAGGAAAATAGGAAAAAAGAAAGGAGAAAGGAGAAAAGGTGAGGAAAATGTTTATATGACAGGGGAGAGAGGAGAGGAAGGTACATATGCTGATATTTGTGGTATGAATGTAAGAGTGGAATTTCAGCAGTGAATTCTGTTTTTAGAAGGTTCAGGCTGTTTACTTTCATGTAAGTCTGCCTCTCCTCTCATGTTATCACTGTCAGAGGTCAAATCCTGAGCAATTAAAAAAAAAAAGTGTTATTCTAAGTCTATTTATACTTCTAGGCAGAATTGTGAGGCAGGACTGTCTAGCCCACAGTAGAGGCAGTGAAGTGCAAACTCTTTCATATCTAGTCAGGTCAGGTAGGAATCAAGCATTGTTAGTGTCTGGCAGCTGATGACCGGTCTGTGTGCAGTGACTCCTTTGCTCTGAGTGCTCTCTGGTGTGAATTAATTTTTACAGTTTCAGCCAGCCTGAGGAATGAATAGGTCAAGTTGGCTGAGTTGTGTCATTCATGACTGTGGATTTTTGACACTTACCTGAGGGACTGGCCCCTGGTCCCAGTATGTTTGTGCTTCTGTTCGTCTGGTTCAAAAGTGAGAGCACAGGTATCATAATGTAAGCAGCCAGTGGCTACTACTACCAGCAATCATCTTAGGCTCCTTTTTGCTAGACTAAGCTAACACAGATACTTTAACCTCTCTTTGCATGGTCTGTGCTTTCAGTCACTGTTGTGTTAGACATGATTAGCTTGGTTTTACCTACTGCTTCATAAAATATAAGAATCACTTTTGATAAGTGATTGATGGTAAAAGGCTTTAGATTTAGAAGGTAAACCTCAGCCATGGAAGACACTGTAGAAAGTTATCACATAATTTCACCCCCTGGGCTTAGCTGGAGTATTAGCTGAGGATGGATTGACTTTATAATGAGTCAGTCTGTAAATTCTCTAAGCAAACAAAGATGCTGCAGCATTTATATTCTATCTGTGTTTTTTCCACAAGATATTCAGGGCATTCAGATGCAAGAAAGAAGGAATTAAATCAAATATTTCTCCTTAAACTGAGAAGATTCTGTTGTTTAATATTTTTTTATGTCATTTAAAGTCAGTTTACTTCAACAGCTCACTTATGAAATAATTTATTCATGACAAATCTTATCGCAAAGCACTGAGGACAAGGCAACTAAAATGGTCCTCCCACTCTCTCACTAGCAGCAAAGATATTGGCTTCTGATCCACATTATAGGCTTGGATACCTTGCAGAAAGTATTAGTGTTCTGGATTTTGTGGTGCGGAACTAATTTTTAAAAAAGATTGTTATTAAATTTATTTGGGTTTTTTTGTTTTAAAAGTGTGATGAATCAGACTACTCCACAATGTAGTTTTGCATGTGTTTTTTTTAAAATCAAAGTTGAATCTTAGTTTCCTGTCTGAATGCATGAGTCATGATTTGTTTTTCTTTTTTAACCAATATACTCCTTTCTTCATTGTTTTCTTCTTTTCCAAAGTAACTGCCAAGTGATTTTATGAGCTCATGACTTGCCTTGTTCATTTAGAGATAAGGGAAGTGGGAGAAAGGAATATAGTCTCTCCAGCCAATGTCCAGTCTCAAATATTTATTTTTCTATTGGGTAAATCAAACATGAAAGGAACAAATTGTTTAAAATTAATACCAAAAACATCAAAAGTATTTTAAAACATATTTTTAAAGCATATACTTTCCATTGGAAACTGCAAAACCAGGAATGTCCAGCAGTGTTACAGTCTAGAGCAGTGGTTACATTCATGAAATTACAACAAAGCTAACCCTTCATCAACAGTAAACCAGACTGTAGAAAATTCCCTCCCTGCAGAGTTATGTTAGTCTTTCTTTTTGGCACTGTGGATGCCTTGAGAGAAATTATTCAATGAATTAATATTTGAGGAAGCAAGAAAAAAGGCAAGAGAAAGTAAAACAAGCAAATAACCTGCATGATCAAACAAAAAAGTACCCTAATGGGAAAACAAATATTATTCAGCTGACCAAATTTGGCTTTTATATGAGGTGGCAGCTCTGGGCTCCTGCTGACTTCTCAACTCAAATGTCACCTTGTGTCATGGGAAGCAGCAGTTCTGCCTCTGGTGATGCCTTGGAAGTATCCAGGATATTGTGACTCTCCCAGAGGAGCAAATCGGGCAACTTGTAGTGCAGGGTTTTGACTCTTCATAGAAGAGCTACTGCTGGGCAAAGTGGTGCCGAAAAAACCCTACAATTTTTTACAGATAAAATTCATTTCAAGGTGGTACATCATCTTCTACCTTCTCATTTTGAACCTTCTTTTAATGAAGTTCTGATTTATTTTTCTGTTAATGCTACTTCTGATCAGATCCCTTCTGCACCACAGAGAACTAACTACTGGCTGCAGGGAAATAGTTAACAGATAGGAGGGGTTGGGAAAGAAGAGAAGTGCTTTGAATCCTACTTTCGGAAACAGCCTGCACTTCCACTGGAGGCAGATACATATCCATGTTCCTGATAACAGTTCTCTGATTAACTCTCCCTTGTGCTTACAGAGGAGGGGGAAACCAAAGACATAGAGTGTCACCACCTCTTGAAAAAAGAATCACTTCAGGGCTAATTAAGCTCACAAATCAAGGAGAGATGTTCAGGAGAAGGCCTGTTCAGACCACATATGCCAATCCCTGACAAGATTCAAGGAGGAACACTATTGCTCTGAGTCAGAAGAAGGGGTGAAAAATAATAATAATCAACCCCCCACAACTCTATGATCCATTTTCTTAGACTCTGAGGGGGAACACTCTAATAGATTTTGATGGAACTGTAGTGTTAATATGTACAAAGACAGGCAAGACCTCCAGACGGAAGCTGTTCTATAATGCAAAACTTAGCTATTTATATTTATTAATCCAAAGTGCTTATTTAATTTTTAGGCAACTTATACTGCATTCTTTTCCCAAGCAAACTAACATTAAATGTGGGATCTCTGAATTCCCAGCTTCTCACTGCTGCCTGGGATATAAATTGTACTTCAAAGGAAAATGAAGGAAATACAGATACAAGTTCAGAAAGTCACAATGTGAAAGCTAAAGAGCTATTTGCACAGAGCATTCCTGGCAAGTGCTGGATGTTCGGACACCACATTGAGCAACATAAACAAAGATTTCAGACCTGATCCTGTGGCCTTTATGAACTTAAAGTCACAGGGAGGGGATTGTGCCCACAGGAACTTCCTCCCAAGGTCATGGTTATGTTTTGATCATATTTGTACTTATGAGTGTTACTAGAAGGTGTTTCAGGATGGTAAGAATGTGCACCATCTGCTTCCTCAGGGCCATATGGCAATGCTTCAGTGCTTCTAGGACTCAGATAATGCAAATGAGTGGGCAGTTATGTGGGCACCACGGCTATGTATGCACTGCATCCTGGGGAGTCCTGGCAATGAAACACATCATATTTTGTCATTGTATGCAGCTGGGAGATGCTCAGCCTGTGCTAGTGGGTTGAAAGAACTGATAAAAATTATTTTATGTTCAGAAAAAAAAAATGAACAGAACCAAATGCTCCTGCAAAGCCTATGCAGACAAGCAAAAGTTTTTTCTGCACTCATCAGGGTCTTTCCCTTACACCCATTTATTTTAGCCAGAAGCAGAGAAACATTTACTGAAAATAAACTAGTTTTGGTTACTGCTTCTTTTATAACATTGGATTTTTAACATACTGAATAGCACCCTTGTTCTGTTCTAAAAAAAAAAAAAGCATTCCTCTGAACCTTTTCCCTTTATAGTTACTAAAATTTGTATCACAGCATCCTGGACTGGCATCAGTGGGTATGTGACAGTAATTTTTTAATTTGATCATTAGACTGATTGGCTTCTGAAAGGCTGGAGAATTATTGCAATGTAAGAGATGTCTCTAATGGAATAGTTGTGGAAATGGTTGTATTTTGAGATAAATCTTCAGTGTCTTGGAGAGATAACACAATTGGTACCATTTGTTCTTTTTACTTTTCTTTCCAATCTTATGCTTAACAGCTATTCATTTCCTCCAACATTCTTGCTAAGGAGTGCTACAGATGTGAAAACTGTGTGTGAGGTTAAGACTGAATAAGAGTTTGGAAGAGATAACCTTTGGAGAAGTAGATGTACAGCATAGACTGAGAAAGTCCCCTGAGCTAAGAAAACTGGAGGTTGAGGGGGGTATTAGGGAGAAACTACTGTATATCCTTGCCTTGTCCTTGTTCTCTCCTAGGAGCTCACTTGAGTTCAGTGGTGGATTCTACCTAGAGACACCCTGGCAATGAATCAGTAAAACTTTTAAAATTTCTTTTTATATGACAAGTGCTTATCCTAGGGATGAAGAATCTCTTGATAGTTTTGTTTTACTTTGATTTGTTGGTTTTGGTTTTTTGCTTTTTGTTTTTTTTCCTGGATGATGTGCTACTCTCTTAATTCATTGGGGTGCCCGTTTTCTATTGCTCTATTCAATAGCAAAAGTCTACAACAATCTTCACACCATCATGACATTATGTTATTAGGTTAGACTAACGCTATTATTCACTACTCAGATCTTTGGGTAGATGTTTTTAGCTGTGCTGCTTCCAATAAAGAAATTGGTGGCTCTATCTTTACCTTTATGCACCTTGTACTAACAATGAAAGAGTGTTTGTAAAGTGTGTTATGGTCTAAACTGTTGTAGTTAAGATGTTAAACCTTCTACATTCATTTGTGATTTCAGCAACTACCAAATGTGACTTTTTATTAAACTTGTGTGAAAATAGTTAAGCAAGTGGAACTGGGAAGCAAGTCACTGAATTACTTGCCAATAGATATGCCACAATTGGAACAGAATTCAGAATTTTACCTAATTTCAGTCCAATGTCACTGTCCCAAGACAGTCCTAGTTCCTTATAAGGTAACTTCAGTGAAAGTCACTTGACAGCTGAATGTTTTCATTTGGCCAGAACAGTTAGATTCTTAAAAGATTATCTTTGTCTGATAAAGATTTAACTTTGTGTAATTTCACTAAGCAACTACTAGGTGACATCCAGACAGATTATTTAATTTTCATTTCCATCAAGACTGTAGCATGAGCTGTCTGTTCATCTTACGTCCTTGTATGATATGTTACCATTATCTTCAGTGCCGTCTTGACACACAGTTATTAGAAAGATATGATATGGTACAATGAGAGTTGGGTAGTTTAAAGATGCATAGGTGCAAAAGCTGATAGAAAAATGTTGCCTAGCTAGCTGTGTAGCTCATGCACAAATAACAGCACATATGATTTTATACAGAGTGTAAGTAGGCCACATATCTTTACCAGTATATGCCAAAGTTGACTATCACAAAAAAGCACAGAGAACAGGTCATGTGAAGCTAGTGTCTCTGTTAGGAAATGAAGAACTTGGATGTGAGCTGAGAAAACAATGAGCACTGCCAGTCCTATCTCTTTGGAGACATAGCCAAGCACAAATACTGAGCACTGGGAGGATTGCAATCTTGATTGGAAGCTTGATTTTACACAGTTTTTCCATTTCAATAAACATATGAAATGCAAGCAAATACAGAAAGATTTAAATATAGTGTGTTACAAATATATTTAATGGCATCATTAAATCAAAAGAAAAAAGTACACAAGTTATTATTTCTATGCATTCCGATTCTAAAGAAGAGTAATCTGGTAATTGCAGGTTTTTTTGAATCCATTTGCTGTAGTTAAGTGACTGAAAATACCTTAAAGCACATTTTGAAAAAATTTTCTTTTGCAAAGCATGTGTTTCAGAACCAAATGAAGAAATGGAACTCCAGGGAAATGACAAAAATATCATCTGTACCATTCCATGAAATCAAACCCATGGAAACCTTGAGGTACTGTGAGCTTTATCCAGAAGATGGAGAAAGATAAACTACTGTCAAGATATTGCTATAAGGATGGAAAGTATGAACTACCATTATCCCATTTTTACAAAGGGGGGAACAGTAGCACAAAGTAACTATGTAATTTGTTGGCTGACAGAAGGAACTGTGGCAGATTCAGGAAGGAAATCTAAACTGTTAAAATCTCTTCACCATGGCATTTCTCTGCTTCATGAAGATCTTGAATATGCAAAAAAGATCCGAACTGAACTTATAATTTTCAGAGTGTGGCATAGGAGTAGACTTGGGTTTCCTCAGCTGAAAGAGTTTTCTAGCTACAGCACTTCTATACCTCTGTATGTCTGGTCAATGTTTTTTCTGTATTTTCTTTGAAGGCTATTTTTCCCTCCAGTGGTAAGGACTAGTTAAGTACTCCTTTGTTGGAAACACAGGCTTATGTCTCAAGCTTTGACACAAAAAAATTGCCAAGACATTTAGCCAAGAAGTTTTGATCAACAGAAATTTCCCTATAGAAATGCGGCTGCTTTCAGGCAATAATGACTGAAGCCGCTGATTACTTAGGCTAGAAATTTTGTCCAATGTCAAACTGTTAACTTTTCAATACCAGTATTTATTGTACATCACATCTCTTCAAGGTAGATTTCATAGAATCATAGAATGGTTTGTGTTGGAAGGGACATTAAAGACCCTCTAGTAACAGACCCCTGCTATAGGCAAGGACACCTCCAACTAGACCAGGCTGCTCAGGGCCTCATCCAACGTGGCCTTAAACACTTCCAGGGACGGGTCATCCACAACTTCCACGGGCAACCTGTTTTATTACTCAAAAGACTGTCAAAGACTAGTAGTCATGGGCAGATGTCATCTGCATGATCTTGAATAGTGTGGTTTGACTGATAAACCCAGAATTACTCATAAAATCATGACATCCTGTGATTGTTATTGTCAAGAAAGGGCAGTAAGTTCCTTTGCCAGCTCTAACAGCTGAGAAAATCTTCAACAAGTATTTCGAATGGTCTGTCTGCATGGTATTCCTGACTTCTTCCTTCACATCCTCCCAGAAACATTACCTGTAAAATCTAGCCACAAAAATTTAGTTGTATTCTATCAGCTACGATGGAAAGTAACTTTTGTGAGTCAACCAAAGTAAAGTGATCACTTGTTTATTTATCACATGCAATTCCCAATGAGAAAAAAAATTTTTTTCTAAATAGGAATTGGAGAGCAACGTCTGCATTTCTTAGCAGATCAGGAATTTTCCATGAAGATATGAACTTCATGTACAGTGTGTTTTGTGTTTGATTTGGTGTTATGAGGGAACTGTAATTTCACTGTGGCAGTAAATTATGTGATTTAGAAATTAAATTTTGCTCCAAATAAGATTCAGATGTTGAAGCTTTTCAGGGATAAAAATCTTTGATCAGGGTCAACTAAATTTTTACAAACCCTTCTTTAGCTTGATACAACATATTAAGTATGTCAGATTTTGGGAGAGGTTTCACTTGTTTTTAGCATAGTTTGTTTAATTTGGTGGCTGTTTTTTTCCTATTAACATGGATACATTCCCACCTAATGTTTCTGTCCATCTGTCTGAATTAATGTTTCTGAAGGAAAACACATTACGCAAGATTTATTTCTTGTATGTTTCTGGTTTGGGAGCTTGTTTTGTTTCTTCCTTCATCTGTAAAAGATGAGCTAATGTAGACACAGGTTGTGCTCTTGGTAAAGGACAGTATCTACAATTACTTGGAGAAAGAAATGGGGAAGGATTAATATCAGCAAGTCTTTGTCCTTCTCATGGTTGTGACTGACACCATCTGCTGAAGTTATTTACAGACACATAGTCCACAGTGTTGTGGGGCAAGTCAGTCATTCAATTAATCTCACAGGGCAAATGACATTAATAATCCCCTCTTTAGAAAAGTGTCCACAGTGTTTTTCTTTACTTCTGGTACAAAAATATCTAACATATAAAAGAATGTATTATCAAAAAATGCCATGCAGTTTTCAACAAAAATTTGGCAAATACTTACACAGAATTACTCAGTTGACCTCTGCTGTGTTAATAAAAAAGCAATGGTTGGTAGTAATAGTGCTGTAGTGATTCAGTAGTAATGCAATTCCATTCATTATCATTTTCAGAAAAACACAAGTTGTGGCTGCAAAGACATTTTCTGCCACTGAACTCAACCTATTCTGACATGGATGACAATGTCATATAACTCCCTTAAGAAATTTATTAGTGTCTACCTTAGCACCGTTTACCCACTGGTACTTTTGAAAGCCAGCTCTACAATCTTACTAACCTGGTGGGTAGGAAATGTCTGCAATTTGCAATTTTAATTTATTCAAGGCAAGCTTATGTCAATGTATAAACAGTCCCAAATTATTGCTTAATTTGAATAGCTCCTTCAGCTCTTCTTTCTCCTTGGAGACTTATTTTCTCCCTGTGATGTATTTATAGGGATCAGTTCTATAAACTCCCAGATTGCCTTATGTTAGTGCGTAAAGGACAAACTCTCCTATCTACACGTGATAAGATAAACTCTCCATGCCTGCAGTCAGCCTATCAGTGTTTCCTGTAACTGATTTTATATTCCTGATCGCAAGTAGCCAGAATAGCATACAATCTTCCAGACAAATTCCTTGTATCATGCTA